>LT855409.1:1223448-1382048 GCA_900184765.1 Hymenoscyphus fraxineus
TAACAATAACCTAGCGGCAAGGTACTATAATCGCGACTACTAGCTAAAAGTATAGCCTTAGTAGTATCTATAGCGTTATATCGTACCTAGAGGTCTACTTAAGCCGCCTCTCCTACTTCTTTAACAAGACAAGCGCGGTTAGGAGCCCTAGCTAGAAGGTTTGCTCGCGCCTTAGCACTAGTACGCTTTATAGCCTTTGTTAAATTGCCCTTTTATACAATATTACGGCCTCTTGTCTTAGGAGGTATATTAAGGCTTATTATTATTAATTGTTCTGTAAAAGAGCTTAAAAGTGTAACGGACAATAATATTATAGTATTGTTATTAAGGAGTTCTGTACTTTAAGTACAAGAAGGGATATAATACCCGGACTCCCTTATTCACTATAAACCCCTGCTATTATTCTAAACTATTTGAGAATTGATTTAGTTGTATAAGTTGTCTAGAATAAGGTTTTTATAACTAAGGTGTGTACAGAGTAATACCCGCTTTTCTTACTCACAAATGGTAGTCGGAGGTGTGAAGGCGAAACTGGCCCTGGTGAAGTAGGGGCGTATGTATCCTCACCTTCAGTCTCAGAGAGTGTGACTTTATCTGTCGTCGGCTCTGGCGAGATAGAACAATCGGAAGATAAGTCGGTTTCCTGGCGAGGCTAGAAGGAATCAAAGTCTACGAATTATACAAGGCGGTTCATCAAACTTACTGGCTTCGAATCTGCTAGCTACATAGACTCAGCGACGAGCCTCTACTCTTCTTAGAGGAGCCAAGCCCTTTCTTGAGTCCGTGTCGCAAAAGTTTTCGGGGAACAAACCCCCCCCTNTACCATCCATGATACGTTTTAATTATACTTATATTTGTACAGGAAGCAGTACAAATTCAGACTATTTTCATCATCGAATTTCTGGTAGGATGCTTTTTTAGAACACAGAATTGAATACGATATACTGACTTAAGTTATAAGATTAATACTAATAGCGACTTATAACGCCTAATCGGTAATCTAAGGACAAAAAGGTTATTTCGATACTCCGAAGCCTTATTATATTATACTAGGCGGTATTTAGTATAGAGGACTTGGTACGTCTTTCTCTCTCTTGTCGCCTGGTGATTACTATTCTAACTAGTAGCAGAAGAAGGAGCGTGAACAAATTTAAGCTAAGAGAAACATACTCTAGAAGATGGCGAATTCTTCTCGAACTGATCGTAAATTCCTAGCTCAGCCACCTCGGTAAACTCAGCTAAACAGTACTACAGACCGTAGCGATATTGTTCCTAATAGTATTGTCTCAAACGACCCTGTCGATCTTTCGGTACCCCCAAGAGCCTCTCGCCTTCCGTTGTTCCCAGATATGAACAGTCGCCGAGTACCAAAAATCCACAAGAGTTCTCCGGCTGGTGGAAACTTAGACAAATCTGCCGGTTGGTTGGTGCTTAGATGAAATCTTCGCCTGGTCACATGCCTCTGTGAAAACATTGCGACTAATAGTGATCTAGATAACCTCGATGATATAACCTTGTTGTCAGCTAGTATGCTGACCCGTGGTTCCCACCGCACGGAACCAACCAACCGACATGAAATGGAACAGGAGTGCCCAGGAGTGTACAACAAAGGAGCATCTGCCAGGGTCATATGCCTGGCCATATAAAGCCAGGCTCCTGCACACAGTAGTACTTAGCTCTCTAGTCATCTGAATACAGCTCTTCTGGCCCCTGGAATTCCACATACCTGATTCCGAGCAACAAACCTTTATCCTAATAACATTACTGTAAGACAGTTGGGCGTTCCTTACAATAGTGTCGAGCTTTCAAAGCTTTCTCCTCTATCGACAGTCTGACCGATCTTTTGTCCTTAGACTATGATGATGGTGATAGACGGGGATGACCTTCTTTATTCGGTTATATAGCAGAATAACAAGTAAAAGCTCGATCCAGCTCTCTTTGAGGAACCTCGATTGCTGCCACTGAATTTGCTAGATTTTTCCTCGTCAGATGTACAATAGAGTTTGAATCAGCGTCCTCGTCCTCATTCTCTCGAGAAACGTTTCCAAAGCTGGATATATTTTTGTCTTTCTTGAAACCATCGTCGGTTCCAGGTGACTTGGAATCTACGGGGGCCCGTCCAATCTTGTGGGTTGAACTCAGCCAATTTATTGTGGCTTTCTGTGTATTTTGATATGTTTTCTCGCTTGGATTTATTGTTTCATAGAGACTCATTAGATACAGTATCATTCTCTTCAATTAGGGCATTAACTATTTGCGTAGAACCTTCTAAAGCCTTCTTTGGTCACTGGCAACTTTGAGCGCTACATGTTCTAAGCTCTTATCTAGCTTTCGTATAATTCCTTCCGGTCCATATCTAGATCACCACAGTCAGGATTTACTCATAGTCTATAGCTAAGGCACAGCTACTCACGTGTATCCCACCCTATCCCCATGACATCGAAACAATAACTCATCAAAATCCCTTCTGCTAAGCTTTGTGACAGCTCCTCGGCCATCATAGGAGAACTCTTTCTGTAGTTTGGGTGATATCGCTAGGTGGAGGTTACATAGGTTCCGGAAATCTTCTTTGTCGTGGTCTAGGAAGCCGTCTTGGAACACTCTCTGGGGTTGGAGAAGAGTTAGTATATCTCGCATTAAGTATGAAAATAAATCCCTCTCAAAATTAAATGGACAGCGATACCTCAAGTTTCTCAACTTTTCCTGCAAGCTTCAGAAAGGGTTCAATCATGGAAGCCCTTGTTGTGCGTATTCTAGGTGCTAGTCTAGGATCCAACAATTCACGTGGCCAGTCCTTTGCAATGCGATGAACCATTCCAGCTCCTTCTTCCTTGTACCTGAAGTTCAGTCAGAAAGGTTAAATCCATATACAGTACATGCAAAGAATGACTCACTGAAAGATAGAATTATTATATTTGCAAACTCGAAGAAACGATTTCCACGTCTCATAGCCGAAACCAAGAAGTCCTCGCTCCCTCGAGATATAACAGAAAAGCGTGTTGGCCGGTATCCAAAAGTTCATGCTATTTATGGCCAAAGCACTTCTTTTCGAGAATAGATAGGCTACGATTTCGTTGAAAATTGAACATGTCGGTACATTTTCTCGAGGGAGCTTGAGGGGTAGTTCGAGAACGATGTCCTCTGCCGAAGCCAGCTGCAAAGTATCTCTTTTGCTATGCGATTCAGATTTGATAATCTTTGATCGTTTCCGGCGCTCATTGTGAATTCTTGGTGCTTTCAAATCATCTGACAATGAAAGGTCGGATCGGATCTTATCGTAAATGTTAAGGATGCCAAAATTTCGAAGTAACTTGCTCTGTTGTACTACAAGACTTTTAAGCCTGTTTTTGATATTAGCCAGTATCGATTAGATGGCGAATTCCCGCCCATACAAATCTATTCTGTGCGATTCGAAGTCCACAAACGCTGATGGGATGCCGTACCTGCAATAGAATCAGTTTCGCTGGCTTTGTTGCCTGAAATAATCAGCCTTACATCCGTATATAGACATCCCAGAATTCCACAGATTGCAAGTCGATAAATAACTCTAGTGATGTAGTGGCTTGAAGTGGTTCAAAAAGGTAGGCGGTTTCACTAACTCAAGTATCAGTTTTCCATATCCTTGGTTATGTGGGACCCATACGCTCACTAACGGCTTGAAAACAAATGTATCTATGAGATCAAGTTCAAATTTGCTTCTTGATAAAGTTCTCGAGACCAATTGCTAAAACGCACATCAGCTGCTTGCTACAAGAGTATCACACAGAAGCTAGTACCATTGTCTCATGTACCAAGCAAGAAGCTACAACATATTTGTTCACAGCCACCTCCCCGCAGGTCTGGTTTTGCATCAACAGACATTCGAGCGTCTCGTAAGCGAGTATTATCAAATACTGCTCTTCTCCTTTTGAGTCACGAATGGTATGTGTATTAGAAACAATCATCTGTGTGGAAGGCATGCCGCTATATACTTTGGTGTGTCCACTCCAGAGACAGAATACCGTCTTTGTTGAGAGATATCTCAAAGTTTCGTCTATAACCCGACGAGCTTCTTGATGCCGGAGGTTGAAAAGATCCGTCCTTAAGAGCTTGGACGTCGGTTCTCCCGATGCGATCGTTTTTTCGACATCCTCACGAAAAACACATGGATTTCGCCTATATAAAAAGTCAGACATTTTATAAGGTGAATAGCCATTATTATTAGAAGCATACCACGGGAATTTAAGACCAATTTCAAGTAGTCTAGTGGCTAATTCTAGAGCTGGATAAAGGGCTCTCCATACAATTGGATTACTTGCCTGCAGAAAATCAACATTGGACCTCGGAAATGCCGCTCATGAAATCTGCGCCATACCTCCCAGAAGCCTTCATGAGCCCCTCCAATCTATCCTCATCTCAATGTTAACTTTCGTTCGTTCAATAGTTCGCAGTATTGATGAATCAGGAATCACATTGTCAATATTGGGAGGTAGAAAATAATGGAAATACTTAGACATGCCGGATGATTTGGTATATGCAAAGGTCGGGGATTGGTCCAATTCACCTGCCGGTAAATTGGGTGAATGGGATTTGTCTGATCTAGATCTGGCAATGCGTGCGGAAGGGGCATCTGAAATGATTAAAGTTCCCTGTGACGCAAACCTGAAACAAGACAATGTAAACCTAAATCAAGATAAGAAAAGCGCAAAAGAGGATGCCGGATGGGTGGCAAATGTACCTAAAAACCGATGTTTATCGGTAGTTGTCAGCAACAAGAGAACAGCATGCTGTAAACACATTTCCCGTTCACCCAAGGTTTCCAATCGAACAAGAAACGCGTAGCCCGTGATACAGTGGCTCAACAGAATAGAACCGTCGTTTTAATTTTCATTTTCTTTCCCGTGGGCGTTTATTTAGTACAAAGAAAATGGGGCAAGCACTTTTCGCCTCGAGGGGTTCACACCAGACAAAGACCGAATGCAGCGAGAGCGACAAACATCATTCAAACTCTAGGATCAAAGGATGACCCTTTGTAATTGGACCAAAGGACAATTGACTCAAAATAATACAACCCTTTCCACGTGCCCCTTGTAAACAGAACTGGGAAGGCCAAGAACAGAAACATACATGAGGTACTTGAATCCGTAACGTTTGCAGGGATGATTTCCAACAACTACCCAAAACCCATCTTTGAAAAATAAAATGTGTCGCTGGCCTATCGAACTCCATTCTTGCGGTCATAAAGGAACTGTTGGGGATATCTGGTCTTGCGAACCTCCAGCTGGCTCAGGCATTGCTTGCACGGGTGAAATAGAGGTTCCAGAGCCTATCCCGAGTAAGTGCTGGAAGTGTGCATTGAAATGCCAGCAAGAGGAGGAATATGGAAATGTCGAATCCCAAAAAGTACAAAAGCCAGAAGGCACCACTGCTAATATTGCACGAATAAATACAGCAAAAAAGACACAAGGTAAGTTGGGCAAGAGAAATTGGAAGAGAAAAGAGAAGGTCGAATCCCAAAAATTACAAAAGCCAGAAGGCACCACTGCTAATATTGCACGAATAGATACAGCAAAAAAGACACCAGGTAAGTTGGGCAAGAGAAATTGGAAGAGAAAAGAAAAGGCGCAGCTTCAAAAAGCTTTGCAGAAGCAGCCCCCAAAAATCGAGATCAGCCGGAGGAAGGTGATAATTCCTGACGATGTACAGTATCTGAACTACGACTAATGCCAGAATCTCTGAAGAAGAAAAGACGAGGTTGCCAGGAAAGAAAAGGGGGAAATCATTCGAACTCTGACCGGCCACAAAAACAACCGAGTCGGGCGTTGCTGTATCTGCCAGTAAGATTACAGTAAAAACGCCATTAATAAATATAAAAATTTAGTCTACCTTCGTTAAAAAAAAAGTTGTATTTGTAAGTGATAGTGTAACCTGACTGTGTCTGTGAGAAACTTGCCATGTTGCCTTCATCGTGTCAGGAGGATGCCGGATTCTAACCTCGCACTTCGGTACAATGACTTGCAATACATTGCTCTAGGGTTTGGGATTCCAGTATATTGGCGCTAAAGAGAACTTTGAGATGCTAGAATAGGCTGAAAAGGCTGGCTTGTTCTTCTCCACTCGATGCTAGGCGGCAACACAAGAGGGCGGTTCGTGATAGCCCTCCACCGGAAGCGAGGAATCGAGTAGAACCATTTTGTACTGCTCAAATTGGTGATGCTTCGATAAGTATCGAGAAAACATTGTAGAGTTGTGTATAAACAGTACTTTTACCATTTTGACCTGTTCAGATGGCACACAACTGAACTCAAATGGCTTTCGCGCTCTTGAATATTTGTCTATCACTGCTTTGTGTTTTTAAGCCCTTGACCAAAGGTTTGTGGAGAGATGGGATCCATCAATTACTTTCTACTCCTCTTGAGACGCTTTGGATAAGTTGCTCCAGTTTTTAACATTAGTCGGAATCCCAATATTCCTTCGCTGAAAATCCCTCTACCCTTTTGCCTGAACAACTAGATTCAACTTACCCTGCGCTCACTTGAATCCGTCCAAATAGCATTTCAAACTGGAATCGGGCATTTCTACAAAGGCAAAGATCAATGCGACAAGATTTGACAAATAGGTAGGGGATCAGAAAGTTCGGTGGGTCTTGAAAATCGCAGACAGAAAGAAGGATTAGTTTCCTCTTCTGAGTAGAGTTGTTGATTTAGATCCAATTTCTATCAATTACGATTAATCAGTGAATTAGGCGTTTAGAGAAAAATAAACTAAGTCTAATTTTTCTGCGTCACGTGATTATATAAGCAGTATATATATCTGAATAGTCTAGCGGCTCCCTATTACTATCTCTATATACTCCTATAATGCCTAAGATTAGTCGCGCTCTCATTTAGATAGAAGAGGAAGACAATAATAATAATAGTAAAATCTAACTAGACTCGAGCAATAATAAGGAAAAACTATTATACTAGTAGTTCGATAAATTAAGTACTTGTTAATATATATCTTTAGTAGTCTTTCTAGTAAGAATAGTCTACTTTTCCTCCTTTTATATACCCTATTCTTATATTCTAAGATCTAAATTTAGGGGCTAATTCTTAAATTAGGCTAATTTATAGGGTTTTTAATTATTTATAACTTATCTAAATTTAGATTTCACAACCCTACTTCCGAGTCGTGTGGAGTTGCACGACGAGCCAAACTGTACAAAGCCTAGAAGATGTTTCCAAATGAGAATTGGACGCCACGGAACAATGTCGAAGATGTGTTTGAAGAGGAAGGGATTAAATTGAGCGTTCACGTCGGGATTCCAAAGTTTGGTGCTGGTCCGAAACCTATCGTCTAGGATACACGAGGTAAAAACGTGCCAATGAGGACAGGGAAAGATGGACTAAGTGAGCCAACTAAACAAACTTTAAATTATTGATCTTTAATTGCATTTACCCCACACCACGTCATAGCCCAACCTCACCATCTCCAGAACAAAAATTTGTAAAGTGACTGAAAATATGGAGGCAGGCAGGATGAGGTAGGACAAGTTGAGGAGGTAGGGATGTCTCCTTGAACGCTGATAAGCTTTGACTTGAAAATACAACTTATGTCCCTCTCAGTGCTGTAAATGTGGTTTCTACAGAAAAACCTGGCTACAAGGATACTGGTTATAAGGATAACCTCGGTTATATCCTTAAATTTTGGGTCCCGATTTATTTAGGTGGATATACTAAGGATACCTCGCTATAAGGATAATCCTTAGCTTTTTGGGTCCCAAAAATTTTTTACCACCCAAATTAACCTCCTTTATATCCTTATTTATCACGATTATAGCGGATTCTAACCCTAACCCTGGCCTAGAGGAGCTCCTATTACGCCGAACAGGCTCGTTGGTGAGACATATATAGTGTCCGATGTCGAAGATCCTTTAGAAGAATTTAACTGTAGTTTCTAGTACTCCAACCTTACAGGCCCTCTAGGAGACTCCCTCCTGTACGTACTAGTACTAGAAACGGGGGGAGATCTAGTACTACAAGACGTGTAAAGATGGATGACAATCAAAGGAGGTTAATACGTAAAGATATAATGTTAGACGAATTAGTTAAACGAGTTTATAGGGGGGTAGAGAAAAAGTAGTAGATTTAGGTATAAAATGCTAAATTTTTCTCTAAGTACTAATAAAAAATGCCAAGGAACCTCGTTATAAGGATAACCTCGGTTATATCCTTAAAAATCCTGCCCCCGCGAATATCCTTGTAGCCAGGTTTTTCTGTATTGATGAGTCTCATTCTGTCTTTGCTGTCAAAACGCGGTCTAACCTGGATTGACTTTTACTAATGTGTAATACGAGGATATTCCACAAAGCAATTCCGGACTCGATAGAGGTCCATAGATAGCAAGACATGCCAGAAAATGACAAAAGTGAAGTGGCTCTGGTATCCCGCCAGAATTTGCTACTGATACTAGAATGTACGTTTTGGTATAGCGTCATATAATCTTTGACAGTTGCGAGACGCAATTCCTGTGCCTTCTGTACTGAAAGGTTGTATTACTTCGATTGTTTGTCATGCCACTTTTTTGAACACGATAGAAAGACAAAATCTGACGATAAAAGTAAGCTCAAACGTAATAACTCAGCTTTCCGGGCAACAAAAAAAGGCCGGTTGGAACCACGAGAGAACAGTCAGCTGACAACTAAGCTGTGCTTCGCGAAACACATATCTCAGTGGTGGCTGGGAATATGTCAGGAGACGCAGCTGATATTGTTGGATCCAATCAACAATTCAAAATCGTAGACATGCTGTTCGTATCGCCTTTCTCGATGCTCGTATTTTCAGCTTTAACCTTTTTTTGGCACCGAAGCCTCCGAGGTGCAATATACGGAGGCTAAAATCTCGTATCATCCGCTAGCCACCATTTTTCTATACTCTATTAATCACCGATACGGTTGTTATCTCTCTGCCTTGGAACTAGGTTTACAATTGAAGAGGTAAGAATCTATAAAAGAGTGGCCACGCCGCCAGTTCAATCTCCAATTCACAACATTCCAAACAACAGCAACGAAAGAACAATCAAACACCCTTCCACACCTCCAAAAAAAACCCCCCCAACAACACAATCAAAATGCAATTCACAACTGCCACCGTTTTCCTTGCTGCTCTCATCGCTGGCGTTAGCGCCGTTCCTCATCCGCCTACCTGCACCTTCGGCCAATACGAGTGTGCTGATCCTGCCCACTTCAATGGCATTGTGAGTATCTAGACGAGAATCTTCCTCAATACCATGTGAGACAGTCACTAATATGGTGTTTAGGTCCAATGCGGTTATGCAAGCGACAATACCCTACAGAAATTGAAGATTGGTGACTGCCCAACCAACACCCACTGCGGGTATATCGGTGATGTCCCATACTGCTTGGCCAACTAAGTGGTAAGACTTGAAGCTCTTTCTTCCAGCTTGCATTTGAATGAATGCTGACTGCTTCCTTGATTAGGCAATGGGAATTTCGTTATGCTTAACGAGGTGGGGAGGAGTTTGGATAGATCTGGGGTCTGGGGCTTTGCAACTTATGAAACTGATGAAATGATCCTTCTGGTTAATTATGAAATTGAATCTACTTCTACCTCTTTTAAAACCTGCAGAAAACTCAATTCTTCTCCTAAAAGTCTTGTTTTATTGTCGTGGGTATATCCCCGTCTACGTGACGCAACTTGTATTCATGACTACATTAGTAGAAGTGTGCCCATTGCTTATGGTTTACTTGAGTCACATGCATGAGAATTATGATGCCGCAATCTTTCACGAGAGAATACTGTTGTATAATTCTCCTCACTGATCTACTCAACATCAGATTCATTCCCAGGCTGTATGGCCACAATGCCAACATATTTGATGTCAGACAAACAGAATTGACCACCATCTCCATCAGTAACCAAAGCCAAGAATCATGAACATAATGAAAGTGCTAGTCAGAAAACAAGCTCTTCGACCGGTTGATAGAAGCCCTCGATGGGACTTATATCACTATCGCCATGATGGTAAAGGGTTCCGGGTACCTCTCTCCTCTGGATCAGAAGGTACTTTACCAGCAGCACCAAGTGCCTTCGCAACCGAATAATTGCTTTTCTCCAAAACCTCCAATTCCTCTCTGATACCAAGTCGTGCATCGTAGATTTGCCACATCATTGTTAGCATCCCACGCACTCGGTAAACAGCGGCCTGCATTGCCATGGGAGATAGCGTTGGCTCAGAAATTCCTTCCATTCCCTCCTCGAACTTCCGGAGTCTGTGCATATATTGATAATGTGCCCACTGAACCCAACTCCAAGTGACGCTATGGGCCGACCCGATTGTATCGAACGCCGTAGGAAACTTGGCCCCCTTGCCGTGAACCTTTTCTTGCATGAACAGAAAATCAATCAATGCGCTGGGAGAAATTCCGAAATGATGGTACATCGCGGTCGTAAATCTGGCGGAATGGTTGCACACCTTATTGACCTCACTGTCGGCAAGAAGTATAGCCAGAGTAACAGGAGTAGAGGAAGCTACATCAGACTTAATCAGGCTGCCAATCTTTCTCAGGTCCAACAACCAAGTGTGCTTCAGTGAACGGACGAAAAGGCCTAACCAAAGAGGCTGGTTGAGTTTGGGACCGCGTTTGCCATGATCGATGTAGGTAAAGATAAAATCCGGAGGTCCTCCCTTGCGTGCGGTTGACTGGAACATGTTGTTCATGGCGTTCAGAGCCTCAACGGAATCTACGATGGTGAAACCATCGAATACTGGGTTACGACGCATGTATTCTTCCTCAGATATGCCATTTTCCTCTGAAAACACACGCGTAATGGCCGTTTCATCTCTTCGGGACACCAGATATTGCAAGTATTCGTAATATTGGCGGGACTTCGGAGCCCGTGTTTGCGTGGCGAGGGCAGAAATGGTATATTGATCGCCGTTATCCTCCTCCCCCAATCCCATCATGCGCTGTACGGCCAAGTGTCCTTTGGCTTTGTACATCAAACTTTGTAAGGCAGCCGCATGAGATGGATGAATGGATGTCGCGAACTTGTATGCGATCCGGGCAAGCTTATCAGGTAATGCATGTATGACAAGGCAAAACCCTCCTCCATCTTGGGAGAACTTCAGGTTGTGGCCGTAGCCAAGCTTGTGTTCCAGAAGGAAAACAGGAACAGACGACAGATAATCGCCAGCGAGGGCGCGCATTGCCTCCTGGCCATCTGGGGTTGACTCCATCGTAAGTCGAGGGCGCTTACTTGCGAGCTTGTCGCCCAAATCCAAGCTACGCTTGTTAGACCACTCTGGTGGTACTTGCGAAGCTATAAAGAGTAAGAGATGGCATCCAGCAACAGCTTTTCTAGGTTACTCACAGTTATTCATAGCTGCTGATGGTTTCACAGCCGCGTTTGATTGTTGAGAGGAGGATGGTTGATGTGGGGGAGCTGGAGAAGCCTTTGAGATAGAACTTATTGTTCGTGAATCAAATCATTAACAAAAGGCTTGTGAATATGCTGACGTGTTGTTTACTTTCTAGTTCAAATTTTCAATGCGTGAGAGCTGATTGGTTGCTAGCCGAACCCCCTTATCTACCCTACCCCACCTATGATAAGGCAATCAAAGTGAGAGATATGATTGGTCAATAGCCGAACGCCCCCTTTACGTTTTGTCCACGTAAGGTAGAATATAGTACATTTCTAGGTAGAGAAGTTAATCTAAATATTACTTATCTAGTTTTTTTTTACTATTTTTTATTTTTTATTTTAGTTAATAATACTCTTTAAATATTCTCTAAATAAATAGTAAAAAGGTTTATATATAAAGAAGTTAATTCTAAGTTAATTTTCTTAATAATTTTAAATAATTAATTTATTACTTATTACTTAACTTTCTCTCTAACTATTATATTATTTATATATATTAATATTCATTTTCTTTCTTTAATTTTAAACTTATTTCTTTTATTTGTACTATAGATTTATACTTACTAATTATACTATAGTAAATAATTATTATAACTATTCAATTACTTTTATTTAAGTAGTACTTAACTTATAAAAGTTACTTACAGTATTAGTAAAAGGAAATACTAAATATTAAGAAAATACAAATAAAAATAAGAATAAATAGTTAATATTAATATTTAGTTAATATTTTAATAGTAAAATATTTAGTATATTACTAGTAGAATAGCATTAGACTTTTATCTATTAGTTATATTATAGAAATAGATATTCTTATTTAAATAAGATAGATAATACTACGTTTTATTATCTAGATATATAAATACCTGGTATTAAGACTCGGGTAGAGTAGACAAAGGAGCCAACCTCTCTTGTTTGTAAGTGTTGTTTAGTTAGTCTAACTAATAGTAAGCGAGCTACCGAATCGTGTTAGGGGCTCTCTGAGGCTTTATTTTGGAACTAGTTATTGAAACCAGTTTCATGGAAACTAATTGGGAAAATGGGTTGGAGTAGTAGTAATTTCACCAGTTGTTAGAAGACGGAATTAGACACTGTTAGGAAATATATGAGAGCAGATATAGAACTGTCTTATGGTATAAGGGCTTCTTGTAGAAGAATCACAGCCTGTAATTACTAGCCAGAAGACTATATAATATAATAGACTTCGCTAAGATTCTTAGACATTTTTTATAGGGAACTTAGAAATAGGATCTTAGCTAATATAGGGCTTATGCTTTGGTACTACCACTATACTACTATAGTATAATTTCAGCTTTTGAGATAGTGATTCTTTTGCGAAGGTTGTCTTTTCTATCTTAGTAGTAGTGGTAGCGGTAGCGGTAGCGGTAGTGGCAATAACGATTGTATTGTAAGAAGACCTCTATAACGATTGTCGCAAAGATCTGGTTTTCCAGCTAGCCATTCGATCTCTTTATACTGAATATCATATTCAACCCGTATTCCACGCCTTAGACCGGCTATAGATGAGGCTTAGAGGAAGTATCACGAATAGTTAGTAATAACATGCTATAGTAGTCTCCGCTCCTAACTCAGTCATTCTCAATCCTGCCCCAACCAATCCCGAACAACAAAGCCTCAGCATTTTGACTCGCCTCCTTTCTCCCCCTTTACACTGGCGAGTGTCATCCGTACATACAGATTATCTTGAGCCTTGCTTAGCCGAGTCTTCTTGAAAGGGGGACATTATCACATGAGAGAAATGGTTTTGGGTTCAGAACAGTCTCGTCTACTTAACAAATTAGAGACATGGCTCTTCATCAAGATACAAGGGTTAGTTGATGGAAGTTAGATGCTAGCACTAAGGTTCTAAGGAGGGTCTCATCTTATAGATTTCGGTGTAACATTTTGAATATAGAGTAGTTCAGTGGTTGTTAAATGCATTCTATTCACACTCTTATCTAGGAACGTCCCGCTTTGTACCAGTGGCACTAGTATAGTATACGTGCGAGTCAAGGGCCTATGAAAGATGGATTTACGTCAGGTAGTCTCTCTGCTAGGTAGTTATTGTCTGTATTAATGAAACCGGCAGCAATTTAGTAGTAAAGTTATCACTGAATTAGGAAATATGTAGTAATTCTAACGTTACTGATCGGTTGGAGGGAATTTAGGCGTAAACTGTTCGAGAAAAAGTACTGGGATTAGGTCACGGACTAGATGGTAGTACTCTACACGCGTTACTACTGATCGATCAGGCCTCTACTGAACGTCTGCCTACCTGGTGGTGTGTAAAAGCAGCCCTATAATCCCTCCTTTTTCAGCGAGGGTTCTAAAAGCAGCGACTTGGCGCCCTCGCTTACCAGGATCCGCACTAGGCACGCTTTCAATTTTCACCCACGCAACTTCCACCACATCACAAGTTTGACATACGCGCAAACAACCCCTTCTACCGCGACTCATCTTTTCGCAAATTCCGACTACTATGGAGAGAAAAAAATATAAATGGGGGGGACGCGTGCGTGCGCCGTCCTCGTCCGAATCGGACAGCGACAACCGATCCCCACCGCCGCCTACCCTGCGCCACAGGAGAAACCAGACTGCAAGACAGAGAATTATAGAAGATTCTGATGTGGAGATCGCTCGACCACGTTCATATGCAATTGATCAGACTGGAGAACCCTCTCGACCACGTCCACGTCAGATCGATCAAATTGAAAAACCCTCTCGACCACGTCCATATGCAATTGATCAGACTGGAGAACCATCTCGACCACGTCCACGTCAGATCGATCAAATTGAAAAACCCTCTCGACCACGTCCATATGCAATTGATCAGACTGAAGAATCCTCTCGACCACGTTCACTTGAACTTGATCAGACTAGAGAACCCTCGCCTAATCTGGAGGATCACCCTTTACCGGAACCCATTCCAGGCACCCTCAGTGCGGAAGCAAAGGCTTGTCTAAAAGATATCGCAGCCTGGGAGCTTACTCTATGGGCTAGAACTCGCGATTTCTTTCCGACTGTTACTATTCTCCCTCCAGACCTATTACCTCGACACTCTTCATTCAACTGGGTTTCTCCGGTGCAACAATTCGTGAGAGAGTTGTGTAGGCTGATTTGTGTGCCGCTCTTCCGCACAAGTCCACAGTAAGTTTTCTTCTCTACAAGCCTATATATCATTAACTCACCAGTCTTATAGGCTTATCCCAGTTGGTCTTGATGTTGCCAGATATTACAGACTGAAGAAACTTGGCATCGTTGAAATTCTCCACCGCCGTCACAGAATTTCGCCCGCCGTCGTGAAGCTTTGCGTGGCAATGGATTCGGACAGACAACACGATTTGCATGAGCTGCTTACAAAAGCTCTTCGAGTGGCTAGTCCCCTTGGCAGACTATTCCCCAAACCCGCACGTCGTAGTTTTATCTTGATGATCAAAGATCTCGGTGAAGCAGTTGAATACACCACGGTCGGAGGTAATCGAGATCATGCACAGAATCAACATATCATCGTGGCAGACTTGAAAATCTTTGGTCGAGCCTGGGACCAGTATACTGATGAGCGACGACTGGTGAATCTATCGGTTGAAAGTTGCTCTAAACTCAAGGCAAAGAAATATTCAAAAATCAGAGAAATGCAGTCGGAATTCGTCGCAAAAAAGAAGCAGTGGTTGTTAGGTCAATCGGAACGAGACTTCTCAATCGACAGCGACGACGAAGAAGATACACCTACAGAGATCCACTTTTCAGACGATGACGTGTCAGGCTGCGAAGAAACCACAAGGAGGGAACCTTCGATCGAACTTGGAGATGCCACAGCTTCAAGAGAACAATCATTTCGAATGACTCCGGAAATTGAAAACATCAGACTGGGATTCACTCGCCATTTCGAAGATTTGGACGAGCAGCAGATACTCGCCATGACTGACTTAGAGTTAGAACAGCTTTCAGGATCAATAGCGTCATTAAAAAAGCGTGCGTTGGAGTTAAAAGAGGAGCTCTCAGTACGATTATTTATTTTGGATAAATTAATTGCAAAGGTTTCACAGGTGTCTGAAGTCACAGTATTTTCTAGAAAGAGAATGTTGCGGAACAAGATATTTAGATCCGCTAACCGACTGCTGCCTACCTCGCCTTCACCAGATTCTGATGATGAGGTCCCAATAGATTACGATGATGATCAACAACACCAATTACATCAGATCAGACTGTCCCCTAAGCGTCCGGGAAAACAACCTCCTCAAAAGCGCAATGCCTCTCCAGAACCAGCTTCTGTACATTCTTCAAAAGAGGAGCGTACTACGAAGCGACATAAACCTTTTCACACATCGTCGAGACATAGTTCCATCAACCCAAGTACATCTCCAGAGACCGTTAGATCTTTGTTATCGAAATCCCACCGTCCCACGCTACAACAGGGGCCTTCCCGGCTGAAGCCAAATTCACAGCCCATTGTGATTTCAGATTCCGATGATGATCTATCCGACTGTTCGAAGAGAAATGATGGCGATATGTCGAACCGCCATATTCCAGAGCCATTAGTCACTGCGGCTTCGGAGACGCCCCGAATAAGATTCTTCGATGGTTTGCCAAGCGTTGAATCATGGAATTCGGAGGTACTTAGCTTACCCTTTTTGTTTCTTTGGCCCTATTTCTTTCGCTTCTGATGTTGCCTTTAACCAATTTACGTAGTCGGAAACATGGCTAATTGTGCCCTCTTAGTATTTGCCTGCACGACAGACTGTGAACACGAAAGCATCATCGCCCGCCGAATATATCGGTCATTCTCGAGAAGTTGAACTACCAGACCCTCAAGACCATATGGGAACAGCAAAGCAACCGACTGTACAGACTGCAAGCAAGAATGATGAAACTCCGGAATACTTAGGCCGATCCGAATATACAACCCAGTGGTCTGTGAAGTCTGCTAACATAAGAGATTCAACGAATATGGCAGCATCGGATGTTGGAGAAGCGATGGAGTACGACTGGGAAACGGGAACATGGAGGGAGTTATAAAATTACAGGGTCTTGTAACTTACATAACTTGCTCATTGATATTCAGACCGTTTTAAAAAGGAATCCACAGGCTGTTCTGGGTTATGTTACTTCTAGCTCATTAACTAAAGCAGGATGTGCTCAACGCACTTATTGTAACTAGAATCCTGACCCCCCTTTTAACTAGTGATCAAATGGTAGAAAGCAATTCGCGATTTGCACCTGTTTAATCACTAACAGTCAATCTACATTGCTAAGAATGTACGTGGATTAGTATAATCCATATACCCACGTGCTACTTTGTTAGCTACAGATAGATTCGAAGTTAAGAGGTCCTGAATCAGCTTTATTTTCATCGTGTTTCATGAATATGTCATTATACCTTCATCCCCTTTATAAGATAATCACAAGTCTCTATTTCGGTAGTTCATACAAATTAAAGATAACGCGAATTATAGGAAACCGGACGGGTATCTTCACAGCAAAGATTGCTTACAAAGACATATTAGGCATCGATGTTTAAGTTCAATATTCTCAAAACCTATAATACCGACACTTATTCTCTCAAACATAATTCAAGTAAACTCTCTTTACAGGGGTTGGTTTTTGTATATTACTGGAAAAAGGCGTTGAATGTTTAACACTGGTTTGAAGATTGAAAGCTCATGCGAAGGTTCTAGCAGATTTGCACTGAAGACCTAAGAATGATTCAATCAGCTACAGTATTATAGCTCCACACCAGCCTTGAGAAAGTTTAATGTTCAGAACAAGCACACGGCTTCCTCAAGATTCTTGACTTCCACTCAAAACCTTCTGCCCAATGCGAATCATATCATCATTGGTCAGTGTGTCCTTCTCAAACCCATAAATAGTCTGGTCCAGTAGCGCAGCTGCAATATCATACAGTTCAATATGAGGAAGACCAGGAATTTCCTTCTTCTCTCTGCTTAGGTGGTCAAGGGCGCCAGGTTTGACGACACAAGATTGGACAGTGCCGTTGGACTCCCTGCCGTATTTGAGAATCAACACCTCTGCCTCGCCCTATTGTTTTAATGGTTGCGTATTAGTCGGCTTATCGTGTCAAAAGAGGATTTTTAGGATATGAATCATGGTCCTTACCCGCAATAGTCCAGCATCGACCATACCATGGGTTTTCAGTTGCTGGGGTACCTCAGCCAGGCTCCGAGGGGCAAAATGACCGCTCATATATATGAAGCGTAAGGGTGTAGATTGCTTGTTACGCAGGCTGTCTAGAGCCTTAATAGCGTAGGTGGCGTAGTCGCGGGAAATTTTAATTGTCTGCTCAAATGGAATCTCTTTGAGCTTCGTTGCAGTCACGGCAATGGTCCTAACATTCCATCAGCGATTGTGGCTCCATCTAGGCACACATAATGAGATACCCGAATAGAAAACATAGAAGCCCGGTAATCGCTTATAGACGCGGAATAACGGGCATCAGAACATACCAAATACAAGCATCTGCATTCTCAATCTCTTCTTTAACACTTTCGGAGTAGTTCTCAAAGTCTTCGACCACGATTGACTTAAACTTTGAGGTTGAATTACCCGCTTGAAGCCGCTTCTGATGGAGTGGGAGCCTCCCGTCTACCGAGGGCAATAATAGATGTAATAGCTGGGTTTTTCAAACCTTGACGAATGAGCTCCGTGGCAACAAAACCCGTTGAACCGCCGATTACAAGCTTCATTTTGGTGGCGATTAAGGCTTGATGGACGTGATGGTATTGAGGATTGAACTTGGAGGGAAAACGAGACTGACAGAGGAAATGCAGGTGGCGGAAAGTATGGTGGGGAAATGGACGACTTTTATGTCCAGAACTCGCTTATATTTCCTATTTTGGCTGTGCATAGCCAACGCAACCAACACAAACAACACAGCCAACAAGTCTTACAACTGCCAGTATTATCAGAATGCTACGACTCTCGCCCTTACTAACCTCTTTGAGAGCCCTCCCTGAGCCCTCACCCGGTGATGTCAGTGGATTATAAACACCAAAGATCTTTCGCGTGTATTACACCACCGTACGCACCTACCTGCACTTGATTCGTCTCTAGAACATACATGCTTTCAGACCAGGACAACAATTAATTGCGCATATATCTCATTTAACCCGGAAGAAAAAATCGGCATAATGAAGTTACGGCCACCCAAACAAGACTGAGTGTCAGCTAAGCCATTTTTTCTTTTGACTTTCCTAGGCACAAGCTTCTGATCAATTCTGCTTACTTAGTACCCCTCTAACAGTTTTGAATCCCAGGTTTCAGTTCTTATCTTCGCGCGGTGTCATGTCGATTCCGAATAAAGTCAAGCTTAGATACGACGACTAGCGTGCGAATCAGCTCCCCTGAAGTTTCGAACCCTGTCGTCAACCCAGGACTAAAGGAATTGGGCAAGTATAGGAAGTTGCTGTGATGGAACAGATGGGCAGGCTCATTTCTCCCTCTTTTCTTTAGACAGGTGGATAAGAATAGATAATCAATAGACTGTTAGGCTTTTGGTTCCTCGCCCCTTTTTGATCCTATCTCTGTTGTTACTATTTCAGTCTTGCCCTTCTTTTCAACGTAGTCTCCTCCCATTGATTGCCCTAGTATTTCTTTGTTCACGTGAAATAGTATGGAATTAACCGCCAGCAGGGAAGTTGCCTCTCTATTCTCTCTCCGCACTTGAATAATACTTTACTTAACCATTTTTGAAAACCTCCCTGATCATCCACAGTCAAGCACTCTTCTTACTGAATTAATAGTTCGACAAACTAAAAGTAAATGTAACCGCGATCATTCTACTTACACGGGCTATCACACCCCTAATACTAACAGAGGAGATCTATATAGTCTTGTTTCTATATTGAAAGGTGACATGAGCTGAGCCAAGCAATGGATTATATGGTGTGAAAATGATCTAACCAAGGAATCTTACTTTTATACGGGAATCACTCCTTACGTATTCAAATTGAAATGACACTTGGAGTAGGCAACTTATTAACCTGGTTTTTATGATTCAGCTTGTTGCTACTACGAGGCCTAGTAGTATAACTTTTCCTTGGAGTTAAAGAAGCGGTTGTTAGTTAGGCTATCCAGTACTCGGTATATACATACTGGACCTCACGAAAAGACTTGCAACATAAAACTTAGGATTTAAATCCTTTTTGTTCCATTGTATCTGGTGTTCTGATAATACTCCTGCTGCAATTTTCCCATGCAGACGTCAAATAAACGCTTTAGCTCGTTCTTCAACCCCAGCCGAATTCGAAATAACCCCTGGCTTCGATGAAAGTATGCTAATTGTAACAATAATACCCTTTCCCACGCAAAAGTAAATCATTTTTCTGCCTTAAACTTCCTCCCATAATAACCGAATGAATCTCGTATCTGCTCCTTTTCCCCTTAAATCCCCTCCCGTAACTTAATAAACGAATGAATCTCAAATCTTCTCTTGATTTCCTCCTAAGCTGGAGGTGGACGAACAAACCCGAGTTCAGTCATGGTTGGATCCCAGACCCACGGAAGCTCTTCGTCATCAATGTAGACACAAGTCAAGTACTCCATATTGCGACGATCCAACTTGCTGCTGTTGTTTAGCAGTGGCCGGACGATATCTCGCACCTTCTGCTTCAAGTCCTTCAAAGTATCCTTGAAACGGGCTTCGTCTGTGTCATCAAAGCGATGCTCCTGTGCCTCCATCGTCTCCTTATAGCGATTCCACTCGTGATCTTCGGCAAGGTAGGCGTGTCCTGCTTCTCCCATCAACCTGAATCGGAGTGCAGTTGCACTGTTATCGATTGACCATGCGTAGCACTCTTTCTGCATTTGCTCTCTGTGCCAGTCGTGCCACATGC
Organism: Hymenoscyphus fraxineus; assembly: GCA_900184765.1. Lineage (NCBI taxonomy): Eukaryota > Fungi > Ascomycota > Leotiomycetes > Helotiales > Helotiaceae > Hymenoscyphus > Hymenoscyphus fraxineus. The sequence goes on from LT855409.1 coordinate 1,243,703, forward strand.
GAACTGCTTCCGAGGCCACACCCCCTTTCGCTCCACGTTCAAGCACATTAACTCCGTTAATGTAGGTGGTCAACCCATGCAGAGATCTCTCAACATTCGCCACTGTATTTCGCAAGTCTTTTGCCTTTCCGCGAATTAGGCATTGTACGTACGGAGTCAAATAATTCTCTGGGATATTTGTCCAGGGAAACATTGGATACATGCCAATCATGTGGACGAGTGCTTCTGGAAATTCGTCAGTCCGCAATTATCTAGAGCAATATGGTAGGTTGCAGAGAACTCGTAAGCTTACCTTTGAAGATGGCACCGCATTGAAGAAACAACGAATGATAGAGCCATCGAGGTGGGTCTTCCTTGATAGCCATCCACAACTCATCACCGAAAGCCAGAAGCCTTTTGCATATAAATTTGTTGACACTATTTTGCTTGTCTGGTGATGTGAGTCCATAGTGTGTTGTCAAATAAGTGAGAAGCTCGGTTTGGGTCGTAGCATCCTCAAATTTGTTTGTTGATATATTGGGTTCAAGGCGATAAAAGATCTTGAACAAATTCATAAAACCTTCTACGACGATATCTTTTGGTTGGTCGGCTTTTGCATTATCGGGCTTTGGTGGAACAGGAATCTCTTCCTTGGTCTTATCAGCGCTCATCGTCTTGGTTCCACCATTCGCATCATCGGCCTGTTGAGAAGTAGATACCCTGACTATGAGCTTGACGACCTTGCTTGTAGGACTTGGAGGAGTCTTGAATATCACGTGATTGGCATCGTCCTCTTCCTCTTCTTGCTTAATCTTGGGAACCTGTCTCGGAGTAGTCTCAGGCTCTACGCCCTCCATTTCAGTCCCAAAAAACCTCGGCTTGTTATCTTCATCTCGAATGGCAAACTCGAGCGCTAATGCACTGACTTTGTCTGAATCCATGCTACTAAGGCTCGAGTTGTCGTCCGCTTCGAAGGCTTCGCTTGGAACCGAAACTTTGATGCTTGGTAGATCTCCACTGCTAGGTGAACTGGAACCGAAAGTCTTTCGATTATCCGAAGATTTACCAGCGGCCTCATCCTGAACAGACGGCAAAGTCTCGAAAGACCGACCGAAATCGTCAGGGCTTGCTCCCTCATTTGGTGGCAAGGTGAGGTTTTTAGGAGCAGGGGTTTGCGGGATGTCAGCGCTTACAGGCATATGCTTGCCGAATGGAGCCTCTTGGGTTTCATCCGATGGCATATGCTGATCAACCTCTATCTCTTTGAGCATGTTTTGAGAATTGGAAGAATCTTGCTTCAAAACTGTCGTGACACTTTCGATCGACGGTGACACCCTCTCAGGTGGTTGCTCAGCCTGAGTTGCGTTATCCGGAAGCATAACTTGGAAACTGCTAGCTGCGTGGCAGTCTAAAGTCCTTGCTAGTTCATTCTTGCCGTCTTGAGGGTCCTCAATTGGTTCGTCCATACTTCCATCCATCCCGAAATTAAGCGACTTCCTGGCGTTCGCATCTACGTTCTTGATGGGAGTTTGGTTCTTGCTCGCTACAAACTGAACTTCCGGGACCAAGTGTATGTTTTGATTATCGGGCTCAGGGCTTTCTTTCTTAATGGAAACGGAGGGATTGCTCAGTGGTCTGACCATTGTAATTGTCTAAATAGTTGTAAGTTTAAACATTCCCGTGAATTTGAGAACTCATGAGGCAGATGGAAATAGAAAAGCAATTTTGAGATGGTACTTACTGTCTTGATGAACTTCCATTCCTCGGAATCTGCATCTCTCAATTCTAATTCATACCGGTGTGCAATTCCGTTCTTCTTTGTAAAGTTTGATGCTAGCTTTGGACTGCACTCTACAACACTGTCGCTTAATGAACGGGAGAACCAATCCGAGTTTGTACAAAGTATGGCCGAGTGAAGCCGAACGGCATTCGAACTTCCTGGCCGTCCCAGTAAGACATAAATATCGCCGGATTGATCCTCCGGAAACATTGTATTGACTGTTGGAAAATTCTTCGATATTGCGCGGCGCGGAGCTTTTTTGGGGGCGGAAGATCCTTGATCTTTTACGGCCATATCGCTGGGCTGGGTCACTTCTTCATCGTCAATTATAATCGCTTTTGTTTGATCATTGCCCGCAGTCTTTGGCTTTGAGTTGGCTAATTCCCCATCAAATCAATAAAGTTCCCGCCAAAAAAAGCCCACGGAAGGAGTATGGGTCTGCAACTTTACCTTTTTTTCCTTGATTGGCTTTTTTTACAGCTGCACCATTCTTTCCTGAGACGGCCTTTGTAGTCGAGGCAGTTTGCTTAGTCGTGGCTTCGGACCTTTTAGCCGAACCGCCTTGCTTAGTATCAGTTGCCTCTGAATCCAAAGCAGTCTGCTTGAGCGTAGCTTGAGACTTTTTCGTCACTTCAAACTTTTTAGCTGTACCGCCTTGCTTAGTAACAGTTGAATTCAGAGCAGTCTGCTTGAGCGCAGCTGGAGCCTTTTTCGTCACTCCAGACTTTTTAGCCGTACCGCCTTGCTTAGTATCAGTGACCTCTGAATTCAGAGCAGTCTGCTTGAGCGCAGCTTCCGCTTTCTTTGCGGCCCCTCTTTGCTCAACAGGCTTTACACTAGAAGCGCGGGCTGATTCGCTCCTATTTCTCTTCGCTGGCGACGAACTCTCAAATTCGTCTTCACTCCGCGCCGCCGGGCGCTTCTTTGGAGGCATTTTTTGGACTGATACTGGAAACGATGTTGTATTTTGATCAGATTAGGAGATCGAAAGGTTGTATGTTAAGAAGAGCGTGGTAAATTTTCGATATCTGCGCTTGGGTGAATGCGATAGGATGGAGAGTGTGAAAAAATTGAGGATATCTGCTTTCTCTCAGAGGTCTTGCAAAATAGCACGATCCAGATTACTGGAAGGCTATCGAGGTATGAGGTACTATTGAAGGCATGTATGAATAGCGTTGCAAGTATCGACAAGAACGAGAGAATTGTGAGAGTGGTAGTTGTTGAGTGATGGAGGATGGAGGATGGAGGATGGAATGAGGAGGTGAGATAAAAGGATAACGTCGCTCAAATTGGGGGGGCTGGGAGCTGGAGGATTGAAGGTGAGGTTGATGGAAAATAGGAAGGACAATACCGTTGCAAGCCAATGGCAACAGACTGCCTACTCTAAGCGAGAAATATGGTCTTGGCATTGAGATTCTTTACTTAAGGTCTTCCCATACTCACCTTCTTAATCCTTAGCTCTCTAGATTTCCTAGATGGATTAGTAATTTCTTGAGGAATAGAAAGCAGTTGTAGGTAGCCTGGAATTCTCACCTCCCCGATTCACTAGTAATATTCTTCACTACTTAACACCACCAGGGTACAAGCCACACAATTGAATCAAATACAAAACTGCAAATAAGACGTCTCGTACTCAACCCACAGAAGGTTCGCAAAAGTACATCTGGCCAACTGGCCAGAATGAGCTACCAATTCTGTGCGGCCGCAAGAGCAAACCACTGATTCCCTTCGGGGGCGAGTTTCTCGGTAGATCACCTTCGGGTTGATCTATTTCTTTTGCATTTTTTTTTCTAGTGATCGCTGATAGCGATAACATTAGAATTAAGTGATATAAGTCTCTACCTGTTGATCCCTACCAGTCTGCAGTCAGTCGCTACCTATCTCCTTACCTGTTAGTCCCTACCTTTCTGCAGTCTGTCGCCAGTCGGTAGCTCCCTGTTGCTCCCTAACAGTCTGCAATTTTTCGCTCTCTATCAGTCCCTATCGGTAAGCTGTTACCACCTGTCTCCCTATTTCTTCTACCTATACCCCTGACACCCCTTTCGCCGCCCCTGTCCCCTTGTCCCTTTTTCCATTCTTCCCTCCCTTTTAGCCTTTTAGGCAAGTATGTAAATCTCTACGGCTAGTGGATAGAGAAATCTAAGATTGGGGGCCATTTAATGTAACTATTGACTCCAGGAGTCAATGGTTTATGGATTATACTTCCACTGGGGAAGCAACACGATGCTCTACCAGTACTCAAATTTCGGTCAAGTAGAATGCTAAATGCGAATACTACAAATACTTGAGAGAATCCAAACGAGTCCACAGTCCACCCAGCTAGTACAGTAGCCTTTCCTTTGTGGGCGTGGAAGATAGCAGAAAAGAAAGTAAAGAACTATTCAAATGGAGGAAGAGCAAGGAAGCATAGTCTCTGCAAGCACCGCAAGATATAATAAAATAAGCAGCATAGGAGAAGGAAAGAGCATAGGCAATATGAGCGGATATTAAAACTTCTTGTTTTAAAGCTGTAGACTTCAACTATTTGGAAATCTTGTAATCCATACAAACGCCACAAATATGCCTTTTTACCTCCCAGACGCCTTGCTAAATTCGTCAACCCTATTCCCGTTTCCATTATCACAGAGCGCCCACAGTCGTAGATTAAGGCTTTTTCAAACCAGGCCCAAACAAATCGTCAGCTTCTTGAGCAACCTTTTCTCTCTCCAACTTTCTCTTTTTAAGAATTTTCTCATCATTGGCGTTGTCTCCTCCTCTTTTGGTTTGCTGCAAGGCTACCAAGTCTATCTTTTCCGGGTTTCGACACTTTCTGAGTTTCTTCGCCAAAGTACGGGCTTCCTTGCTTTCTTCGGCCGGGCTTTGCATTTGAGGCTCGACAGTTCGAAGCATTTGAGCGCAATCAGCAAGCGTGCTCAGAACCTTTTGAGCCATTGCATTTTGTGGTCCCCCAAGTTTGAAAGCAATATACCAACGAATGAGCTCCTCGTCCGCAATTAGGAGCGATGCTAACATGATCTGGCTCGGGCTGAAATGAAAGTAAACATCTGTGAGCAAGGCACTTGTTTTCAAGAACTCTTTGGCGGTGCCGTGTGCCACCTTGCATCTGTAATCCATATTGCGTGGCATTTCCCCGGCAGCCCCATTATTTGGTATTGCTCCTTCTGCTATCGCGCACAGTTCCATCACTGCTCCTTCCAAAGCTCGGTAGGGATGTCGTACGTCGAATGTAAATCGCAGGCCTTGGGTGAGAAGATACTCGCTCGCCAATACATCTTCGGGTTTTGTTTTATCAATTGCTTCCGCAAATTTTGAGAGGCGATAGTAGTGGTTTTCGGTTTTGGTTGCAAAGAAAAGAGCTGTTCGAAGGATGGTGGCGGGGTCATAAGTCATAAGGGAGTTTGTCGTGTAGAATCTTTTCATGTATTGAACTGCTGTTGCCTACAACAAACAATCGCATTAGTCACTGCGCCATAGAATTGAAAACATCAAGAGAGCTACTTACGTTGACATCTGTAGGCAAATTCAAATGTTTTCCCAGTTGCAATGTCTGTCGGCAGTAGAAGACTATAAGTTTGAGCTCTTCTTCAACAGTCAAACAATCCAATTCCCCCTCTGGCAAAGTGCTCGTAGCTCTGCTCTTGCTCTCGGGATCGGCATCGCTGGCGTCTGCAGAAGATTGCGCTTCTCGAGCTCGAGCTCTTCGTACAGCTTCTCGGACGCGATCTGCTGCCAATTGATTTGTAGTGCTGCGTAGTGCTAGTAGGGAAGCAGAAGTGAAGGACCAAAGACGAAATTGGGTGGAGGAGCGATAGCGATCATCTTCTGTGATTAAATTTGAGGAGTTCATCGTGAGATCATGGTATTGCTTGCTCAAAAGCTTTTGAAGGCAAGCCTTTCTGGTGCTGGTGTTTTGGTGAGCCTTGCGGGATTGCACTGTACGTAATTCCAGCAATCCGATAATCAGCCGATAATCAGCCTAACCCCACTTTTCCGATACCTCTCCGAGTGGTACACATCTAGTCTCTAGCTATACTCAAGTACAACAATAAGTACAACAATAAGAACCATTTCTTTTTCTCCAATTACTCTCTTGAGTTTACGAATGCCAACGTGGTTCTGATGTAATCTTATGTGATTTGTGAGTTTGGCAACGTAATTGTATGTGCTCGGCATGTTTTCTTGTGTTGTGCTGTTTGCTTTTGACTCATCTGCAATTCCATTTCTGGTGATAAAGTGAATCATACCTATATTCACTACAGCTCATGAATATTTGTAGGTAGTCACTCATTGATGATTTGGAGGCTTTTATAAGAACTGGTTCATAGGTGCTTCCATCTATCAAGATTGAAAGGGGTCTTTTGTGTTTTTGTTTACATTTTTCAGTACTACCAACCCCACCATATTCTGTAACCAAAAAAGATAGCCAGGATTTGCACACTTCATATTCAGGAACACAATCCAAAAGATGGCTTCAGCACATTTCACTGAACCTACAACCCACTATTGGCAAGAAATACTGCCTGCAAATATTGCTCGTCCTGAAGCTCCATGGTGAGTTTATATATCCTCTTCCAAGTCACTTATTTTAACTATTTTGATTATAGGAAGTACAAATACTCGGCTGTTCTCCCTGACAACCGCATCATCAACCTCCCCATTAGGCCACTCCCACCAGCTTCCGAGAATGAATCCCCAAAAGAGGCCGTAGCATCCTTGTTTCTCACTCAGGCTTCTTTACTAGTAGTCGATGAGCTCGGCTCTTACCTTGGAGCATGTGTTCACGAAAGTTTTGGTTCTGAGATTGAGGTGGTAATCGGTCTTCCAACGCTTGGCTTGGGTATTGCTGGAGGCGTTGCCAAAAGTTTGGGTCATAGTCCGTCTGATCCTTCGCTGTTAATCTGAATTCTGCTGATAGCAGTAGCACGATTTGTTGCACTTGGGTACTCGAAGAAATTCTGGTACACGGAAGAGCTTTCAACGAGTCTCTCGTCTATCACTTCGGTTGGCGACAAGAAAGTGTATATCGACCCCAATCAACTGCCACTCGTTAAAGGCAAGAAAGCGATCATAATCGATGATGTTATTAGTTCAGGTTCGTACTCAGACCTCTATATTGCTACTGTCAAATAAAACCCTTCCTGAGAAACCCCGGATTTCAAACACCGGATTTATCGAGGTTGCGTTCCTTGCACGTTAATCTTTAAATAACAATTCTTCCTGCTAGGAAAAACCTTGAACAAGATATGGGATTTTCTTGAATCGGCCGAAATTGGTTGCAACGTGATCGGTGCTGGTTTTGCCATGACGCAAGGTTCGCGATGGAAGGAGTTTCTTGGTAAGGAAAGGAGCTCCAAATTGGTTCAAGTATTCGCTAGCCCCTTGCTTAAAGCTGTTGAGGGTGGATGGATTGAGCGGGAATAATTCGGAATTTCGGCCTCTGGTCCTCGATCAGTCTTATGATGAGAGATTTCGGTATAATAGACTACATGGATAGATAGCCCGATGATAAATTTATCTACTTTGACTGGTTACTGTCTATCTCAAAACAGGCGGAATAATCTCAATATTGGCCGAAAAAAATAATTATAAACTTTGCTGTAAATCCACTGTAGTGATTGGTTTATTCCAAATCTGGCAATTACCCTATTCTTTACCACGCTCAAGCTCTCTCTCTCTTTCCAAAAGGTGATATACAAGCACCATTCAGTCCATCCACTTGGCTGCTGTACTGTACCTTTATGGCTTCCAACACAACTTACAATGAGCCCTTCAGTATCAGGCGGGTCACGTGTCTCAAGGTGGGATGTACCTACCTAACCTTAACTCAATTTAAACAGATTTCTAGATAGGAGCTGTAGGAAGGCGCCGCTTCCACTGGGCGACTCGCGTGCCCTGATACACACATTTCGATCTTCCAATGAAGCCGGAAATTTTGAAATACATCCATGGACCCATGAACGCAGGTGACACACACACGAACACGTGAATTTTCCTCTTGTGCGACGTTGATATCGAAATGCAGAATTCCCAGCCACAGATTTTGCCGGTGGGGATCAACCCATTCTGTTGTTTCCCAATAAATATCTGCGGATATTCAAAACTAAACCGAAGTCTCAGCTCCCTCTTCTTTTGGTTTTCATTCCTCACGGAGGTGCCGTGACAGAGTTGGTGTAGGTAATCCATCATATTATCCAGCAACGCTTACACTTGGCAACCTCCAGTACTGTAAGCATGGCATGTCCTTTGATACACGGCAACATTGTCAGCTTGCTACTATTCTACCCAACCCGCAAGGTTCAAGGAAATGGCGGCCTGTCACAGTGTCATTGTTGGAAATGCCCAAAATAGTGGAACCATATCGGTGTGTGGGCTTCGAAACTTCCCCTATGGTGTCGCTGTTACAGTATGTGGAAGTGGAATGTGTGCATGGAATTTACGTTGCAGTCGCGCTGTTACGTTGTCACCGCTCAACCAGCCTAGTTTCAGCCGTAACCCGTCTTTCAGGCGCCTCTTTCCATCGTGGCTCACTGGGTGCCATTCTCGATGCTCCGCATATACTTCCACACTCGGTGGCTGTCGAAATGTCCCAGAGTATGCGGTGAGAGATCCTCACTTTGGTAATTTTTATTCCTTTAGGACCATGTTAACGAGTTGAAGTACCTTTCAGTTTGAACGATAAAGATGAAAACAAAGTAATTGAACTCTACTCTTCTTCTGGAAATACCGTCCTGCTATACAGCTTTGGGGTGCTTGGAGGGCGTTTAGTTATTGCTTATACTTGCTAGAAACAAGAAGCTCCACGTCCCAGCTTCAACCGAGCAAATTGGCGTTCTGGAGCCCATGGATTGTCGTGGAGATTCAGAACCAAGTGACCGAACTTATCGAATAAGTATTGACTGCGTATGGTATGTGTGTGTCTCGACTGCATATGAGCTGAGTAAGTTCAAAGTCGTCGATGAGATCGAAAAACTCGATTGGACCCTCGTGTCTAAGATTCGCTGCCCCTCTTTCACCCAAATACATGTATTCAACTACTATATAATAGATTCCCCTTGTCCCTCTGTAGTCTTCAACAAACCATCTTGCCTACACACGCCAGGCACCTCTTTTACTCAACAGTTTTTTGCCCCGAGCATCAACTCTTGTCTTTTCAACTTAATTGCTAGTATGGATTTGTCTACAGGCATCCCAATCATCTCGCTCCCAGGCTCTAGAAATACCGAACCAGCACTCGTCAATGCACCGCTAGCTAAAGAAACCCTCAAGCTCAGTAGCTGGGATCCCGCCATATTTGTGACAGATGTGTTGAGAACACAATCCGGAATCAACCGCAATTATGAGCAGACAGAGAAGGGACTGACTGTTGCTTATGGCAAGATCATGGCCAAGTAAGTATCAATGAAGCCAAATTTCACTACAAAATGTCTCCACTTCAGCACAGCAGATGGATTGGTGTATAAACTGACACGAAAATAGTATTCAATCTTACTTCGATGTCACCGGATTCGAACCTAGTATAGCACCAGAAAGGCAATTGGAAGACAAGAAAAAGTTATATCAATTCACCACCAAGGAGGGGTATCCGCCTCATTTAGCCCTCGTGCCCAAAGTAGATGAAGTTACCATCGAACAACTTTTCCAGGAAGGTCAAGAGGATCCAACTCAATTCGAAATCGCTTTCAATGTGATTTTGAAGAACAAGCTTGGCTTTCTCGGTTCCATTTTCGTAGGACTTCGTCCTCACCCAGAAGAAGTTGACAGTTTTGTTGCCAGCAAGTCTTTTGATGAGATCAACCAGCAGCATGAGAGTATCCGAAGCAAACCTGGAAATTTATCGAAACCTTCTGTCGGTGATCTGGACAGTGGAAATACCCCCTGGTACTCGGATGCCAGTTTTGCTCAGCAAAGCTTCACGGGAACGAGTCCAGCATCAATTACGCTGGCAAAAGACTGGATTCCAAAGTTTATCAACGAGGCCAGACGTCAGAAGTTGGACAGTAGTCTAATCTCCTTGTTAGAGAAGACTGATCCATCGTCATTGTACGTTCAGGACTACAGTTACTTTCGCAAAGCCTTTGGAATAGCGGATCCAAAAGCGAAAATATCGGACGAACATGGTTTCATCTTCAAAAAGACCAGTCGATGGTGTTGTGCTGCTGTCGTTCTCTACAAACTGCAACCCAATGGAAAACTGCATCCTCAAGCCATTGTTCTCGATTACAAAGGGTCCATGGAGGATTCCATCGTCATCTTCAACAAACGTCTCACACCTGAGAACAAGGACCATGATGAGGAGCAGGATTGGCCATGGCGATATGCCAAAACCTGCGCGCAAGTTTCTGATTGGGTCAAACATGAACTTAAAGTTCACCTCAACGACTGTCATCTAATTGAAGAATCTGTCATTGTGGCCGCTCAGCGTACCATCCCAAACAACCATGTTCTCTACCATATTCTCTCACCGCATTGGGAGAAAACGCTTTCTCTTAATGCGGCTGCCCGAACAACTCTTGTCCCGAGTGTTATAATTCCCATTATCGGGGCCACAGACGAGCAGTGCAGAAGTTTTATTCGCTACAGCTATGAGAATTTCAATTTTGAGGAGAGCTATGTTCCTACAGACCTCAAAAGTCGAGGTTTTCCTTGGGAAAAGTTGGGAGATTTGTGCTGCCGATGTGACAAACACTGTGACATCGACAAAGCACCGAACGCTCCTTGTAGCGCCGGTTGTGGACCTGAATGCCACCAGACCTGTGATCCTCAATTCAAAAACTATACCTACGCTCGAAACACCAAGCTGATGTGGATCACGCTCCGAGATTTCGTCGCCGGTTACCTCGCCACTGCAGGCTTCACCCCAAGCACAACAGGAGACGCAAAAGTAGCAAACGACCTCAACATCCAAGCCTGGGTTCAAGAGGTCAAGAACCCGAATGGAGCGAACATCAAGACGTTCCCGTACATCAAAACAGTCAACCAACTCATCGACGCCGTCACAATGTGCATTCACATCGCTTCTCCACAACACACAGCAGTAAACTACCTCCAACAATACTACCTCTCATTCGTCCCCAACAAACCACCAGCCCTCTGCTCGGAACTCCCCAAAAGTCTCAAAGCTCTGAACACTTACGATGAATCAGATCTCATCGCAGCTCTCCCCGTCTCTCGAAATCGAGACGCTGAATGGCTCCTCGCTTCACATCTCCCAGCTCTTCTTTCCCAAACAGTCACAAAGGATCTCAATCTTGTCGCTTACGCAGTAAATGTTTACTCCGCTGCCCTGCTTGTGAACGATAAGAAGTTGATGGCTGTCGCTGAAAGATTTTGTAGGGACTTGTGGGTCTTGGGGAATACGTTTACGAAGGGAGATGACAGTAATCCCTTGCCGAAGATGGGAGTGTTTACCCAGTACAGTGAAGAGTTGGATGAAGGGTTCCCTGGGTATACAGTTATGGATCCTGTTGTCACTGCGGTCTCGGTTCTGATTTAGATGCCTGTGCAGATGTCTTTGACGAGTTTGTTCTTCTCTTTTAGGCGTTTTTGAGGGTTGCTTGGAGCATCTTTTGGGCAGTTCCTTTTTATTATAGCTTATTACCCAGTATTTATAAGCCAAAGTATTTGCAGGTTTTAAGCTATTAGTTCTTTCCGGGATAGTTTTCAGATGCTTTGGATTTAATCGGAAGTTTGGCAATAGATTTCAACTCGGTATCCTAGGGTTGACTGCGAATTGGTGATGGAATTGTACTCTTATAATTTGAACGTATGAAAGGCTGAAATACTCAGCTCTTAGAACTACGGAGCCGACCTCCAGTTGTCGTAAAAATATGTAAGATGGCAAACTTCTTGATACTGTAGTATTATAGAGAATGGCTGTATCACAATAATGTTTTGGAAAAAGTGAAAATAGTTATCACTGCATTGTATTTATGATTATCAAAATGAACCACAAGCAATTATATCACACCTCCCAACTACGCATTGGTTCTTTTGTAATCACGTGATAACCTGTCAATTTCGTGTCTACACCACCTTTACACAACACGACCTGTTCTATCACTTGTGCATTCACCGTAGAGTCAAGAACCGGGATGGTCGAACCCCTTGGATGGTGATGAAAAGAAATATTTTGGCCGTAGTAAAGAAGAGTCAGCATGAACATTTCAGACTACAATTCTACATCGAGAGTCTTACTGCTATTCAGATCAGTCCATTTCTCAGAGTTTCTTAAATTCCGAAAGGTAGTTATCGATAGCGAAAATGTTTTGGTTCTCTGCGGAAAACATTGACAAGTCTTACTTAATCGTGTTCGAGTTTGTTTTCGCGTGCGGTTATGGCCTATGCAATGGAATTCGGGCAGTAAACGAATTGTTCGTGATGTAATGATGATTTAAATATTCATTGGAGACGTGTTAATTTAGACCAGGACCAGCAGTTGGCGGGTATTTCTGGCGTCGTACCGCCACAGGAGCTTTGGCTTTTGATACTACTTGGAGTATTGTTTAAACTAGCTTACTGTATTTGAAGGACAATATACTCTTTCCTTCATTTCTTCTTTAGTTCAGCTATCCCTCCTGAAATCGAGGATGTTCAAAATTAACGCAAGTATTATTCTACAATAACTAGACTGTGCGAGCAGAAGTGCAAAACAGTTTAGGAAGACTGGGTTCTTTTAAAGAAGAATTGTTACAAGACTACTGAGCTCGATGCATTGATACTCCCAACTACGCTCAAATGACATCCATAGTATTTACAAAGCAAGAGACGAGTATTTAGACAAGCTTCTGCATTTCAATGATCTCGTATCTTCATTTAATTCGTCTGGGTAACTAGCCTCCCGTCTCACAACTTTTGACGCCCCAAACACCCTACAATATTGCCTTCAAACCCTTATCCTTACTCGATCATCTCTCCCACGTCGCCAACGCCTTCAACACCACCCTCTCCTACCTCCCCACTCCTAACGATTCGTCCCTTATCAAGTACAACACACGCGCCCGCCCCCCTAACAGCCTCCACACGATGCGCAATAACAACCACCGTACTCCCTTTCATCTCCCTCCTCAAGACATCCTGAATCTTCCCCGCTGTCTCAAGATCAATACTTGCGGTAGCCTCATCCATAACCACAATGGCACTCCGCCTCAACAAAGCCCTTGCAAGTCCAACAAGTTGTCTCTGTCCTTGACTTAAATTCCTACCTCCAGTATCAATATGCATATCTAATTCCCATTTATGTTTATCTGCAATTTTCTCGAGGACGGAGAGACATTCGACGTCCGTATACTCGGAGAGGGGATCAAGGTTGAGACGCATGGAACCTGGGAAGAGAATTGGTTCTTGGGCGAGGAAAGTGATGCGTTTACGCAGGGCTTCAGTGGACACCTTTGAGATGTCGATATTGTCTATCAGGATTCTTCCTGAGGAGGGGAGAGTGGTTGCTAGAATGGAAAGTGCGAGTGTACTTTTTCCGGAACCGGTGCGGCCTATAAGTGCTGTCGTGCTACCCCCTTTTATCGTGAGAGATACATCTGTGAGGGCAGGCTCGAGATGAGGTGCATATTTGATGGTAACATTCTCAAATATGATGTCCCCGTCCATAGATGGCCAATATGCTGGAGGCTCGATGTCACCAGGAGGCTCTTGGTCAAGGTGGAGAAGTTCAACAACACGTTCTACCGAGACGAAATCCATTTGTAGCTGGCCGTATTGTCGACATAACGCATGCGTCGAGGAAACAAATCTTGAAGCTGCGGTAAGAACGAAAGCAGTGAGACCAGGTGATACACCTGTGAAAACGGCCAACGCAGTTAAGAGAAATGTGGAAACGGCCGATAAACTGTCAAAGCGATACATCAACCAAGCCTGTAAACTCCAATAGAAATGATCCATTTTCTGGAAAGCATCTGTGACAGTAATAACACGCTGTTGGAAGAGTAGAGAGACTTTGAATGCTCGAATACTGGTTAGACCCGTAGCAAGTTCCCCGAAATTCGAGATCAATGGACTAAGCGATACCATTTCGAGACGACGGAGACTTTGAGAAGTTGGAAGGAACTGAGTAAATATAGTCACAAATGCCAATGTCAATCCAGTTGCAAAGACCAAGAAGATTGGTGTAACTGAACCGATGACAACAACAGATGTGATCCATGTAATCGAAGTCCTCGCAACCCTTTGGAACAGACTGCTAATGTTTCCATCAATAGTGTTGATATCCGAAGTAAGACGATTCATCAATCGACCGACAGGAGTAACATCATAAAATCGGAATGTAGCGTGAGTTACGCGGCTCATAACCCTCTCAAACATATTCTTTCCACCTTGATAAACAATGACCAGCATGAAAATCTGGTATATCAGATATGTAACAGACTGAACCACTGCAATTATGAGGAAGCCCACAAGCCAAGGCTTGATATTCTTCTCAGGGTCAGGTAATCTGCTAAGTGGTCCATCGAAAGTAATGATTTCTTTTGCGACGCCGTAAGCCTCACCCCATGCTTTCAGAAACCAGGTCTCTCCAACGCCAGCAAGACGGTATAAGAGCAAGCCACATATAAGCACAAACCACCATTTCAGCTTTCCTGCTTTGATATATTCCCAATAAATTGAGAACTTGACACCTCCATGTGCTCGGTATTCATCTTCCATGAATTTATCCGGGGTAGCAGCTGCTTCATCCTCGCCCTGAGCTTCCTCGTGGGCGGATTCATGAGAATGTACCCGTCGAAGCTCGTCAGTGACAACAGCTTCATGGTCAACGACTTCGGCATGACCATTGGAAACTTGAACCAACTGATCTGCGATGTGCATACACAAATCTGTGCGATGTGTCACCAATAGTGTCGTCCTATCCTTCAGTAAAGGTCCAGAAATACATCTTCGTACGATTGATGAAGCCGTTTGATGGTCCAGAGCAGAAAGAGGATCGTCCAACAGCAAGAATTTTGCTTGCGAATACACAGCTCTTGCAAGGGACAGTCGAGCTTTCTGTCCTCCCGAAAGACCAACGCCATTTTCGCCCACCAAGGACAGATCGCCGTTTTTGAAACCAGCCATATCAGGAAGAAGAGCACAAACATCCAAAACTTGTTTGTACCGAGTTTCATCATATGGCGAAGAGAAAAGGATATTCTCTCTTATACTCATAGACTGAAGCCAAGGTGTTTGAGCACAGTACCCAACAATATCACTCGATCTTTCATATTCGCCACTCAACTTGTCCAACTCTCCAAGTAGAGCCTGCAGCAAAGCCGTTTTACCAGTTCCCACCTCGCCATAGATGACAGTCAGCCCTGGAGGGAAAGATAAAGTAAGGTCTTTCAAAACAGGGTCTGTAGCACCCGGCCAAGCAAAAGTAGCATTTTTCATTTCCAACGTAGAGCTTGCTCCTGGAGCCATATCGGCTTCCTCTTTATCTGGCTCGCTCATAAACTCTTCAATACGAGCCATTGAAATCCTAGCATTCAGAAGAACGGTGATGAGATTCGGGATTTCCTGGAGAGCAACCTCCAATCGAACAAATAATTGCAATGCCGGGAATGCGACATCGACTGTCAAGGGTTTACCGGCCAAAGTAGTATATGCCCAGAATGCAACCACCGGGAACATTCCACTTGCGAGGATATCGATGAAATCAATCAGAAGTCTCCATAAGCTGGAAATTACTCGAAGCGTCAATTCCGCTTGTCGTGATTCCATAATCCGCGCAAGCCATACATCCTGCCAGCTGTAATAGCGTAAATGTCGGATCGCTTCAACGAGCTGAGAGATTTTGTGTATTTTCTTATCGGTTGCTACTCTTCGTTTTCTCTCCCATGCTAGTAAAGTTCGTGCGATAAAGGCACTGATAATTTGAGCAAACAGTACCGTCACGACTCCGAGGAGGCATGGCCAGCCAATCAATCTCCATATCAGAATGACAGACAAAATCAGGCTCAGAGGTTGAGATACGAGAGAAGAAAATTCCCAAAATCTTTGTGCTACCTCGTAGGCATCGAACCTATATGACTGGTGTCAGTAAATGTTTACGGATGCATAAGTATCAAACCGTACCTCATCAAATTCATAATTTTCCCCATTGAAGCCTGTTCCAAGGATTTCTTCACATCCGGACTCTCATCCTCTTGCTCCTCCTCCTGCTTCTTCGCCTTTGAAGGGCTTTTGAAGTGACCGAGTATTCTCTTCCATATAGTCAAATTCTTTGGCTCCTCTGTATCGACAGTGCCATTCGCGTTGGTTTCATTTCGTGCTTTACTACTCACACTAACCATCTTCCTTGACAGAGTTTTCTCGTACAACATTGTGATTAGTTCACCTCGAGATCTCTCGTAAGTTCTTCGTCCATACCAAAGCGTAAAAACTCCAGATTGCGCTTCGACCAAATTCGCCACCAAAGTCAGTAATGCATAAGTCAAAGTCGAACTCCTTGGTGCCTCGTTGTTTTCCATACTCTGCAAGATCTTCTGCAATAGCACTGGTGTAGAAAAATCTAGCATCTACATCAGCATGATCCTCCATCCCAAAGTGAAGGGCTAAGGCAAAACTTACTGGCAACCAGTTCCAAAATTCCCAACGCCGATATAATAAAAAGATCCAACCCATTAGCCTCAATCAATCTTCTCAGAACTGAACCTTGCAACTCCCTAAATCTATCATGTAGCGTTCGATGCTGAAATTGATAACCCAGGTCCCAAACATCCTCATCATTAAGTTGTCTATCGTTCCCTAATTTGATCAGCGGCTTCATCCATGATACACTCATAAATTGCCAAAGAGTCAAATTGTCCTCTGGAGTACGAAGTCCACTCGTTGCAGGGCCGAAAGCAGGACTTATCATAAAGCGAGGAAGATGAGGATCTCGCAGTGGCATTTGGAGAATGAGCAAAACCGCCGTGGAGGCGCAAAGTAGAACCATAATGGTGGGTGCATCGTGATCCCCAATTCCAGGGAAGCCGTTGATCAAAACGGTGAATTGAGAAATCAGGATACTGGTGTATAAAACCAATAAAGCCTTTGGGGTCGTTGCCGGTCGTAGAACAGCGATAAGAATGCAGGACGTGGCCCAAGATACAGCAGGAAATATCATCTCCAATCTCAGATCGGGATAGAAAATCGTAGGTAGTTGCATAAACATTCCGACAACAGATACGATGAATAGCAATCCTGAGAGGACGGTAAAATGCTTCTTGGCTTTTCGAGGTAAATCGTCATCCTGTTCCACGGTCTCTTTGATGAAAGTACTCAGCCATTTCGGTCTAATTGAGGGAATAGGGATGAGTTGGAAAATGTATCCGAGCACTATGCATATCGAGATGAATGCTGGTATGGCTGAGATAAAAGGAAGAACACATGATTCGAATTTAGCATTAAGCGGATCCTAATAAACATCAGCTCTGAATATCTCATGAACCGAGTGAGAATAAGAAAAAACGGCCGAGTATAAAAACATACCCATATCCTTCTACACCTCCCCTCGAAAGACGCGTCAAAAAGCGTCTGCGGTCTGTAACTCAAATACACCTCATTCTTCCCGTTCCAGGGTTCCTGAAGTAATTGTTGCGCCATTACAGCTACAATTGAGAATGATTTGTCCCCCTCATACCAATTGTTCTAATTGTGATGGTGTTTTGGCGTGGAAGGATCAAAGAGATAAGGGAAAGATACAATATCAGATCTCAATGATCAGATGTTTCATGAACCAAACGTCACCGCCAAATTTGAATCCCACTTTTACCCTTTGATGTGCCAAGACTTACCAGTCTCGTTGGTCTGCACCGGGTCGGAATCGTCCGGATAATAAGCGTTACTGGCTTGGCCCCAGGGGCAATTCTGTTTTTCCAACCAATCAATTTCTTGCTATCTCTCAACTACTTCATGTATTATGGCTTGGGGATACAGTTCCAGGCATATTCAAAAGTGAATGAAAAACTCCTTTGTTCGCTGGTGGTATAATAGTAGATGGATGAAGGCAGTTTCTCATTGTTAATTAGCAAACATTAATTCTATAACCAAACGAACATTAACTATCTATTGCTCTGCCTCTCTCACGCCTCTCATAAAGCAGAAAAGCTAAAAATAAACCAAAGGGGGAGTAAAAAATAGTCAAGTGACATCAAGTAAAGCAAAAAGAAATTTTGAGCTCCCTACCTGGTTCGAACAAGTGACCTGAAGATAATTATCTCTCAGATGTGAAACTGCAATCTTCCGCTCTACCACTGAGCTAAAGGAGCTTGTATTTCGCTTTTGGTTATGGTTGAGGGGCCCGTATTCATGAGTACAAAGCGTTGCATAAAAAGGACAGATGTGTGGCGAAAGGCGGAGGTTTGAAGTGGGCCGCTTTGTCCAACCACCCTGCATTTCACACATCTCGGGCCGAATTTGTCCCATGAAAATCTTACTAAGCAGCTGTACAAGAAACTACTACGATACTTAGTACGTCTACCTATCTACGCTAAGCGATTAAGCTATTACCTATAGAATTCGCGAACATAATATTAAACATTCTCTAATAGAATAGATATAAGTCGTAAACTACGTCTTTGAAAAAGCCAAAACGGAATATAAGTTTTTCCGAGTAATTTAATAACAGAGGGTTCTATTACTATTTAGTTCACGTAGTAAGCAAGCGATATCGCTTGGTACATATAAGTTTAGCGGACGTATATAAGATAGTTGGGCGAAAATCTAGACATACCTAGGTACCTAGGTAGGCTAGAATAATATACTATTCTAAAGGTATCGTATAACCAAAATCATTATAAGAGAGAGATTTATAATTATTCTAAATTACTAGAACAATTAACTTGATTGTTCTAAATCGCTCGAACAACTAACCTAATTATTTGAGTTAATAGAGAGAGATTCATTATTCTAAATTACTTAGGTTAATAGAGAAAGATTTATTTTAATTATTCTAAACCGTTAAGTAACTAACCTAATTATCCTAACTACTCGGGTTAATTATAAGAGATTTATCTTTTTTATTCTAAATTGCTCGAATAACTAACCTAATTGTCCTAATTACTTGGGCTAATACATGAGGAAACGAGGGGTTACGAGAAGCTTGCCGTTACCCCATTGTCAGGTTAATGCGCAGGCCCTCCGATCTATTAAGCACACTAATCTCGCGTATAAACTCCCAGGCACCCACCTTTCCTCCAAAAACACAACACAACTCCTATATCAACAAATCCACATTCAACAACCATTCCGACTTCATCAAAGGCCATACACGACCATACCAACTGCATTGCGCGTCATATACGACCACGCAGACTGTGAGATCTGCACGAAATATGGATGTCTACGACCCGCAAAGCGAGGCTGGCAAAGCCCGTCGGGCAGCGCACAATGCGCTAGCCACGTATTTGTATCTTGCGTTTAACTCGAGAATAGGTGAACGCGCCGTATTTACAGACAATTTATTTCTGTGTATACATGAGGAATTGTCCCGTGGCCTGACTATCGAAGAGGCCGTCAGATTGACTACCAATAATATGGGACAGGTCCTTGCTAATGGTAGGCACTCTTCAAAACCCAAATTAGCATTACTAACCGTTCAATAGCAGTAGGCAGATCGTTCACATACGAAGAGATGGACCGTGTCTTGAGGCGACCAAGTAAGCCTTTAATCTAACCTACGTCCTTGTTTTCTATCTTATTTTATTATCCCTACTACTGACACTTACGATCTTTACCAGATGACAGAGCCTCCCGAGAGCCCGCACCGACTACTCAGCTACTGGTAATATTACCCCAGGTAAGAGAATCCAATGTTTATTATTCAATGCTCGAGGTTGATAATTGAATTTAGGTGGATCAGTAATTCCGACAACTACAGAGTCCATCTCAGCTCCGAATACTCCAGCCAGCATTCCGACTACAGCCACAATTCAGACTACGAGTATTCCTCCAGCCATTCAACCTCCAGCTGTCCAACCCGTAGGCCAGATCACTTTGGAAACATGGAAAGAGAATCGACAGGCAGCCTGTAGGCAATTCTGGGATCAGATAGTTAAGTTGATTGTTTTACGGATTCTAGAACAATAGGTTCTTAAGGTGTACAGGTCCCCTCTAGAATCTGCTACTCTCGGATCTAACACTCTGGAATCTGACACTCTGGAATCTGACACTCTAGATCTGTTACTCTAGAATCTGACACTCTAGATCTGCCACTCCGATCTGGCCCCTGGAATCTGCTACTCCGCAAGGAATGCTGTCATTACTCTGAACGTACCCAGGTCAGAGTAGTATTATCCTAAACACTTGCCAAAGAAAACAGTTATACAAGCGATTTAGGACAATAAAAACAAATATATCTCGATTAACCCAAGTGATTAGAACAGTCAGGTTAGTTGTTCGAGTAATTTAGAATAATTAAGTTGATTATTTTAGTAGTTTAGAATAATAAAGATGAATCTCTTATAATTAACCTAAGTAACTAGGACAATTAGGTTAGTTGTTCAAGCGATTTAGAACAATCAAGTTGATTGTTCTAGTAATTTAGAATAATTAAGATAAATCTCTCTCTATTACTTTAGGTGACTTTTAATAAGACAATTAAGTTAGTTGTTTAAGCGATTTCGAATAATTACGGCATCCTGAATGTACTACTAAACCAGATGACCAAATCGCAAATCGTAAATCGCAAATCGCAAATCGCAAATCGTAAAAGTTATATATTTACTACTACTATACTAGAGTGCCTATACCCCCACACCTCCACCCTTAGACTTAACGTGCCTAGGCATTTTCAGTCCTCCCGAGGTCTGGGCTTACTGTCGCAGCCACTATCCGCCCCTAGTCGTATCCTTACTATCGTATCCTTACTATTAAATCCTTACTGTCGCTGTCGTAAAAAAGAGAGAAAGAAAAATTAGGAGGGAGAGAGCGAGGAAACGCGACTAGGTAGTAAATAATTGTTAGCGTAACACGTACTAGCCTAGCTATTTTAGGAAGGTAGTATTCTAGGCTAGGAATAAGCGACATATACGAAAATATTTCCCTGCTTCTTACCCCTCCGCTACTCTCTCTCTCTCTCTCTCTCTTCTAAACAACATACTAGGGCACAACCCTTATACGATAGCGAGGGTGCGATAGCGAGGGTATAATAGTAAGGGTACAATAGCAAGGGTAGGCAACAGCGAGGGGGTACGACTATAAGGGTAGCGAGTATACGTGAAAATTTCAAGGCTACTAAGTTTAACCGAGGGGTAGGGGTGTGGGGGTATAGGCACTCTAGTATAGTAGTAGTAAATATATAACTTCTATAATTTACGATTTACGATTTACGATTTAGTTATCTAGTTTAGTAGTATATTTAGAATACTATAATAATTAAGTTAATCGTTCTAGCGAATTCGAATAATTTAAATAAATCTCTCTCTATGAGCTAAGTAATTTAAAATAATTAAGTTAGTTATCCTAACGATTTAGAATAATTAGAATAAATCTCTTTCTATTAACCTAAGTTACTTAGAATAACTAAGATAGTTATTTAAGTAATTTAGAACAATTAAGTCGATTATTTTAGTAGTTTAGAATAAAAGATAAATCTCTCTCTATTAACCTAAGTTACTTAGAATAACTAAGATAGTTATTTAAGTAATTTAAAATATTTAAGTTAGTTATTCTAACGATTTAGAATAATCCGAATAAATCTCTCTATATTAACCTAAGTAATTTAGAATAATTAAACATCTCTTAATTCACCTAAGTTATTTAGGAAAACTAGGATAGTTATTTAAGCGATTTCAAACAATTAAGTTAATTATTCTAGTAATTTAGAATAATTAATATATATCTCTCTCTATAAGATTACTTTTAGTCCTTAGAGTATAGTTACGATATGACCGCTATATACTCGTGTAGTTTTTCCCCAGGAGAGTAATAAATCCGAGTAATCAACATAATCACTCGAAACATCTACAGTAAGTATTCACGTATCTATACTCGTACGAGTACCCATGCTAAAAACAAAGAGCAATGGATAAGCAAATGATTTCCATCTCTTTCATACACTACACCACTAGATAACCTCCCCATCACCACCACATCACTTATATCAACAATCCACACAAAATCACCAACAAAACAAGACTCCCATATAACAATGTAACAAAAAATATATAAACAATAATCTATCCCTACTCCAAGTAATCCCATTCACGTGACTCACGATCTAAGACACCGTCCCAATGCAAAGGCGCCCGAGTCCGATTGAGTCCCATAAACCACAAAAACACCATGAATATGCATACCCCATTACCAATAAAGTTTAGTAATTACATTTCCTTTCCTTTCCTGAAAAAAAAAAAAGGTACTCCCTCCGGAAAACGCCAGCCGGGCCAACTTTTCGGCTATGCATGGTAAAAAAACTCCCAAAAATGAAATCATAAAAGGATTCTTCTAGCTCAATCCCTCGTTCGAGAGGGTACCTAGGTATCTACTTTTCGTAGTGTTCTTCGAAATGGGCGTTAGCGAGAGCGACATCAGCGCTGTTTTGGGGCGCTCCTCCTTGTCGGCTGACACTGTTTTGTCGGCTTCCCATGTTCTGTCGAACCATCATATCCTGGTGAGAGCGTGCGAAGCTTCCTTTTCGGCTTCCTGTACCGTAACTTGGTCGTCGACCACCGGCATTATGTGCGGCTGCGTTGAGTTGTTGTGCGAAAGGTGATCGCTTACGAAGAGTTGGTCCTTTCCAGTAGATTACGTAGACGGCGAGGACAAGGACGAATGCGATGGCTGCAAGAATGGTGGATGCATTTGCAAGGGCCTTCTCAGGAGTAGAACCAATGTCTGAAATTTGTTAGCGTTATAATAAAAGGGGTATGAAGAGATAATACTTACTTTGGAAGAAGGGTGTTGCTGGAACAGTAAGAACACCTGCAAGGAAATCACGAGCCCATCCATTTCCACCCGTTGCTGATGCGGAATAAGAACCATATGCGCAGATCATATAGTCAATTGTAGCCATGTAGATACTGTAGTTTGCGATACCGACGATAGCAGCAAAGATAGCAGAGGCGATCCATGGCAATGGTGGTCCAGTAGATGTCCAAGCAAATCCAATCAATCCAATTGGCAAGCAAGGTGCCGTGTAGAGAAGCCACCAAAGTCGAGATTCGTATTGCACCTTTTCATCATCCGGCTTGGCCTTGCGCTCTTCAATGTTTCGCTTAATGACAGGGATGAAGGAGAACCAGGCGATGAAATAACCGATGAGAATTGGAATGAACGCCAGGCCCAAAGAAATCTTGCCAAATCCCCATTGCTTGTATACCAAGGAGAAAGATTGGATGAACATGAAGATGAGAGCGTCGCTGAAGCCGGAAAGAAGAGAGAGGGTAAGAACGATTGGCTCAGTGACGAACATCTTGAATGGTCGTACCCAGGTGATGAGAATCTCCTTAGCTGAGAATCGCTCCCTGAAACCCACAAGCTCATTAGGACCGTAGATATTGCGCTTGGGGTCAGCTTGACGTCTTGCATAGGCAATTTTGTCCATCATGATTGTTGTTCTGGTTTCAGGCACACAAAGAAAGTGAAGAACTTGAACGAAGACACCAAAGATCAACTGAATCCAGATACTCCATCTCCACTCGAGGTATTCCTCAGCGAAACCGCCAATAACTGGACCCAAGACTGAGCCACCAACCGATGAAAACACGACAAAAGCAACGGCATATTGTTGAGTATCAGCCTCCCACATATCTGCAATCATACCGAGAGTAACGGAACCACCAGCTGAGGAAAGACCACCGAGAGCACGACCAATCATGATTGTAGCAAAGTTGGGTGCGAGAGCCACTGGAATCTGCCAGATATTGACTAGAAGTAAACTGAGCTGTAGGATTGGCCTTCGTCCAAGTTCTTCACTCCAGGGTGCCCACAACTCGCAGCCAAAAGCGTACATGACGAGGAAGATCATAGCACCGCATCGTCCTGCTTGATCACTAACCCCGAACTCCTCTGCGATTCCGGGGATGGCGTTGGAGTAAAGACTGGTGTTGAAGTTCATGGAAACCTGGACAGCGAAGATGACTGAGAGAATAGACCACTTCTTCATGTTGGAAAAGGAGTAACCGAGCTGATCGTAACAGTCATCCTCGGTCAATTCGATTTTATCATGGGTTCCGACATGGGTCATGCTAGAGACGCTCTCCTCTTCGGATGGAGGAGAGACGGATTCCTTATTGGACCCCATGTTGGAGGATGGAGGAAGATGGGTTGTCTCACACAAAGAGATACAAGGGATGCAAATGTTGGATGTAATGTATATCCAGAATGGGGAACCCACAATTCATGCAAAGATGTATGGAAAACAATGGACGGAGCAGATGAGATTAAATGGTTGAATGAGGGGAAGGAGTACTACTTAAGTATGTTTTTCTTTTCTAGTTCGATAGGTAAGAGCTAGGTAGGGGGGGTCCCGACGTCATAACTGAGGATCACCTGAACCCTGCATTGGTTGCGCTTGCCTGCGACAGCGGTTTTTTTTTCCTTGTAAGCCACCCCGCGATCCACTCAACACAACAAGTTACTCGGTACCCACATGAGGTGCAGTAGCTTCGGTTGTTGGGTTGGATAGCTCGTTAGGAAGTATAAGTCATCCCACGCTCAACCAATGTATACTTCGTAAGAGACTTTTCTAGTCATTCGGAAAAGGCAATTGAAGGCAAATAGCGCAAAAGGCTATTGTAGAAAAGTCATGATCATGACAACATGCTAAAAGACAGGATCGTCGAACCGCCGACCTACCGAAAATGATATGTAGTTTTCCCCAGACAATCGAACATTCACTGTTCCCTTGCACTTGCAATGACACCCACCTCTGCCAATCCTCCCGCAATTTCCAGGGTGCTAGAGAGGGGGGCGGAGATTCCCCCGTGGGGAGAGAAATCTAGGTAGTACTTTGTACTTCGAAGCAAAGTCCGGCCAGGCTACAGCTCGCGTCTCGCCGAACTGTGCTGCCTAATCTCTTGACTTGTAGGTGCTGGCTTAGTAATACAAGCTCGAGGAACGGTAGGACTCTTGTTTGTAGTATAATTAGCAATTATTCGAAGAAACGCATAACAACCAATGATAATCAAATAAGACGGGAGATCCGACTGTTGAGGTCGGTTATACCGCCTATGTATAGGGTAAGGTTATAGGAATCGGCTCGAGCCGAGCGGTTAGCCCGGCCGGATTAATGCTCGGTCTTGACGCGGGGACTCGGGCCGATTTGCTCCGTGCGAGTCAAGTAAGACTCTTCTACTCGAGTATTACTCAAGTAGGTTGGAGTAGGGCTGAAACCCCCTTGAGCATGATAAAGTAGGTACCTCTGACCTACTCAATTCGAATGCTGCCTTCACTCCAAGGTGAAACACTTGCACGTAAGGATGCGACTTCCAGGACCCATCGCAAAGTATGAGCAGAGCCGTCAAGTTCAGCTCAACCGGTCGCTAACGGCGCTGATAGTGACTGCATCTATCCCCCACAGATGGCGTGAGGAATGAGAATATTTTGTGGGGTAGTAGTGCAAGATAGGAGACCATGTGAGCTCCCACACGGCGTAATTGACATGAAAATGCGCCGTTGGAAATCGGACGGTTTTTTGTTAGTCCAAACCACTTTGGACTGGTCAATCTGTAGGGGTACGGGTCGACGATGATGGCTAGAGTTGGCCGTAACAGGTCATAGATCATGTGGGTGGCAGAAGCTATCGTACGTGGCCCACAGCTAAACAGGCCTTGATTCGGTAGCAAAGGGTAGTGTAGCGCCGTAGTGGGCAGTTTTTGTGGTACCTGGAGTACTGTGATACTCGTACCTACGAGTATACTGGGGAAAAGTTGGAGTGAATGGAAGGTGGAGGTGGAGGTGGTGGAGGTGGAGGTACCGTTTGGGCAGAAAGATGGAGTTGATTGGTTCTGCGTCGATGACGTCGTTTCTTTCGCCTTCCTCTCTTTCTCCCCGCTTTCGTCACTTTTCTCGCTAGATCGTATCGTCATACTCGAGTATCACTCACTGGCCGTCGTCCTCGGAAATTTATGACGGAAATTTATGGTCGTGAATGATGTTCAGCTTCTATCACAATGGTCGGTCGTTGAAATACGCGCATGGAAAAGACTGTGAAGCCTTCCCGTTGAGCCTCATGGCTGAACCAACCAATTTTGCCCATCTTCAGACAAGCAATGCCCAGCGATGGTGCCGAGCGTCTTGGGTGTAGATGTGGATCGGACGCCCAGCCCAGCACAGTTTGTACGCCACACCATCGGGTGATCGTAAAACGACAGCACAATAAGGCCAATTGTTCTAGATATTTTAAATAATTTAGTACTTGGAATTAACTTACGCTAATAGTTACAAAAATGAGTCTCTGCCACTTTTCTTGTCCACCGGGAGACAGGGCCCCTCAACCACTTTTATTCTCACTACCTCCGTACTTAGTACGGAGGTACATACCATAAGTATTAGTACGATCGATCAACGATGCTTCTGGAGTTAAGATTCCTACAATCACACAAGTGCTGTGTGCACGAGGTGCTATTATGCGATTCTGCCGTAACTTGTTATCATTCTCACCCCTTCTCTTTCCCTTTCATTTGCGAGTTCTCATTAAATATTCCAGCACGTATAAATACAACTAAACTACTCCGCTCTATACGAAAATGTCTCGGGCACCTAATAACCAGAAATATAATATTCAATAAGATTTTTCTATTTTAATATAGCTATGAATTCAGTATAAGTAGTAATACTTATAGTCGCTTCCCTTAACCTAGAGGGTAGTTAAAAGCGTAGTAGTCTTTCTATATAACGAGACTTATTAATAGATATTCTTTACGTTATTTAATTATATAATTATTCATTCCTATATAACTACCCTTATAAAGCGATTAGGTTTTAAGTAATTACCGTATTAATTCGAATATAATATAAAATCTATAAATAAGATAAAAGATTATATAAATCTATATCACAGTATTACAGATCATGTAATAGACTCTATTCAGCAATTCCAAATTCCATAATAGAACTATAGATCATGACAGACCTTCTTTAAAATATAACTGAATCCACAGGTAGGCTCTAGAATGGAAAGGAATGCTAGATGCCGAATGTTATTCCAGTCCCTGAATTCGGACGAAATGAAAAAGCTCCACCTTTTGGCCCATTGAAATATACAGTCTCTTATTTTATCAAAATAGAACGTGTAGGGGAAATAGACAGGCATTTCATGGTTCCTAATGCTAATTAGCTAGTACCTCTCCCTAGCTAGAAAAGAGGTCATAAGCGAATATGTCAAAGTTGGAAAGATACACTTAGGGACGGGTTAGGAACGAAAAGCAGGGCGGGTACATGTTGAAGTTTGGTAAATCGAAACTATTGCCGCCCCCTCCCAATTTATACCACTTCGGTGTTATCTTATGATATCTGTCATTAGATTATAGTGACGAGTACTCAGCGCATAATTAGACATTGTAGTATATCCATGCTTTTACTTCATAGCCGGTGCGATCTATAATTTTGTAGTTGTATCAAGAACGAATGCAGCTTCCAGCTCGTTGAGAAGGGCAATAGTGGGTTTTCGAAAACTGATAAAGCCCGAGTAGAACTCCCTACACCTGCCCTCAAGCCTGCTGATATCCAGTGATCCATCACCGTCCACATACCCCTCGATGTATGTTATCATAGCCAAAAAGAACCCCACATATAGGCCCCTACGTGCTATTGCGATACTGCGTATGTAAGAGTCCAGAAGTCGGTGCGCCGTTGGGATCTGGACGGGAAAGGTAGTATGACGAAAGCCGCCGTGTCCACGACCTGGCCGTTTGGTGGGCAGACGGGAATCAGATGCCGAAATGATATCCACGGATTGTGTGGATTGTGTCAGCGACGGGAGGAACCAAAGAGTTGTAGACTGCCCGTAAAGAGAAACGGTAAATTCGGAATCGATGTGGAAGTGGGATTTTGGAATTGGTGACGCTCGGTTCTCTGCGATTGCGGTGCATGTACTTGGTTCCGTGCAAGCGAGAAGGCCGGTTGGTTGGAGGGCAAGTGTGGGGTTTGGGATGAGCGAGTCGGGGATTATGAAGTCGATTGACATGAAGAGGTTAGTTGTAGATGTTTTGCTTAGATATAGTAAGAAGTAAAGCTCACATCAACAATTGAAGGTATGCCGTAGACTGTGAGGAGGTAGTTCCCCCATAGCACGCTGGGTATACCGTGTTCTGACAGGATCTGGGATATGGATCCAACGAGGTTCTCATCATTTGTGGTTGTGTCGAGTACCGCTGCTGAATTCTCCATGTCGAGTCTTTTTCTGGTTTTGTTTGAGTGAGTTGAGCTTAGTGGATTTGGGAACAAAGTCTCTCCCTTCACATCAAGTACATGAGAGAATCAATTATTGAAGATACATCTATTTGACAACCAACACCCAAAACCTCTCTCTCCAAAGAATGGTGATAGCTATAACAACCTCAACCAGAGGAAATAGATTTTGGAAAGTGGAAGAGTCTGAATAATATGATTCTGGTTTACAGATTCTATATTCTTTTTGTTTGTTGTATAGGTAGGAAGACCGAGGACCTTTGAGGTGTGATGTTGTGTGTTCGGAGTTAAAGTGTGTCGGAGATGCCTTTTTAAGCTCATGGAGATAAAAGATATTCCGCTCCGTGGCACCTCGCGATTTCCATTCCCCAGATCCAAGTCTCCCTCCTCTAATCGCCAAGTCTTCTCAGATTTGTTTTATTTTCCTTCCACATTATTTGCTCTTGCTTCTCTACCGAGTAAACTCATGTTTGGGTGGCTTCGAGACACGGCAAGACGATGCAGTGCTTTTGACGAGTTACGGTCGTCCATCCACACACGTGCTCAATTACTTTAAATGCATCCTGGCACTGGCACTGGCAGTGTACATGAGCTACCAACCTCCTGGCTTTTTGGTGCTTATTTCGGGTATTCACATCAGCCAGGTTCAGTGGGGGGTCTGTATTGGTTAAGAGGTCCCTGAAGTTGCGGGGTATTGAAATGAATTGCCCACCACCTACCACTTACGTGACGTACCTTTATCCAGGCTTCCGGTAGACAAGAAAAGTAGCAGAGAATCATTTTTTGACTATTAGCGTGAGTTTTAAGTACCTAAATGTTTCAAATATCTAGATCAACTATATTAATTGTTCTATCGTTTTAGATTAATCAAGTTGATTAATCTAAATAACTAATATAATAGAATAGTTGTTAGTTACCTAGAATAGATTTATTCTTTAACTATCGCCGTAAGTTATTTCTAAGTACTAAAATGTTTAAAACATCTAGAACAATTATTTTAATTGTTCTACCATTTTAGATAAATCAAGTTGATTGTCTACTATACCTAACACAATTGAATAGTTTTTTAATTAAGTTGGGCTAAGAAAAAAGAGGTCTCAGCCACTCTTCTTGTCCACTGGGAGGTATCTGGTCTGGAACCAGGATTCAGAAAGGTACATACAAGGTACATACAGAGTACGGTAACGCAAAAAATGGGTGGCGTCCCCTCTCTATTACCAATACAAGCCTTATCACTATCAGCACGGCACACCTCCAGAGCCACCGTCAGCTTATGCGAACAAAGAATATTCTCCTTCAGCCTCTTCTTTTTTCCTTCCGTGACGCTTTCTTATTGTTCCTGTTCTGTACCAAGACGTTCCCGAGTTCCAACTGCCTTCGCGGCTCGTCGCCTTGGGTACATGTCTTCAGCGTCTTTCTTTAACGTTCCCTTCTTCCACCCCTTGCCTTAGCATCGTCCTTCCTCGGCTCGCAATGAACCCACCTATTGAAGGCAGTGCGATTGAGGAATATTTTGTGTGGGAAAACGATTCCGAAGTCCAAGTGATTGTCAATCTGGATACGAACGAACGGGCCCATTTTATACCTTTAGCAGATATCAAAACCTACTTTGGCGCCAACGATGCCGGAAATCTCACTAGAATCCTGCAAGAGATTTTCAGAACACAAGATCTACCGATTGAGCCAGATCTGATACTGCAGGATCACACTGCAGTTCTGTGTATACTGCTGCGGGTCGGCCAGGGATGGCTCATTGAAGAATTTGCCTACTATGAAGAACTTTCGGATCGTCGCTTGCCCTTTGATTCGACTCGGCCCCAACAAGAGTTTCCGATGATCGAAGAAGATTCGTCATTTCTCGAGCGTTTTTGCGACAATCAATGGAGATATTGTGTGCCGACCTTCGAAAGTCATATGCTACATAAGCGATTTGGACAACAGAGGCTACTTCCTATCATTGAACAAGAGCTTCCCGAAGTCGAGGGATTGGCAGTCAATCGTGTAGTCAAAATATATGGTCCATACAACAAATTGTCCGATGTCACAGGAAAAAGTGTGAGCATGGGGAATTCCATCAATTGAAGCTGCCGTACTGATTGGATTTGAGGACACGCCCGACAGCAATAAGTTTGTTCTCAGAACGTACTTCAGAACATCTGGTGATAATCTCTACAAGCAAGAACTCAACGTGTTTCGAAGTTTCAAGAACGCAGACGGTATTATCAGATTTTATGGGAGTTATATACAGGGAGATTCCATGAACATTATTCTGGAATACGCAGATAGGGGCTCCTTGGAAGATTATCTTCGGGCCGAGACTCCTCCGAGTCGGGGTATGGATATCATCAGATTTTGGGATTCCATGTTCCAATTGATCGAAGCCTTGAAGACAGTGCATTCATTCCGGAGGTTAGTGATTTCCCATCCCTTAATTATCAAGTTTGCTCGCTTAGTAGCTGATCTCCTCAGTGGACATGGGAAGATAACTCCCGATACCGTAGTGGTTGTGAGTAATGGAAGCGCCAATCCTTCGGATTGGCAATTCAAACTCGCTGGTTTTGGTGTGGGCACCAAGAACGATTTTGAAAGGGGCGAACCCAACTCGAACACTACTAAACGTGTTCGGGAGTATGGTATATATTCTCTCCCTACTCCAAATTTAACTTGCCAGCTGATAAAATAGGTTCTCCCGAATCATGTTTGCCTAACGACTACGATGAGCCGAGAGAAGCAGATACATGGGAAGATGATATATGGTCACTTGGTTGCATTTATAGTGAGGCGGCAATATGGATATCCGATGGTTATAGAGGGTTGGAAGAGTACCGCAAAGGCCGCACGTCAAGCGCTGGAAACGTATCTTTTCATGATGGTGAACGAGTTCTGCAGAAAGTCCTAGATACCCACAGAGATATCGAAGATCGCCTACGACGATCTGATTATATCACAAAAGATGTCCTGGACTCAATGGTGGACGAAATGTTGTGGGAAGAAGACCGGCCAAACTCCAAAGCATTATCAAGGAAAGCCGACGTGATTATATCAAGATCCCGTAAAAAGGTATCTCCAAGTTCTTCCAGAAAAAACAGCAACTCAAGCCGTGCTCTTCCACCACCACGTCTTCCACCTTCTCAGCCACTCCCATCAGTCCCTCCAAAACCTAGTTTGTCTTCAATTTCAGAGCGACAGGTTGCAGTTGCGGACGTTGATAATTGGAGATCCCAAGTCACACTACCGCAAAGTACATCGCCATCCGTGAATGGAGTTGATCAAAGTCCCGTTATCCCTAGCCGACAAATGAGTTTCACGGTCAGCGAATCGGACCTCGACAGGGAAAATTGTGGTTCTCTAACTAGTTGGAAACATGGAGATGACGCGTCGGCTGCCTCTACGATCTCTTCATTTCCCTCGCCTCGTCCAAGTATTCGATATGACCACCACAAGCATAGTCCAAACGAGGGAATGCACCGTACTTATTTGAGCCCATATTCTCACGATGAGCGGAGAGGTCTAATGGCTTCTTCTCCACCTCAAGCGATTGTACATGAATTGCCAGCAGATGAGGCAAATATTCCCTATCCTCTAATACCTCAGCAAGTCCCTCCAACAGTGCCTCCACTACCTCAACAGATACCCCCATTACCTCCGTCGCCTCCACAAGCGCCTCCACAGGTCGTTCGCCAAGAACACAACAGAGGCCAAAGCGAAGGAAATAGCCAAAAGCAACCAGATGATGATTCAAGCCGTCCTGGGCATAGTATTAGTCGAGCCAGTAGCCGGAATTCCTCAAGTATATACTCTATGCCCACCTCGCGAAGCACGTATTCTACGGAGACAAAGTTACCCATCATATCGAAGTCACAGAAACGCTTCGGTATATTTTCATCAAGATCAGTCAGCGCACCCGTCTTGATAGGAGGGCCTGTTGCCAATAGCCCACAAGACTTTTTGTCGGTCGATACATGTCTTCAATGGAAGAAGGCTTACAAGAAAACCAAGAAATCTTCCAAGGTCCCACCACTACCTGGAGCAAATATTATTGAAACTATGAGAGGCCGAGACCATGTTAGTGCAAGCCATATTTCTACCAATATGTGTGTTTTGAAGACTAACCGTTCCGCTTTAGATTTTCATCGTCGATGATAGTGCCTCAATGGCCAACGTATGGCCAGAAGTCAAACGCGTCTTCGAAGCACTCACCTACGTCGTAAAAGGCATGAGCTCGAACGGAACCGAACTATTCTTCACCATCGCATACGACACCTATCTCCGAAAAGACACCTCCGAACTCTGCACCTTACTAGAAAGTAAGGAACTTGCGGGCAAAACGAATATCTCCTACCGACTCAACCTCCAACTTCAAAGCTACGAAATGAAGTTACTGAACGCAAGTCGTGCCAAGGGTAAAAAGTCTCTTATCCGACCCATGAGTTTCTACATTCTCTCTGATGGGCAGTGGGGGGAAGGGATCGATCCTATGATCCCTATTCACAGAACGGCGAGCTTTTTGAAGGAGCAGAATGTGGAGGTTGGACAGGTTACTATTCAATTCATTACTTTTGCGGAAAGTACTAGGGCGATGCAGAGGTTTAGTGGGTTGTCAAAAGAAGACTTTGGATTGTAAGTTTGTATTGTTTCTCGGTTTGGATGCTATGAGAGTACTGACTTGGTGTTTCTGAAGGGATATAGTTGATTGTACGCCGTGGCGGGGTAATGTCCTTAGGATGCTTCGTGGCCCGCTTGATAAATCGGTTTACGGGGATTGAAATGGGGGTCTTTGAGGCTGGAACTCAAACTTGCTGTGCTGCAATTCAGATCAGCCATCAGCTTCGCGTAGGTGGAGAATCTCAAGAACGGTCTTCCTGGACGACTGGACTTCTCGTTGTATTGGCAAGAGTTGTATCAAACGAAAACAACAATCCACCCAGTCCTGGTTTATCTCCGGATTTCACACAAAATGATACAGTACTTGGTCAAGAAGCAGGATGAAAAGTCTGAGGGATACATTACGATAAATGAATCGCTCCATAACGCTTTGAGCACAAAGCAACCTCAGCAGAGAAATCAACTAGTAAGAAACTATAAGAAGAAGACGTTGCAATCTGACTTTACCCTTGCAGCAATGTATATAGATCTTCCATCATTGGCAATCCAACTACCGGTATACTACATTCCGAAAAAGGAGAGAAACATTCAGTTTTCGCTCGATTATGTAACTTTGTAAGAGAGGCGGAAGAGGCGGAAGAGGCGGAAGAGGCGGAAGAGGCGGACATTACTCTGTCCACGCTATCAAAAGTCATCATGCCAAAACTCTAGTACAACTAAATCAATCATACGAATAGTTTAGAACAATCATTCCTGGTCAATTCTAATTGTGCTAGGTGAAATAGTATAATTAAGTTACTTGTGCCAGAGTTTTGATATAATGACTTTCCATAGCGTTTCAATTCTGATTGTGCGAGGTGAAAAAGCACAATTAAGTGACTTATGTCAGAGTTTTGACAAAATGACTTTCGATAGGGTTTCAATTCTGTTTGTGCGAGGTGGAAGAGGACAATTAAGTTACTTGTGCCAGAGTTTTGACACATTGACTTGATAGCGTATATGGAGCAAATTAGCAATGCTCGCCTCTCTTACTATAAGATAGCTGGGCGAAACTCTGTTGTCTTATACACCCTAAGAACCTATTTATTATACTAGAACTCATAAAACAATTAACTTAATTGTTCTAAATAACTTGGTTTAATGAAGATATATCTTTTTGAATTATCCTAAATAGCTCGTATAATGATTGTAGTCGTAGGAAGTTTTTAGAGCAATGCGTTATTCTAATCTATACTAGGTATATATAGAGTTTCGCCTAGTTGTCTATCTTAGGTGGGGTTTGGCTCAGATGCACGTGCAACCGAGTTTTCGACGGCATAATCGTACTTTGACAAAGTCCGGGTGATTTGTACAGATTATCGATTTTACACTCGAGTTTACATTCGAGGGATAAAACCGTTTGGCTCCTAGTGTTATTTTGGATCACAAAACGAGGCGAGATACTGGTTTGTTGTTTTGGTAGTAGTGTTATACTAGTAGGAGAAACCACCACTTTCGCTTATAAAATAGCCGATAATTCTACCTTAATTAATTAGAACAATACAATTTTATATTATTTATCTTGTTTGTTTTATTCAATATAGTTCGTCGAAAGATTCCTAAATCAACCCTAATTTCTCTACCTACTTCAAGTACAGATTCTCCGGCAGAATCTAGTACCCAAAATACTATTATTCCAGCTACCCAGCCGGCCCAACCCACAGCTACCAAGCCCACCAAGCCCACCAAGCCTACCGAATCTACCCCCCAGCCTACCCCCCAGCAATCACAGGCTAAAGCCCCCCCGGCCTATTGGAAAGACGAGGATATAAGCCTTCTCCTTTGTGAACTACAGATTTGTAAAAGATCTGGCGAGGGTAGCGACAATGGATTCAAGGGCAAGGTCTGGGGGGTATGCGCTAAGCTATTTACGGATACCGATCCTGGGAAGAACGCAAGGGCCTGTCAAACCAAATTTGCGCGGGTGAAAGCCTAATATAAGCTAGTACTTAAAATGAGAAACACTACTGGCTTCGGGTAGGACGACGAGGCCTAGTTGTGTACTGCCGAGGAGCCAGTATGGGAGGCTTATTTGGCTGTAAGTTATATATAAACTCGCCTCTTCAAAGCTAATATTAGCAGGCAAATCCTGAGGCTCGTATCTGGCGTACAACGCCTTTTCAGTGGTTCGATCACTTGTTATACTAAACTTCTAGTACAGGTAGAATAATTATATTAGTATACCTAGGACAATAAAATGTAAGCGGTAATAATTCTTCTAAATTTCTAAGAATAATTTTCGTTGAATGACGCTATTAGGATAATTTAGTTTAAGAGAGATGTCACATGTGTGCTTGAAGAGGCATCTCCGACACCCTTTAACTCCGAACACACAAGCGTAACATCATACCTTAAAGGTCCTTAGTCTTCCTGTACAACAAACAAAAAGAACATAAAAATCTGTAAACTAGAATCATATTATTTGGACTCTTCTACTTTCAAAAACCTATTCCCTGTGTTTAAGGTTCCAATTCACCCCCTTTTTATCTCGATTGTCGAATCTAGCGTTGGCAAGTAGCTAGGGACAAGCTCTGCACACCGAAAGACAGCTTCGTATAACCATCCTTTTTCATCCTAATACCATCACCAAACTTCCAACCACCAAATTTTATCCCTCAAGAATTCTCTCATCAAAAACCCATCTAACCAGATTCCTCATTCCCCTATCCATCTCCAGCCACTCAACCTCCTCTTCCCCAACCCACCTCACATCACCCCTGGCCACCTCCAAATCCTTCGCTTCAACAACAAAACTGAGCATCACAGATTTCATCCCCTCACCGTTCTCCCCAATTGTCCACGAACTGCCAAACTCCCACACAGGCAAGACCTCTCTCTTGACCTCGCTGATTTTCAACCCTGTGCTCGAAAATAAGGCCTCGCTTAGGGCCTCCCCTAATGAAGAATGACGCGCGAACATTGCCGTTTCTGGGATGGTGAGTTTGTTTCCGACTGGATCTTTGACGAGGAGGAGCTTGTTGGTTTTGGGGTGGAAGAGTATTGCAGCGAGGTGAATTCTGTGGTATTGTTGTGGAGTGGAGTAGTTATTCAAGGCGTGAAGACGGTATTCGAGACGCGTCATTTGGAGTTTGGAGGTGAGTTGTGATGGTGATTTTCTATGTGATCTTGCAATACTCGTGCGTGCGAATGCTGCTTTGACTTTGGAGATGAAGCTGTGCCGTGTTTTCGTTTCTGTTGTCTTGTCTTGGGGTGTCTTGTCTTGGGAGTTCTTCGTGGCATGATGGAAGTATGCGCTCTTTGACTTTCTCAGCTTTTGGGATTCGTGTTGAGCGTTGGCTGGTGCGCGTTGGAAATTGGAGCTTTTGGCGTGTCGCAAGATTTGTTGAGGATAGTGCGCGTCCATCTTTCTTGGTACTCACCATCACCCTCGCCCTAAGTAGGGACAGGATGAAAAGAAAGATTTGGATTAAGAAGAGGAAGGATTGAAAGCGGTGTTTTTGTTGATGGCAAGTTCTCGCATTGTTGGTGTCATGGAGAAGCAAAAGAAGAGGCTCCACGTCAGTCCTTGAAGAGCTCAAGTAAACAATGACACCAACCACACTACCGCTTTGCCCAACAACAGAAGTGAATACCTCCCCCTCAACCACTGACCCACACCCCCCAGAAGAGCCGAGATTATTCCAAAGGCACAAATAGCACGACCGACCATCGCCAATCAAGGCACTCGACAAAAAACCACTCAAGTAACCTAACGGTTAACGCGCCGCTCGCATTCAATGCTTGCTAAAAAAAAAAAAGAAAAAAAAAAAAAGAAAGTCCTAAATGGTCTGCCTGAGGTTCCACAGCTCTTGGTAAGTTCTCTCTCTCTCTCTGATTCACTAGCTAATACTTGCAGCTCCACTTCTAAAATGAAGCCCTCTACTATAATAAAAAAAAAAAAAAAAAAAAAAAAAANGGGGGTGAGGGGGTTTCTTGAGCCACGGTATTTACGCCGGGGCCTTAAGTTTTGCCATTTTTGGGGATGGGGTTCTTGAATGTAGGCTTACTGGTGTATTGTTCCGTCATAGCTAACAGATTGTGCTTTCTTTTCTTTTTGTGCTTGTTTCCTTGCGCGATGGCATGCGACGATGCGATAAGGCGACGATCTAGTTTTGCGACTTGGTGGGTATTAACCATTTGTACAGAAGCCTACTCCGCTATGCGATGTAGAAGGAGTGTACATACGTACCATACATTGGACTCGCCGACCCCAGGTTACTAGAGATCGAAAGATAGCGAAGAGTTTTCATTTATTCAGATAGCACAAAGAGCTCATCGGATTAACTTGCTTATCATTATTCATTAAAAGAGCCCACTAAGCTATTATGTATTACACATTTCCTAGTATCATTTCAGGAATCACAAATCAATGCTTCCCTTGACTCTCATATCCCTACTGCTAGCACCAACCTCGACAGTGTAGTTACATGCCTGTTGTAGCTTCCACTGTTGCGCAACCACATCCCAAACACTCAAATCTCTTCTCGTAACGCTGAAGGTAACTTCGGCATTTGCTCCAGGCTCAAGCATAACCTTCTCGAATCCTCTGAGCTGTCGCACAGGGGATCCAGGTATCCCGATGTATAATTGTGCGACCTCTGCACCCTTCACATCACCTGTGTTTGTGATAACCGTTGAAATATTGTAGATTATATCCCAAAGTTCAGGATGTCCTCCTTGAATGATTGGAATGGCCGGGTTAGGGTACTCTCCCTTGTTGGCCACTTCCAATGGGGTGATAGTAAGATTCTCGTACCCGAAAGTAGTATAAGAAAGCCCGAATCCAAACTCGAAACGTGGTTCAATGCCATCTCTGTCAAAAGCTTTGTAATCGATATAGACGCCCTCAGTAAAGTTGTCCTGAGGAAAAGCATCAAACGAAACAGTAGCATTGAGTATCGCCCCATGATCCTCATCCTTCTTGGCGACGGTATGGGTTAACTTCCCACTGAAGTTTTCATCTCCGTAGAGAACATCCACCAGCGCGTGTCCGGATTCTTGTCCTGGAAGTCCACCAAAGATAACAGCCGTCACGTTCTCGTGTTCGATCCAGGCGTCTACGACTCTGGTGCCCGCTGAGTGGAGAACGACGACTGTGTTAGGGCATTTGGAGGCGACGTTCAAGACGAGGTTGTCCGAGAATTTGTCGGTGAGAGAGACACGATCGAAAGATTCGGAGGCGTAGGCGTTGATGAAAACGAGGCAGACTTCGGTGTTCGCTTCTGGGGTAGGGTTCTCGGAATAGAAATCCCATCTGAGGACTCCTCGGTCGGCGATGACACGATCTTGAATCGCTTTGAAGGGGGAGATGACATATGGAGGACTGTTGGAGCCCGAGCCGCCGCCGACGATGAGAGTTCCATTGAAGGTTTCCCATCCGAAGTTCACTTCGTAACCACCACCGTATCTCAGGGGGTTTGTCCATGGGACTGGCTTGACTTCGGCATCGTAACCGAAAATAGAGACGAAGCGAGGCTTTTTAAGGGGGAGTGTTTTGTTGACGTTTTTGACGAGAATGTGGCCCGCCGCACCAATTGCTCTAATGACTTTATCATGATCGCCACGAACATCGAGGATTGGGTGTTGAACTGTTGATGGGTAGATTGCTGCTGGCGGGAAAGTACCATTCTGATCAAGGAAGTAGAAGGAGGCCTAATTACGATGTATCAAAATTAGCTCAATTTCTTGTGTATATTAGAAAATGGGGTGGGAAAACTGTACCATAGTTCTTGCAACCATATCATTAATACGCTCAACAGTGACAGAGCCATTGTTGACGGCCTGGGTCAAGTTTTTACCCCAATATCCTGAATCAGGCATGACAATATCAAGACCAGCATTTGCAGTCGCAACTCCAGCTTGTTGTGCATCCCAATCCGAGACTACGAAGCCCTCAAATCCTAGTTCGGTCTTCAAGATACCGTTCATGAGCTTAGAATTTTGGCAGGCGTAGGAATTGTTGGATCGTTGATAACTGCACATAATAGCTCCAGTACCAGCCCGTAGAGCGTTCATGAATGGCCAAGCATAGAGCTCATGCGTAGTCAAGTCATCGACGTTGGAGGAAAGTGATTCTCCCATTTCATTTGGGAGACGTCTCCATTCTTGTTCATTGAGAAGGAAATGCTTTTGGAGAGTCAGAAAGTGAATTTAACGAGGACTGTTATGACATACCTTGGAGCAAGCAATTACGCCAACACCTTGCATTCCTTTAACTATCTCTTCCATCTGAATGCCCGTGAGGTATGGATCCGCGCCAGGACCCTCCCAATTTCTTCCTCCTCGTGCAATTCTACCCATGGGACCACCAACTGGGCCGAGTGCAACATTGACACCTTTACCATAGTACTCTTCACCCAGTGCCTTTCCATACTCGTACATCCACTTCTTATCCCAGGTCTGAGCAAGATGCATCCCAGCTGGAAAGGCTGAGACAAAATCCGGACCTCGAATACCGGCAGGAGCATCTTCTAAACAAAGACCCTTAAATCCAAGTCGTGGAACCGAGCCGGTGTTTCCTACGCAAACATCGTCTTCAAATCCCATGGTAATATTGACCTTTTCCTCAAGTGTCAGTTGAGCGACGAACGCATGTGCCTTTTCATAAGCTGCGGCCCATTTTGGCGAAGTTCTACCCAGTCCTTGTGCTAATAAAATGGATTAGTGATTAATTAAAGTGCAATTGAGAGTTGACATACGAGTTGGGTAGACGGGTTCACTGAGGCCATACAAAGGTACTTCGCTAACATTAGTCCAACCAGCTTGTGCATTGCCAAACAGCAAAGCTGTGGCAGCAGGTAAAATTATCGAAGTCTTCATCGTCCAGTCTTGATCAAAGAATAAACTTGACTTGATCGTAAGGAATTGAACAGAATAGCCAGAATACTTATAGTCCATGCCAAGTCGAGCCAAGCTCTAGCCCTTTGTTACGTACAAGTTCTGTCGAAATCGCGGGGGCAAATCACCTGATAGAATATTCCACTTCAGGTCCACACCTTTGTCGATTACCCCAAAAGATGGGATGTGGACCTCGAAGTCAGTACCACTGTGGTAGTATTTCGGTACGATTGTCATTGAGTTTTTTGGACTGCGCGTCGGCCAGGTTCCACCATGAAGAACGACGGAAGAACCGAGACCATTTAGCGAGGACCACGCGTATTTCAAAGGATACTTATGTATAACAAATCCACAAGTGGTATTGTAGAGCCACTTGTAAGTATCTCCAACTCGGGAACTGGGAATCGGTTTATATTCGGGGGTGAGTTCCCCAGAGGCGGTGAATGGGGTCGAGAGGGGAAGACATGGATGGATCTTGGATGTGTTTTCACTCTCAAGGATCTAGTTTACCTACGGTACTGTACCGACTTTTGCAGTTGCCATGAAAGAAGCTGCTGACTCCTGATGTACTGCAAATTGAAGAAGCATATAACAATCCTCTAGTTCTCTCCTCTTGTCAGTTTAATGGCATCTATCCCACTTTCAGAACGGTCAAACAACAACCTGGGAGCACTGTATGTACCCCAGCCCGACGATGCCGCTGCAACCCCATCTATACTCGAGGATCTAATAGTCCTTGAGTGATAGCGCAGATGGGAAGACGCACTACTGAACATTAGTGATCTATTACCTTAGTCCGTCATTACCCCACTCCGGGGATTCTCACGGGCACCACGCGGGGCAAGAGCCCCAAAATTCAACAATGGGGTACGGACAGGGGCAAGTGTCCAACGTGATCCAACTCGGCTCTAGGAGATCTGCCCCGGATCCTGCCCGAATTGTTGATAAATGGAGAAAACTGCCGTCCGTCGTGCGAGATAGAGATGTAGATAGATATCGATAGAGATAGGTCAAGCCAAAGAGACTATCACTATCTGCACTGATAAGAATATCTGAGTTCACTCCTTGATGAAATACTAAAATACCGTTCAATAGGTAGAGGAGTAAAGTGGTGTTCTCGCTTGAAAAAAGAGGAGAGCTGTGCCGCACTGTCTGTACTTGAGTAGGTATTCTCCTGGAGGACAAGAAAAGTGGTAGAGATTCATTTTTTAACTATTGACGTAAGTTTGAAGTACCCCAATGTTTCATATACCTGGAACAATTGCCTTTATTGTTCGTTTTGAATAAATTATTTTAATTGTTCTAAACAAATCATAGAATATAATAGTTTTTAGCTTAGAAAGGTAGGTAGGTAGTAGAGATTTGTTTTTTTAACTACTGGCATAAGTTAATTCTAAGTACCAAAATATTTTAAATATCTGGAATAATTACTCTCATTGTGCTATCGTTTTGGATAAATCGTCTTGATTGTTCTAAACAAATAACATAATTTTATATTCACGTTCGTCCTGCTCACGGGTGAAGGGGGCACATATATGGGACCAGCACCTGGGGTTTGGAGAGCCCCAGGATGCCACACGCTCTTTCTATTCCTATTCCTAAAAACAGAAACAAAAAGGCTGGCTACAAACAGTCGCTCAGTAGTAGGGATACAAATGGTGGTGTACAAATGGGGATGGTGGTGGGCGAGAAAAAGAGAGCCTCGTACGTATCCTGCTCTCGGGCAGGAAATATGAAGTTGTTGATGATTCCTGCTCCCGCCGCTAGCTCTTGTAGGTTGGTAGTCCTCACGTGATATAAAAACATCCCCCATAATAGTTTGTAACTAAGTTGGGATAAGATCAAAGAGGTCTCTATCACTTTTCTTGCCTATCCTCGTATCAGGAGGTGCCTGTACTGCACAGAACCATCGTACCTTTCCTTGGCAGGAACACCATTATGATGATGTCATTGGCAGAAAGTAGAGCTCTTGCAGGCTTCTGTTTCAGCCTGCATGGCCGTGGTTTGGGTATCTATCATCTTCAATTGATGAGAAACAGTCCATTCGAGAGTGTATCATGAGCATGAGCCTATCTAGACGATGGGCGGCAGCTATTTTAGCTCTGTACCTGACATTGACCGGCAGCTCTGCAAGGTCCCCCTCCACATTCCCATTCACATCCACCCAGATTCCCCTCGTTACTCAGTCACACTCCGAAAACTACGAATTCAACTCCCTCCGTCATCTCCCAGGAATCAGTCCCTATTTCGATGCAATTGGTTCTGGCTTGGATCATACGCCTCCGCAAGATTGCAAAGTCACCGCTGCATCGTACCTTATTCGACATGCAGCAATTTATGCCAATGACGACGATTATGAAAGATACATCGCGCCCTTCCTCAAGAAACTTGACACCACTGTGGCATGGCAGGGGCGGAAAGGATGGACGGGCCCTCTGTCATTCTTCAACAAATGGCAAACACCCATACCTGATCCCGATAATCAATTGGAGAAAATCACTCCGCAGGGAATAAAAGACTCGAAAAAAGTTGGGAAACACTTGCTGTCAAGATACCAAGAGCTGGTTCCCACGACAAAAAGAATATATGCGGATAAGAAATCGCGAACACAGGATACCGCAAAGGCATTTGTGAAAGTTTTCCCTCAGGAGGTGGAGATTGTGGAGATGGATCCAAGCAACAAGTCTTCCTTTCGTTCCCAGCTACCCCACAAGGCTTGCAATGCCTTCTCCAAGATACCAGGAAATGATGAACTAAGGACTTTTATGTCATCTTACACTCCACCGATAATTGAACGTTTGCAGCGATACGCACCTATCCAATTGGAAGAGACGGATATCATGGGCATGCAGCAACTATGTGGTTATGAATCCGCTATCCGCGGAAAGAAATCTCTTATTTGCGACGTGTTTACGGATAACGAGTGGATGGCTTACGAGTATGCTTGGGATATGAAATATTCTTTGATGGTTGGTCACGGCAACCCTCTCTCGCCGTACCTAGGTTTTCCATGGCTCAATACAACTTCAAAGCTAATGTCCAAATTCCACGTACCCACGCA
This sequence comes from Hymenoscyphus fraxineus, assembly GCA_900184765.1. NCBI lineage: Eukaryota > Fungi > Ascomycota > Leotiomycetes > Helotiales > Helotiaceae > Hymenoscyphus > Hymenoscyphus fraxineus. The sequence goes on from LT855409.1 coordinate 1,286,323, forward strand.
TGAAGGCGGCCCCGAAGGAATTCCTGACGATGATGGGCAACGATTCTTCCTAAGTTTTACACATCGAGAAGTGCCACCCTTTATTGCCACTGCACTTGGACTATTCAATTCCTCCAACTCTCATGCAGAAGAGTTTCCTTTGGATCGTGTAAATTGGAGTCGATCATGGCGCATGGCAGAACTCATTCCATTTCTAGGACACGTGGGAATTGAGAAACTCACATGTAACTCAGTTTCCGCTGACCCACACGATAATAGAGAGTATATCAGAATCATCGCAAATAGTGCACCAAGACCAATTCCACATTGCCAAGATGGACCTGGTGCTAGTTGCAGTTTCGATAAGTTTACTGAGATTGTTCAGTTGGGAATGAACGAATATGGAGATTTTGATGGGATATGCCGCAATGACGAGAAGGTTGGGGTTTGATGGCACAAATGTAAACATGATATAAGAGGGACAATCATTACTCTGTATACATGTGAGTTCAAACAATATTATCCTAAAGAGCTCTCACAAAACTAAAACAATTATGCGAAGAATTTAGAATAATTATTACTTTCCATTTCTTATTAACCCAGGTGAAATGGGACAATTGAGTTAATTGTGCCAGACCTTTGGCATAATAAATGTTGAGGGCGTAAACAAAGTCAGGTTTCTTACAGGCTTGGCATTCAATTGGGTGGCTTGGGGCATCTCTATTTGGTAGAGTTTCAATTGGAGAAGGGTCATACAATCCTTTTGCCGAGAAATTACTCTTCCTAAAAAGAGAACACCCTGAGCTGCACCAAATGCCTTTTGAGGAAGCAATTACACAAAAGTTTCAGTCTAACGCCGATTATCGATACCTCTGAGGCGAAACGTTCGGCTACAATACAAGCTGCCAAACCCATGCATATTCTATCCACTCCGAATCTCAACCACAGACAGAAATAGCACCACTCTGTTCAAGCTTACCACCATTAACACCAGTGACATCGTTCGCAGTCTTCCTTCTCAACTCCTGAACGGTAGCATCGTAGTTCTTTTTTGCATATTCTTCCGCATTAAAATTCAACAACCATTCTTCTCTCTGCAAACTCACGCTCTTAGGATTCTTCTTTACCTCTTCCCAATTGGCTTTATGCCATCTATCTCTCGTTGTTTCCCCAGTCTTCTGGGCTTTCAGAACCCGATCATAACGGAGGGCTTCGAATGCCAAAAGCGCTTCTTGGACATTCTTTCCGGAACTGGTAACACAATTGGCCAAACAGACTCCAAGAGTGGTGCCATCTTCGAGAGCTTGCGTGGCGCCTTGAATGGACGTTGGCAGGAAGGGGTGAGCGGCATCTCCTATCAAAGCTATCCTTCGTTTTGGTGATACCCAATTCGGCAGGGGATCTCTATATACCAACTTCCAATCAATCACTGGATCGGGTGTTGCGTCCATAATCTTATGGACGATTGGATCCCATCCTTCTAGGTTCTTTTTGGCATCTGCAAGTGGTGCATGAGTCTGCCAACTCTCCTTGATGTCGGCGTCGTCCTATATACACATTAGTAGAGCAACGATAGATATCGTCGAAAGTGGAGACCACTTACCTTATGAGTGCAGACCCAGCTAAAATCTATTCCATTTTTTGGAGTTGCGGCAATAAAATGTATATCTTGGCCTACTCCAATTAGTCCTTGTTTTTCCCATTGCTCCACCATACGGCTCTATAGCGAACTTACCAATCCATGTAACAAGCTCATCTGGGTTCTCAAAAATGAAACTCAACTCAGGATCCTCCCTTAACTTTGCAGCCTCGAACCAAGCTCTATAAACCGCATATCCAGAACTTTTAGGTTTATCTTCGTATCCCAATACAATCGTCCTCCCCGTGCTTCTCACCCCATCCGCTGCAAGCACAACATCGCCCACAAACTTCTCCCCGTTAACTACTACTCCCGCCTCGTCATCATTCTCAAAATAATCCGTCACCTTGTGACCCAATCGAATGTCAATTCCAACCTCCTTGGCATAATCGAAAAGCGCGCTATGGATTTCGCCTCGGTGGCCGTTATAGTTTATACCATATGTCTTCTCCTCTTCGGCCCAGGATTGGCTGAGGAGTGTTTCGCCAAGGTAGTTTTTTATGAGGATCTCGTTGGTAGAATGGCAGAACTTCGAGAGTCGCGAGGTGAAGTCTGGCCAGGCTGAAAAAATGTGTGAGGCGTTGGGTCCGAAGGATATCACGTCCCCGAGAACTTTCCTTTCGGTGAAGGATTCAAGGACTTGGACTGAGTGGCCTTTGCGGTAACATTCTGGTGGAGAGTCAGTTCGCAATCTTGAAATGAATCTCGGGAAATGGTTTTGGCGAGATCAAGAGATGGAAAGAGCAACGTTCTTCTCCACAAGGGGACGAGACTTTGACTAACCTAATGCAGCAGAAAGGCCAGCAAATCCAGTCCCGACGATGACAACTTTTATACCTGTCGGTGGTTCTCGTTTGAAGAAAGACATTTTGCTTCTGGCTAGCGATCTTTTTGTGTTTTCTTTTTTTGCTCTTCGCGGATGTTGTTTCAAAAATGGCGTTTATGCGGAATCTCTAGTTCATCTATCTCAAGTAAGTGACCATTCACGACTTCAATCTCCTTTCTCACTGCCGGTCGAAATATGGTAATCCCGGTGCTTTGGTTGAGTCAGACTACTTTCTATTTGTTGATATAGGGTAGGGGTGCAGTTTTATATGGAAAATGCCGGTGCAATCTTTAGGTCAATGTGGAGAGGACCCCACACAACACACCCCGCTTTTGGTAGGTTCAAGGGATCCTTGCGGATTGACCCCTCATTCATGTTGTCAGATTTCAAGCTTTTTCTTGGGCGAGGGGAGGGGGTGGGGTTACGACGTGTGACGTGTATAAGTAAGAGATTCGGTTATTGTTCTCCGATTCTTAACTTTATCGAGGAGTCTTCATCGTGGTCAAGACTTATGGCGAGTGTTGATCGACAAGGGTCAGAAATGTCAAGTGATGAGGCTTCTTGGTCAACAACCCTGATCCAATTCGACACTCTTCAATCATAATTACAGAAGTTGATGGAGAGTGATGCCAGATTCTGTTTACTTGACACTTTGGTAAGATACCCGGTCGTTAATCTGTAAGTGAGGTGGGCATTACTCTGTACACCCGAGTTGTAAAAATATTATCCTAAAGACCTTATAAAATTAAATCAATTATACGAATAGTTTAGAATAATTGATACCTGTCACTCCTTATTAACCTAGGTAAAATAGGAGAATCCATTCAGCTGTACTATAATTTTAGCGTGATGACTTTTGAGAGAGTGTATAGAGTAATAACCAGGTATCTTAACACACTATATAAAACGTTATTATACTAAACTTCTAGTACAAGTAAAATAAGTGTTATAGGATGTTATAGGATACCTAGGCCATGAAAAGCGAGAGTTTAAAATTATTCTAAGCCATTTGTATAAGTATTTTAATTATGCTATATTTTTAGAATAAATTTATTTTAAGAGTAGTGTGTGCAGAGTAACGACCATGTCTCTTACTTGCCTATCTATCTCTACGCTTGAAAACACACACCACGAGCTTTGTGTTAACAAGGTGGAGTATGAGAGGCTAAGGCTTTAGTGAAAAGATCTATGAGGTCGTTGATGTAATTGAATCAAGTCACAATTGAAACAAATTTGATCAAGATTTTAAGTATCCAAAGATAATAACCTCTTTCTCCCGAGCTCATTATCTAGGTATTGCGGTATTTACATGCCACCTCCGGAAACCGAGGGAAGTGCTTTTATACATAAAACTCAGCTCAATCCATTCTTCTTAGGTCTATATTTGTGCTATCTTGAGGGATCATGTTACTAGTCTCCTCTATCTGCGCGACGTCTCCTTTTAGAAGGCTGGGGTCTAGGTGGTCGTCCATAATCTTCAAAACCTGTGGGCATAGCAGATGGATCTGTGAACAGAGGTAATGTTTCCTCGGGTGGCTTCGTCTGCTCAGGATGTCCTGAAGCTGGAGTTGTTACTCTAGGTGGAGCTTTTGATTGCCGCAGCAAAGTTTGATACTCAGTTTCCCGGGGTGATTGAGGTTGTCCTTCGCCTTCTTGACCTATTTCCATATTCAATCTCTGTAACTCTTCAAACATAGCCTGATCATCCTCCAGCCGCGTTTGTTGTGCCACTTGTCTAGCGGCTGCCTCCGCAACTTCGGAGTTCATTTTTACCTCCTGCCACAATGATGTAGGGGTAGGCCGCTCTTTCCAGTCGTATGCCAGGCAACGGAGAAGAAGACTTCGAAGGGCAACAGAATAAGGAGCGTCAAGAATATCGGTTCCCATCGTTCGTAAAATCTTCTCCTTGCTTGAATCGGGCTGAAGTGCGAAGTACCTTCGCTGTCCCACCCCTTTCCAGATGTCGCGACCTCGCAAGACGATTGTCGCCATCGCTCGACCTATTTGCCTGTTTGAAGTTTCAGAAGAGGGTTTTCACAATGATTCATTGATTCCAACTTACCATACGTTCAATGGGCTTCCATAGTATCTCTCGGGGACGTACTGGTTATGTGTCATTTCCTAAAGTATTATCAGCTTGAGGGGTCTATACGGAAAGAACTGAAGTTCCATCTTATTATTCGAGGTGAACTGAGCATACCGGACCGGCATGGACGCCTGTAAAACGTGTCAACCAGCTCGTTCTCCTGGCCCAACTACTATCTCTGAATTGTTCGTTTCGTTGAGGTGCATCCTGCATGCATCCGAAATCTGCAATCTGTATTTCATGTCAGAATCAAAGAGACCCAAGTTCTTACGAAGCCAGGAGTTTCCGCGCCACTCTTAACTCACCTTAAAAAGCGGTGTTTCTTCGTGTCCTGGGGTGCCAAGTTTCACAAATACTGTAATTCTTGATCAGTTTTGAACTGCATTTGTATTTGGAAGTGACTCATTACCATTATCGCCTTTGATGTCGAAGTGGACTAGATTGTGGGTTGTCTGCCACGACCTGCCGAATTTACTCGGGTTTTCACTTCCATGCTCTATGGCTATAAGTCCTAAAGCCACGCAGCCGAAAATGTTCCTGAATTAAGAGTAGGTAAGTTTGTATTTTCAATGTGGTTTGTTGTGCTAGAAATGGGAGGAGGATATTGTCATACCACACCAAACGCTCTGGAAACGGCTTGTCTGCTGAATGAGCACTACCTCTGGTCAGTATATCTCTTTCGGATACAAAAAGGGAAAATACACACATATAAACCTCTTTGGCTAAATAGTCGTCCAAGGTTCCACCATCGCATAATTCCATAAACATCCTTCCCACTTTTTGTTTGAAGCCTCTATTCACGGAGGGCGGCATCCAGGTATTTCTTTCCGCAGACGCAACATCATAGCCCTGTTCATCTCCAATGGCAGTTTTATATGCCTGAACCAGATGGGACGAGTTCGTTTTCTTAAGTAAGTCAAACATGGCTGCTTCTTTCCGAAAACTATCATCCACCTTTTGTTGTTTGACAACCACCTTGTCTATATCACTTTCCATTTGGCTCTCAGGGGGATTCTCTTCCCCACCGGGCTTCCTCTCCCAAAGCCCAATGATTCCATTGCTTCCCTGGCCCAGAAATTTAGTCCCTTTCCACCGTCTTTGTTGCCACGTAAGGTCAGGTCTGTCATTCGGACCTGCAATCCCTTCGGTCCATTCCCGTTCACTCCGTAACCACTCCCGTCTGTTGAATCCAGTCCTTGGGTCTATATCATCCCAAGAAGATTGAGAAGCAGAAGCATTGGGATTCCTCAGACGCCCAATATCGTCAGCCATTTTGCCAAAGAGGTTGCGTGGGATACTTGTCAGACGACTTCCGATACCGCGATAATGCGCTTTTCCTTGGCCGTCTAGTGGTTGTATTCTTGCGTATCCCATTTCCAAACCTTTTGCATCAGGGGGGGTCCAAGGATCTGCCAGTTCTGGCACACCCCTACGTGATTCGGGCCAGGCTAACATTTCAGGACTTCTGGGGCCAGAAGACGCCATAGCAGTATTTCCACCTGGCCGAGTTACTTGTTGTATCCGACCTGATTCAGTTCTGCGTGGAGGTCCTCGTTGGGTACCGGGAACTGTGTATCGTGGTTGTGGATTATTGGGATAGGCTGGGAGCTGTTGTGCTGGTCTTGGTTGCCCGCTCCCACTTCCGCTTCCTTGGGTAATATTACGTCTTTCAACCCTGATACTCTGTGGCATTGATTCGTAGATATCGCGAAGGGAATTGAAGGGTTGAGTATTCCGAATTCGACGTCGCCGCAATCCTTGTTCTTGGGAAAAACGTGGGGGGCGTTGTAGGGCACCTGGTAGACGAACTTGAGGGGTACCAGATCCCATTCCAGGTACAGTTGTCCCTGGAGTTACAGGATATGGTGGTCCTGGCTGTACTGGCTGTCCTGTTTGCTTTGAAGAAGGTAGAGCTTTCCTCACAGGTCTTGATGGTCTTTTGGTTGGAAGGGTTTTTCGTTTTTTAGAAGGTTTGTCTGACTCTTCATCATCTCGGCCCCTTTTGCCACTGTCATTTCCCGTGTTCGCCATTATGTTATTTGATTGTATAATGTTTGAGGAATTGCGGTACCTTAAACTGACATGTTCGCAACGAAGAAATTATACCTATCATGGTGGAAAGATTTCTCCCTGAACTAAAAAAGCCAAGAATCTTCTCTTTGTTGGTAGTTCAAAAGTCGTTTTCGAGTCCGGAAGTATATGGTGACAAAGGGACAGTCTTTGTGAAGCATTTGCTATTTGAGAAGCGGGACCCAGGAAGACGTTTTCTGATCGACAAAGGATAAAGGAGCAGCGTAGAAAATGATTTGATTTGATTTGATTAATAGTACTTACTTAAATCAAATTAGATTAATATATTACTTAATTAAATGAAATCGTCAAGTAATTAGACTAATTTAGATTAATTTAGATTAATACGGCGTCCGATCGGTCCGAGACTCGGGGTAGAGTCCCGGGCCGGGGTAGAGTTCTAGACAGAGTCTGGGTAGTCCGACCTTCCTATATAACGTGTAAGTAGAGCTTAGAGAACATTTATATAATAAGACTCTTCTATTACTTTAGTAAAAGGCTTATAGTACTAATTATTTACTATAACTAGTATAGGGTCACGTGAAATCATATAACCTACTTTATATAGTGTACGGAACAGATAATAACTAATCGTGCACGGAATTATAGAAAAGCCTCGATATAAGGATGTACTCGGGGGCAGATTTCCTAAGGATATAACCGAGGTTATCCTTATAGCAAGGTCGCTTAAGTAAGATATACGTCTTTCCTAAACCCGCTAGGCTATTTCGTTACTATTTCTACTCCTGCCTAATTTTCTAAGCCCTCGCTTTCTCTTTATCCTTTATAGTTAATTATAATATAAGACTATTATTATAAGACTAGCGATATAGAAGGGGGTTATAAGGAGGAGGGAGTTAAACGGTAGTATATCCCTTCGTCGGTATACCGTATATATACGTCTAGATTTTTAAGTTTACGATACTTACTTTAGGTCTCGGTACTAAACGATACTACTACTTAATTAGGGTAGAGGAAGTCGGGCCAAGCCCCGTAGCGCGCCTAGGTATTATTCCGACCGGCCCGACCGCTTAAATAGGAAATTATAAACTTAAAACCCTAAACGTATATATATATACCGACGAAGGGACAAGAGCTAGTAATAATATAATAGTAAGTAAGATACCTAATTATTACTCTATATATACTATATAAAAAGTTATTATACTAAATATTTAGTATAAATAAAATAAATATATAATTATAATTAGGGTAGTTAAAAGTAGGTAGTAATAGTTATTCTATACTAATTATAGAATAAGTTTATTTATTTTAGTTTTCTAATACTTTTAGAATAATTTTATTCTAAGAGAGGTATATATTTAACGTAATTAAAATTAAGTAGTAATAATTGTTTTTAAACTATCTTTTGTTTAGTTATTCGACGCTTTTAAAATAATTTTATTCTAAGAGAAGTATATTAGAAGTAATTAAAAATAAGTAGTAATAATTATTTTAAACTAATTATAGAACTATTTTATTTGTTTACGATTTTTAATACTTTTAAGATAATTTTATTCTAAGAGAAGTTTATAAGAAGTAATTAATAATAAGTAGTTATAATTATTTTAAACTAATTATAGAAATATTCTATTAATTTTAATTTTCTAATACTTTTAAGATAACTTTATTATAAAAGAGAGATATATATAGGGTAATTAAAAGTAAATAGTAACAATTGTTTGAAAATAATTATAAGGCTATTTTGTTTATTTTAGTTGTTCGACACTTTTAGAATAATTTTATTCTAAGAGAGGTGTATATAGAGTAATAACCACGGCTCTTACGGGCGATAATTACCTTATTAATACACAAACCTGTATAGTAGACTTGTTTATAATCAAAAGTTCGCTATTATAAGTTTAATGATTCCGTGCCCGATCCGCCCATGTCCGTTCTATAACAGTGTTACATGTTTTCGCACCCATGAAAGTAGCGAGAAGGGGGTCTACACAGCATCTAAGCGAGATTGTCATAGCATTCAACGTGTTAACCTTATGGTTCAAGGGAAGTACCCAAGCCATAGATATTGCCAATAGTCTCCATGTATATCAAGACTCCATCATTATCATGGTAACCCTCGTAATTCATACAACCATGCTAATTTACCTTGTTAGGCGATTATCAGTTCTTCATAAATCGATCCAACCAGGCATTTCTTGCTACACGACTTCTTAGTCTCTTCCCAAACACCCACAGTGGAATGGTCAGGGCTGTGACAGCGACAAAAGCGCTTCCCAAAACATTAAAAACCGCCAAAACACCATCTTTTTCTAACCAATCATTGACAAAATATGTAAGACCAAAAGTCAGAATATTGCGAGCGTTGATTGCTACGAATGCTGGATATTGTCAGTAAATCCTTCAAGCGGAAATCTTGAAGGGGGGAGTTGTGGAGATTATGAATGGAAACCTACCTTCCTCGGATACATTTTCATAACTATCGATCACATAACCAAAACAACAACCGCTAGCGAAAGCCAAGGCCATATTGGCGAATCCAAAACACAACACTGGTCCAATCCAGTGCGTTTGATAATGCACACTTGCTCCGAATCCGAAAAAGCCAACAACTCCAAGCAATAATACCGGAACCATGAGAACAAGCCTAAACTCGGGCTCATAAATGCCGTGATTTTTCTTTGTCAAATACAGACAGAGATAATCATTCAATGGACCCGAGATTAACTGCCCAACAATAGTTAGGATAAATGGCGAGAGAGAAATAAGACCGACTTGTGAAACGCTAAAGCTGTACGGTGCCTCAGTAAAGATACTGGCGTTCACAACACTGAATACAACGATCCAGGTAAGGGTAACTCCATAGATGAGGAACGCCCAAATGACTCCAGGGTAGAAAAAGACAATGGCTGGACGAAGGAAGATTTTGAGAAAAGGAGCGTCGCTGTATCTTTTCCCGGTAGCGAACCGAAGCGTCTTCAGGTAGGAGTCTTTCGATCCCTCCAAAGTCGATGGCTGTGGAGTCGATAGCCCATCTTTAGAGGCGATATCTTGTTCTTGCTTCTCGCCCTCGGATTTTATCGTTTGGATATCAGAGAATCTTTCGGCAAGTGGTGGTCGGATATACGCTGTTTCCGGGACCCAGAAAATAACGAGGAAAAAGAAAACTCCAAAGAATATAGCACATATTCCAAATGTCCATTTCCATCCAATGTCCTTTATTTTGGTTAGTTGAGTTCAAATTGAAGTTATAAGGAGGCCTACCTCAATTATGTAACCACTAATCAAACTCCCCCCAGCGATACCACACAACAAAAATAAGTTCCAAACGGCCATCCTCGTAGCCCTTTGATGCACAAAGTAGAGGTCTCCCACCGTATTTGCAACAATTACCTCGTAAGGGGCCATACCGAGAGCAGATACAATTCTACTCGCTAGAAAGCTATCATAATTCTTTGAAAAAGCACACCAGACACTTGTAGCAAACATAATAGAAATTGCAATGATAAAAACAGGCCGTCTTCCGAAGGTCTTGGCGATGGGACTTATAAAGAATAAAGAGATACCCAGCGTAAGAATCAACCAGGCAGTGGCTTGTGACAGAGTGTTGATGCTGATATCAAGTTCATGCGAGATTTGAACAAATCCTGGCGATAGCATAGGTCCAAAGGCTCCCACAACAGCAGCAGAAAGGCCAACTATGAGGAGAATAGAATCTTTCTTCCATAAAGGCCACTAATTCGAATCAGGTATGTTCACAACTGGATTCAAAGGTAACGTACGTTTAAAGGGTCGTTTGGGGAGTCGGTTGGTTGGGGTACCAAAATGACATGGGAAAGTCTTCCGGTTCCATGTTTTAAATAATTTCTGGGAATCTGTTCAAGCTCACTTGGAACGTCAGATTGGTCATTCATGAAAGCTAAACTCCATGATCAGTATTTTCCAGTCTTTCTCATTGTTTCAAAGTCTTACCTGTCCCTGGGACGAGCTCCATTTTGTTGTCGTCAAGAATTCCAAAGGCCATCGTAAGGGTTTGATGGTGGCAAATTTGAATGGCGGCGCCCTCGCTTGTTTGAACAGCAACCTCTTTTGCTTCTGCGATGGTCACTACTGTCTTATACATAGGCGAGCTTTGCATAAGCGAGGATAGACAGATGACTAAAACCCTTACTCAGTACCCATGGGGCTTATTTGCTTGAACATGTGGGACAATTCCGAAAAACCAATGGGATGGTAGGAATAGACATATGGAAATTAATCCCTCGGGAGTTGTCTACCGATTGGTTGGTACAGTCACATTGTTCTGCAACGATGAGAATAGCCTGTGTAAACCCTGGCGTGCTTTGCAGAATGCACCCTTGAGACATGTCTTCTTGGTTGAGCTTGGAAAAAGCACACCCGAGAATTGATACGGAGGCTCCCGGTGGACAAGAAAACTGGCAGACCTCTTTTATCTTATCCTAATTTAACTAAAAACTATTATAATGTAGTATTCATTTGGAATGATTAAAATGATTTATCGAAAACGATAGCACAATCAAGGCTATTGTTCTAGATATTTCAAACATTTTAGTATTTAGAATTAACTTACGCTAATACTTGAAAAATGAATCTCTGCAACTTTTCTTGTCCACCGGCAGGGAGGCCCCCACTACTTGTATGCAGGTGCCACATAAAGGCTTCGACAGAGCGCAGGACATTTTCAAAGACCAATTTTACTCCTGCTTTGATCGTTGTCGGGCTCTTCTGCCCCTTAAAAAGTCCGTACTTCGCGACAGACGATAGCAGGGATTTGAGGGCTTGGATGTGCACTTTTGAGCCGCGCTCTCGCTTTGGCGATAGGTACTAGTGAACTTTGTACTTATTGAGTATACCTGCCATCAATCTACGACCGAGTCGTCGGTTACTCTCTCAGATGGTTGGGGCTTCCTCTTTAGTCAAAGCCCATAATAGTCGACGGACGAGATACACATGTTCCTCAGCTTGTGTATGAATGTGTTTACCGGATTAGTCATTGCCTAATCCAAAGGTTGGCTAGTACCAAAGATCAATGGTGAGTTGAAGATGCTGTGGGGAACGCCAATGGGTAGTGGAGCCCGCTATCAAGCTTTAAATTTAAGCTTTAACATCTATGGAAACCCATAACTACCCATCCGCCATTAGAATTTACAAAACAAAAAGTATTTTTTAATCGTACCGGAATAAGTTTATTAGTTATAATAGAGTACGAAACTACTAGGAAAAATGTTTTTAATAGCGTACCTATTCTATAAGGCTAGAAATCCTAGTTCCGGACAATAAAGGGAGCGATTAGTAAGTAAGAATTAAAGCCTTGTTCTCCTTATTAGCTATACTTGGCCAGGTACGCTACACTTAGCTACTAGGTACGCTATAGTTAGTAAGGTTAGCTATTCCTACTACTTTATTTATAGAAGAAAAGGAAGGGTTAAGTATATTAGATTATAAGCTATNGACCCTAGGGGGTAATACTAAGCCCTAAGGGAATATACTAAATTTTAGGGGGTCTATTAAACCCTAGGGGGTATATTAAGCCCTAGGGGTTATATTAAGCCCTAGGGGTTATATTAAGCCCTAGGGGGTAGAGAGTACTTAGGGTTAGAAGTTTAATAATTATTATAAAATCATAGGTAAATAATAGAATAAGGATTTATTAATATTCTACTAATCCTAACCCTAAGCCCTAACCCTAACCCTAACCCGCGTACTAGAAATAGCTAGCCCTAGGTAGAGAAAANCGTTTTTGTAAAAAATTCTAATGGCGGATAGGTAACTACAGTCGCCCAGAAACATCTCTCGCTCCTTTATAGCGTGGGAAAAAAATAATTAACTAATCAATTAATAATCTAAATTATTCAGATTTGATTTAAATTAAATTAATTAATAGGTCTAGTTAAATTAATTTGATTAACCAACTAGTTAATCAAAGTATTAATTAATTAATATAGTACTATAAATAGTAACTAAGATATAAAGAATAACACGTCTTTTAGGAGTATATCCTTGTTATTATTTATAAAACACCCCTAGCCTTTTAGGCTTATTACTAGTATAGCCTTTAGAGTCTTATTTATTATTATATTCCGATTCTATACCTAAGATAATTTAATAATACATATAGCTTCTTCGTTTCTACAAATTACATTTACTATACTTATAGTTGGCTTGTTTTAGTAATAATAAAGTTAAAAAAATGTCTCTAGGCAAGCTCTAAGCTAAGGTTGACCCTGTTCTTTGTAAAGATAGAACACTGAAAAGTCCTTTAAAGATAATTAGAATGTTTCTAATCATACAAAGTTCAAAGTAGAAAGGTTTATCCAGGCTTAAGTAATAGACGATTACTTGTAAGAGAGGCGGGCATTACTCTGTATAACCCTGAGTTATAAAATTATTATTCTAAAGGCCTCATACAACCAAATCAATTATACGAATGGTTTAGAACAATTAATACTCTTTACACCTAATTGACCTAGGTAAACTAGGACAATGAGTCAAGTTGTGCCAGACTTTTGGTACAACGACTTTAGATAGCGGGTACAGAGTAATGCCCACCTCTCTTATTTGTGAAGGGGACGAAGCCGCTAAAGCTACAGTACTAAAATACTAAACGAGAACCTAAACCACGGGAAACCCCTAAACACAACATCCGCTTTATAACATCTACCAAGAATACTTAGCAAGAACCCATATGTCGGTCATATAGCTAGGCTTTGGCTGCTATCCTGTACTTTTAGATCCAGGTGTTTCCTACGAAAAGACCCAGATGTATTCCTCTTTTCTAAGGTAGCTTATGAAATGTTGAACGCCAAGGATGAGACTTATTACAACGTGAAGGGTATTCATATCATGGATCTATTGATCAACGAATCTGACGCCCAAATACTAAGTATCACATCTTCAACCCATTACTAAACATGTCACTGACATGAGATAGTTCCCGCTCTGCCAGCTCTTCAAAAGTACCAAAATGTGATTGGGCTGAATGTTACATTCATGGCGCGTGTCGAAGCACAAGCAAAGTCTTGTGGCTTTACCGATTTCTATGACACATATTCAAATCAATTCCCTCCCAATGGTACTTCCCAAAGCACCATCCTCCGGGGTCAAGGGCTGTGACGTATGGGGTGATATCAAACGTGCAGCTCTTGCTGTTAACCCATGTTTCAATGTTTACCACTTGACAGACTTCTGTCCCTACTTATGGGATCATATGGGCTTTCCATCTCTTAGAACGGGACTGAATAACTACTTCAACCGAACAGGTACAGTAAATCGCCCTCATTTCTCAGCTTAAAGATTCTTTTTGCACTCAACTAAACATCCTCCAGACGTCCAAAAAGCAATAAACGCCCCCTCAACCGACTACTCCATCTGCAAACCCGGACCTAACCTCTTCCCCAACGACGACAACTCCCTCCCCTCCGCCTTAGGACCCCTCTCCTCGGTAATCAAACGAACAAACAACACCATAACCTCCCACGGGCCCCTCGACTTCCTCCTCTTCTCCCAAGGCACTCTCCTAACCATTCAAAACATGACCTGGAACTCCCTCCAAGGCTTCCAATCCCCCCCCGCCGTAGGAAACCTCTTGATTCCCTACCACCAGACTATAGATGAGATCATGAAGTGGTCGCATAGTGCGGATCCCCACGCGCCCAGTTTCACGGATACGGCTGGCGCGGGGGTACAGGGGAGTTGGGTGAGCGAGAGGGGGTTGACGTTTGTGCAGGTTGCGCTTGCGGGACATGAGATCCCGCAGTATACGCCTGGGGTGGCGTACCGGACGTTGGAGTTGTTGTTGGGGAGGATTGGGAATTTGAGTGTGGAGGGTGATTACACAACTCGTTCGCAGGGAAACTATACTGGGACGCCGGCGCCGTTGAAAAAGTCTTGAGGATTAGAGGAGGGGTTAACTTAATAGGTTATAGTTGAAATTTAAAATAGTTTGAGTAATCGTATGAGATGCTAGAGAAACTTAAATGTCGGATTCGCACTTACTACAAGAGACGTAGTTATTATAGTACTCTATACACCCCTCGCTTAGAATCAAATTATTCTAAAAGATTCGTACAACTAAATTAATTATACAAAGAGCTTAGAATAAACATCAGTATATTACCCTTCACTTTAATTAGCTTAGGTATACTCCTATAATCTTCTTACTTATACTAGAAATTTAGTATAATAACATTTTTTATAATATATATAAAGTAACGACCAGGTAACCTATTAGGAGTCTCCTTATTCTCTAATATACAATAGCAAAGTCCTATCTTATAACCAAGCACTAAGTATAATATCTTGAATAAATATACTAGTACCAAGTAATCCATCCAAGTATTATCCCCTATAACCCTTCCTATCGCCTTCCCAAAGTAACTAAGAACAATAAAAACGAACGATTCAGCTTATTTTTTACTAAAACGTTAAGAAATCCGGATATTACTCTATATACGCTATGAAAAGTTATTATACCAAGAGTCTAGTATAACTTAATTAATTATCCTATTTTACTCGTACTTAGCTTAATTGTCCTACACTATTCGCCTAATCAATTCAGTTATAAGGTCTTTAGGATAACATTCTAATAACGTAGGGGTGTACGGAGCAATGCCCGCCTCTCTTACGAGTAGGTAGCATAGACTACTTCAGAAAAAGATAATCCAAAGAAACACTTTAGTACAACTACCCTACAAACATCCCTTCTCTCCGGTCCGGTAGGTAAGAGTATAATACTGTAGAATGAAGAAAATTCCATCTCTCTTTGATTCGCCGTGGCCTATTTATCTTATATCTATTTTCTTGGGGGGGGGTATACTCCGTCCGTAACTACTTCGCTGCCCACGATCTAACAAAGGAAAAAGAAGAATTGAAACACAGGTAAAAATAAACCAAGGAAAGGCCTATCTTTACAACCAACCCAAAAACCAAAATTCTTACAATACGTAGCAAAACGACCTTCGCCTATCCAGGAAGAAAAGAAGAGATGAGTAGAACAAGGAAATCTTCGAATCCGTCAAATACATGGTAAACATCTAATCCGTCTGCGTTCAAACTCCAGAGATGCGTGAGACGGATTAGCGGGGTTTGTTGAGCATTACGTTTGAATAGCTGGGGTTTGGTTAGTTGGTATTCGGTGAAGAGAAATGAAGGGGAGGGGAAATGGAAGACTTACTAAACAATCCCACCAATCGTCATCAAAATCCCAATCGCGCTCCAATCCGTAATCCCCCTTCCACTCAACGCCCACCCAATACCCACGATACTGACCGTTTTCAAATGGCCAACCACGGTACTGCTCACGGGTCCACTGCCCGCAACGATGTAGAACTGACTGATGTTAATCAGTGCGGCGAACCCACCAGACATGAGGATCATGAACCATCGGTACGAAGGCACGTTTGAGAGTATAGGGATGTGGTCCGCGAAGGGGACAGCGAAGAGTAACATGACAGATGAGATGGGGGCTTGGTTAAACAACAATTGCGAAGAGGTCATGTTGAGTTTCTTGTGGTAAGCACCGATTAAGACAGTGTAGGCCGAGGAAGCACAGACACCTGAGAGGGCGAAGATGACGCCTATGATGGACGTCGTTGGGATGGGCTTGCTGGGGTCCACGTTCTCGACGGGTTTGGTGTCGTAGTAAGAGGTTATTCCTACGCCTAAACAGACGGGGATCAATGCTAGAGCTGCGTTGCGTGGGATGGTGGCCCGGTAGAAGACGTAGTTAATTATCGCGGTCATAGGGGTGAGGAGGACACGACAGAGCTGGTAGACTGTGACGGTTGAAAAGGCGAGAGAGAGGTTGGGGAGGACCACGTTGAGACACATTGAGAAGGCGAGCTTTTTATTTTATTAGCCTGTAGTCTTTATGGATATTTGTGGGGTTTGTTGTTGGTGTTTTTGAGCAATATCAATGTTTATATTATTTTTGGAGGAGGTAAGTCATGTGCTTTTTACATACCGGTAACATCTCTACAACCCCAGCTTTTTTCGGTTCAAAAGCCCCAAAGAAAGGTCTGGAGACCACATAAAGTGTCAATCCGGTGCAGACGAAATGAAATGAGGCAAACGAGGTCTGCATCATTTTGAAGTCGGGATCAGTAAAAATGGCCTTGTTCGTGAACACGATGCCGATGGTGGCGGCCATGTTGATAGCGGTCCATAGTAGGAACTTCTTCTTCGCATCGGAAGAGGGTTTGGAAGGTATATTTGCGGGTATTGGTTCTGATTCTGCTTCAAGCAGTTTCTCTTCTGGCGCGGCTTCGATGTCACGCTCTCGTTCCATGTCGCTTCCCATCATGTGATGATTTCAGGGGTTTTCGGGGTCGGAGTTTCTATGTTGGGATGTTGGGATTGTTTGGACGAGGACCATGCAAGGAATTCCGGATTCTTGTTGCATTCAAGTCGAGCAATCAGTTTCAATGGGGATGCTCTTCTGATGTTGGCCCTTTATGTGTTCGGCGTCCCAAATGACGTTAAATTACAGAATGGAAAACGTGTTCGGAAGACACGGCTGTGCTGGGGGAAGAGGCTTGGAGCGCAGATGCGTGGGTCTTTGACTCTATGAACGGAGGATTGGAGGTAAGGAATGTGGTTTGGAGATATTAGGGTTCAAGAAGTTTGTTTCGCAAATGGTGGGAAATTGGAATGGAGAAAGGGAGGTTTTTGGGTGAAGTAGAGATACAAAAGACGGATAGAAAAGATAAGGAATGGCAAAATCAGAATGTTGGTGATGGCGCTGGGATGGCGTGGATGTCAGAACGGAGGGTAGTCAGTCAGCCCAGCCCGTTGACGTCCCAGCTCAGCCTTTATGTGGCATTTGCTCGCTGCTCGCAATCAGAGCTGTGCCACCGCGAGCCAAGCCAAGCAATACTAAATTTTTTCGTAAACCTCATCACCGGGGCCCCTGAGATCCGCTGGTAATCAGCTGTGGCGGGCCGACGTTTGAGAGCCATGATTGGGTTTGAGCGAAAATGCCGTCTGCCTGTGGAAATAGATACGAGACGGGAGCTACGAACCTCAGGTAAGCCTGCGAGGCCTGCCACTCGGCCTTATCGAGTTAAATTTGGCTGGCTTGGGAGGTGTCGATCTGTGAATAGCTTCAAAAACACCGGGACGTACAGAGATTTTCTTTTTCTCCGAAGAAGAAATCAGAGCTGATGCACGTTGCAAGTGGAATGGTGGAAATGTTTCCGAAAAAGCGTAATGCAAGTGGTAGGATTCCATGGATGATGTCAAGAGGGCATAGAAGTAATCTCGTTGTGACAATTATTATTAGAACCAACAATTTTTCAGAAACAACCTAGGAACTTGTTACACGACATAGTATCAGATTATCAGTATAAGTCTACCAGATTCTCCCCAGATACAGTGCTATTTACTATCAATGGATGAACTCTACTTTTCTGGTAACAGTAAATAAGAGCAACCATGATATTTGTACTTGGAGTATATTACTCGGTATTTGGATCTTCCTCTGCCAATACATTCGCAGTCATAGAAGACCTATTAACCTCTCTCTCGGTAGACAAGAAGAGTGGCAGAGACCTCTTTTATCTTATCCTAATTGGATAAAAATCATTTTATTATATTATTTATTTAGAACAATCAAAGGGAATTATCGAAAACGATAGCACAATAAAGGTATTTATTCTAGATATTTAAAACATTTAGGGGCTTAGAATTAACTTACGCTAATAGTAAAGAAATGAATCTCTGCCACTTTTCTTGTTCACCGGGATCCCCTTTTCTTACCTTTCTTTTTGATTTAATAAACTTTGATAAAAGTTCTTTTGGTTGCATACAGTCAGCTAGCCCATGTTCTCCTTTTGTTCAATTCAATACTTTCGAATACTCCCGAGGTCGAGGTCGTTTGTTTCAATATTTCCTGATTACTTATTACAAAGCAGAACACTATCGTTTGCTTTCAAATGTGTTACCACTCCTATGCGCCGACGAGGGTGCAGGTGTGGCGTTTATCAAAACGCATCTCCCCAATTGGCCCAGTCGCCCAGTCGCCGACCCGATCACCCCTCTTTGCCCCTGAATGTGGTAGGCTCGCAGCCTTGAACAACACAAATCCCGGTCCAGATTCCCCCACCATACCCTGAAGGATCACTCTCACCGCGATTCTCCATAAATTCTTCACTGCCTGCTGTCCTTTCCCCTCTACACCATATTCCTTCAAAGAACTCCACCAAACGCATCACATACCACATAATCAATCAATATGTCTAAGCCAGTTTTCTTGATCTGGGGTGGTGAGGGCTGGGTTGCCGGCCACTTGAAGGCTCTCCTCGAGAAGCAAGGTAAGCATGCCACTATTCTCCAGAATCTAGTCTCGTACCATTACCTACGACTTGAAGCTAATATATCTACGCAACAGGAAAGGAAGTTCACTCCACCACCATCCGTATGCAAAACCGAGAGGCTGTCATTGCCGAAATCGAGAGAGTCAAGCCAACCCACGTTCTCAACGCTGCGGGGTCAACTGGACGCCCAAATGTCGATTGGTGTGAGGACCACAGAGAGGAGACCATCAGAAATAACGTTATCGGTACCTTGAACTTGACCGATGTCTGCTACGAGAGAGGAATTCACATTACCGTCTTTGCAACTGGTTGCATTTACGCCTACAACGATTCACACCCAATCGGTGGACCTGGTTTCCTCGAGACTGACAAGGCCAACTTTGCTGGTTCTTTCTATTCCGAGACCAAGGCACACGTTGAGGAGGTGAGATTTCCAATCACTTGTTTATGGGAAGTCATTGCTAACAAATCCCAAGGTCATGAAGAACTACTCCAACTGCCTCATCCTCAGACTTCGTATGCCAGTCAGTGACGACCTCCACTCCCGTAACTTCGTCACCAAGATCGCCAAGTACGACCGTGTCGTTGATATTCCAAACTCCAACACCATCCTTACCGATCTCCTCCCAGCTTCCATCCTTCTTGCTGAGCACAAGGATACTGGAATCTACAACTTCACCAACCCAGGTGCCATCTCCCACAACGAGGTCCTTGCTCTCTTCAAGGAGTACGTCCGCCCAGACTTTACCTGGAAGAACTTCACCTTGGAGGAACAATCCAAGGTCATCGTTGCTGGACGAAGCAACTGCAAGTTGGACACCACCAAGCTTGAGAAGAAGCTTGCCGAGTACGGATACACCGTACCTGAGATCCACGAGGCCTACAAGGGCTGCTTCCAGAGAATGGCCGCTGCTGGTGTTAAATAGATTTGCCCGTTGTTTTCTGTCTTTAAAAGCATCTTTGCTCACACATAAATTCCCAATGTTCTTCAGGAATGTTGGGACAGATTGAGAACAAAATGAAATTGACGATTTACGATGATTCAATGCATGGAATTTTGTTGGCAATAAGCAAGCATGCTTAGATAAGTAATCATTGTGAATGTATAATATGCCGTGACGAAAAATGACCAAGGTAGATAATAGTTGAGTGACACTTGAACTCGGAATGAAATCAGCGTTAGAAGTAGCCAGCAATAGAAGAGCGTATTAATTCATGGCAAAAATTGGTAGGTTGAATGTCCTCGCAAACCCAGCACGACCCCTGTCTATCAACAGGCGGTGCATTGTGTATAAAAAATTATTAGCCTCGCCCTCGTCATTACGCAGATCCTCTGACTCCCCCATCGCCATAGGGTATTGCGAAATAAGGAAGAAAAAAAAGCTCAGCCTTACAGATTTGAACCCAGGCTTCACTCCGTACAACCACGCCAGACACTCCAGACATTTCAAAACTCAGGCACCTTTTTTGTGCCGACTTTCCGTCGATCTGATCCTCCTCATTCTCAACCTCAACCCCTCCATCTCTGCAGCATCCCGCCAAGAGAGACCGGCACAACAAGAACGCCATGGTCGCCGATACCGTATATTACGATGCCCTCGGGGTCAAGCCAGATGCTACCGAGTTGGAAATCAAAAAGGCATATCGAAAGCTGGCCATCGTAACTCATCCGGGTTGGTCTACACCGACCCTACCGCATCTTTCCTCCCGCTGACCGATCGCGATAGATAAAAACCCTGGCGACGATACAGCCCACG
This sequence comes from Hymenoscyphus fraxineus, assembly GCA_900184765.1. Lineage (NCBI taxonomy): Eukaryota > Fungi > Ascomycota > Leotiomycetes > Helotiales > Helotiaceae > Hymenoscyphus > Hymenoscyphus fraxineus. The sequence continues at coordinate 1,306,973 of LT855409.1, forward strand.
AGAGATTTCAAGCCATCGGCGAAGCCTACCAAGTTCTCAGCGATACCGAGCTACGAAAGCAGTACGATAAATATGGAAAGGATCATGCTCAACCGTCCGAGGGGTTCGCGGATCCTGCAGAGTTCTTCGGGACCATTTTTGGCGGTGAGGCGTTTGTGGATTTGATCGGAGAGATCTCTCTGATGAAGGATCTTACCAAGACGATGGATATTACTATGCAGGAGCAGGCAGAAGAAGAGGAGTTTCCAGGCGAGGCGGCGGCGGTAAAGGAGTCTTTGGCTGAGGAGGAGAAGAAGGCCGCTGGTGAGGGGTCAAAAGTACCTCCTCCACCTTCAGTGTCGGATACGAAGGAAAAGGAACATTTGGCAACACCATCTGTACCTTCAGAAAAGCCTGCTGCCGCTCCCGGTGTTGGTGCTAGTCCATCTGCCTCTGGGGCTTCTACACCAAGAAGGACTGGAATCCCGATTCGACATGCGATTATGGATAAATCAGAGGAAGACGCTGCTGCAGAAATGGCCGGGTTGACGGAAGAGGAACAAGAGCTGAGAAGAAAAGAGAAGAAGAAGGGTGGATTGTCAAAAGCACAACGTGAAGAGTTGGCGGCATACGAAAAGGAGCGAGCGCGTATTCGAAAGGAAAGAGTCGATACACTTGCAAAGAAACTGATCGATCGCATTAGCATATGGACAGAAACCGACAAAGGACCCGATGTCACGAAATCTTTCCAAGAAAAGACCCGTTTGGAAGTCGAGAATTTGAAGATGGAGTCCTTTGGTTTGGATATTCTTCATGCTATTGGACAGGTATATTTACAAAAGTCTACCGCTCTCCTGAAATCGCAAAAGTTTCTGGGTATCACCGGCTTTTTTTCGAGACTAAAGGATAAGGGAACGCTAGCTAAGGAAACCTGGAACACCATCTCTAGCGCCATCGATGCTCAAATGACGATGGAGGAAATGGCCAAGGCTGAGGAAAGGGGAGGCGAGGACTGGACTGATGAGAAGAAAGTCGAGTACGAGCGTCGTGTTACTGGTAAGATTCTTACAGCCGCATGGAGAGGTAGCAAGTTGGAGATTCAAAGCGTCTTGCGAGATGTTTGTGATGAACTTTTGAATGATAAGAAAGTACCAATGGCCAAGAGATTAGAGCGCGCACAAGCACTTGTTATTTCTGGAGAGATCTTTGCAAAGGTACTTTCCCATTCTTTCCATCCGCTTTTATGGGAAACAGTTTACTAATGTCGCAACAGGCCCAACGTAATGCAGAGGAAGAGGGTGATTACATGGCATTCGAACAACTCGTCGCCGAAGCAGCTGCCAAGAAGGAGAAAGACACCAAGAAGAAGGGAAAGGATAAGAAGGCTGACCCTCATGCGGCCGCGGCTGCTGTGGCGGCAGATGTACCGAACGTCCCCAAGGCCTAATCTTCTTCTCTTTCTACTTCTTCCTTGGACGAACTAGTATTTTCTGTTGGGTCGTGGGGCATGATACTTCCCAGGGAGAGAAATGCGAATATACATTTTTCCTTTTTGCCGTTTTTTTTATTTTGTGCTCCTACCGATATGCTATGGGTGTTTTTTTTCTCTTGGTATCCATCCCATGTTCCATATAGAGCTCTAGTCCATTGGAAGACATGACATGCCTTACGATGAAATGTTATGGCGAGGGTTTGGGTGTTTTTTGTTGTTTGTTGTTTGTTGTTCTTTGCATGGATATTTGGGAGGGCAAAGAAAGGGAGGAAGTGAGGGAATGGAATGGGAAGAGTGAGATGCATTTTTTTTTTTGTTTGTTTGTTTGTGTGTGTATTGGGCTTCTCACTTTTTTGAGATGTTCCTTGCATAGGTATCTATCTAGATTAGGGTAATTGAATGGGATTCTCCACTTCCCTCCTCACTTGGTACCTTTAACTACCTAGGTAGGTATTGACCTAGATACTGTAGATTGGAGTAAAGAGCGTGCTTAGGTACTTGCTTGCCTTTTGGTAGATGGGAGATGTTGGGGAGAGCTTTTTTTGAAGTATCTTATTGTAAGTTGAGTAAATTATTATTATGTTATATTATATTATATATTTATTTAGAATTAGAATAATTAAAATGTTTATTTGAAATGATAGATAGGTGTAAGAAAGGCTAGGTATTATATATTGTTCTAGATGTTTTTAGTAATCTAATACTTGGGATTAACTTACGCACTTACGCAAAAATATTTTTAGATGAATAAATCTCTCTTAGTCTGATTTAAATATAAATTATTTTATTATATTAGGTATTTGGAATACCGGTAATTAAGTTAATTATTTTCCGAGAATAACAGTATAATTTATAAATTCTTTATTTTATATACGCTATTAAAGTTATTATAGTATATTAAACCTTTAGAAGAAGTAAGTTACTTATTTTATTTTACGTAGAATAATAGAGAGGGGGAAGGAGGATTTGTTTTGGATTGTTGGGAATATAGTAGGATTGATTTAGTTGTATAAGGTCTTTGGGATAGTGTTTTTGGAAGTTAGTTAGTGCTTAGGGGTATGGAGTGTATAGAATGATACGTGCCTTTCTTACTATATGATATCTAGTACTCCGTAAGCTCGATACTATATATATCGTCACCGGCCGACCGGATACCAGAGCCAAGGGCCAAGGGCCAAGGGTATAAGAGGATTTCACATCTCGACTCCAATTTTTCCTAGCAGCAGAATGGCACACCGTATCTAAAAGGTGAAGGAAAGGCCACCGTAGCGCTTTTCGTGAAACCATGCTAGCGCTTTCTGACAAGCGACCGGCCTCCCATTATTCAATATTGAACCTCGCTCGATGGATGTAGCGTTCAGTCATGGGAAATAGGTTTTGAATCGAAGTATGACGGAATTATGCATATGGGAGCTTGGGATGGTAAGAGGTGAACGTCGGAATAAAAGAAAAATGAGGTATCTAGTGAGCTACTTGGTAGGTAAGAATTGCAGACTGCCGCTCGTGTTGTGTGTGTGCCGGTCTGATGGAAGGCTGGAGTGTATCTTGTCTAGGAAGGAACCCTCGCGGTAATGTGGCAATTTTTTCTAGGCAACATAACTCCATTTTTGCTCTATGTACATGGGGAAGGGAAGGGAATATCTTAAGAGGATGTATCTTACTAATTTCTTTCCTCGTTCAGAGAACTTTATTAAGGTAAGGAAGGTAAGGGTAGATAAGTAACCAAAACACCAGAACACTCTCTTTATAGAAATGGTTATAATTTTTTAGAGAGTGGGGTTAGGGTAAGGAGACCTAAGTTGTTCTCGACTAAAGATCTAGATCTAGAAGTTGAGCTGGAAATGTGTTGAGAGTGTGGGAGTGTAGGATTGATAACGAAGACCTGGAAAATTGACGTTTGTTGCGGTGGAGAACTTTGGTAGGTGTCTCTCAGGGGCCTGAATAATCGACCGTATTTCCTCCGTGCGCTACCTATATTAAAAAGCAGATTATAAATACTACAAAAATTATAAAAAGCTATAAAGTATACTTACTAACTAGAAATTAAGTTAATAATTATTTTAGTATTTCTAAGACTTTTTTTATATATTGTTATTGTCTCTAAACTCTAGGAGATTATAAAATAGTAGCCTCTTTTAGAGGGAGGAATTAGTTTTATATTTCTAAGACTTTTTTTATATATTATTATTATCTCTAAACTCTAGGAGATTATAAAAAGGCGGCCTCTTTTAGGGGAGGAAATACGGTCGATTATTCAGGCCCCTGAGAGGTAGGGTAGTGATTTAAGGAGTAGATATCCTACCTTTAATATGTTGAGTTTTTGTTTGTCTTCTTTACTGTATAGTCAAAGGGTTAGAAGTTGGATATAGAAATTCATTACCTTTCCCATAGTCCATAGAGGAGAAAATCTTTCAACCATCATATCAAATATCTCACAAGATAGCTCCTCGCTAACAAAACATTCTTTCATTCCTCATTATTACACCATCTATTTATTAGACAACTGGGAATACACCGTCGCACCACCAAGCGCCAAAACAATACCCAAAGCATCCGTCGCTGTCAAGATCCGACCTTCACTGAACCAGCCATACGTGAGGATTATTATGGTTTTGACACTGGGTGCTTGTTAGTTTATGTTCTGGAGATTTGGGATGGGAGAGAAGGAGAGAACGAGAATACGAACTTGGATGCTACGCCGTAGGTAAGTGCACTCATTCTTCCGATGATGAGAAATTGTGATAGGTTCTGAATATGGTTAGTGTCAAGTTGCGAGAAGGGGAAATAACACATACTAAAGAAGCGGCCGCGAGACCGGATAATAATAGTGCGATTAGGGTGTCTCTAGAAATAAGTGATACATCTGGCATCGTATCGAAAAATGGCACCAAAAAAGCCAAAAGAAGAGCGGATATCGGTGCTTGATTAAGGAGAAGTTGAGAACTGGAGACATTAAAATCCCTCATCTTTTTATCAATCCAGACTGCATAGAATGCTGTGACGGTAAAGGCAGCTACTGCTATGGAAGCACCAACTGCTGAAGTACCTGCCGCCCCGCTGTTTGTGAGCCCAACCCCTATACACACACTCGCTAAGGTGCCCATGGTGAGGAGGGTGATGGACTTCCCGAGGAAGAAATATTGGAGTAGAGCTACGGATGGGGTAGTCATGATTTTGGCGAGTCTGTGAATATCATTGTAAGCTTGCGGTTATATACAGCATGACGTATACATACTGGTAGAAACCGATTGAGTTAAGTGCCAGACTGAGATTGCCCAAAATGAGGAATCCCGCAAAGAAACTGCAGAGTGGAATCATTTGAAAGAAGGGTAGTCGAACAGGTGCGAATAAGCGGAAGGGTGATTGACTTGCTATCCATAGAACAATCGTGGTACATGTAAAATGCCACATGGCAAACGATATTTGCATCTTCCTCAATTGCTTGTCTTGAAGAATCCTATGGAGCGTTAGTATTGCTTCTTCCACCCTAATTACACCGATTCCGCAGACACACCATTTATTGAGAAAGACCAGAGTAACAGTACTCATGATATTCAAGCCTATACAAGCCACATCAATGACGCGTTTCCGCAGCTGCTTTTTCCCTCCCATTATCTTTTCCACAATCCCATCCTCGTTCTTTTTATTATTGCTCAACAATCCCGTTCTACTCTCCTCGAGATCTGCCTCGGCAGAATCATATTTGGGCATGACCAAAGGTTTTGGGAGTGTGTTTGAGGTTGCGATGAATTGGAGGGGTCGAGGCTGACGAACGAGGGGAGGAGTGAGAGTCGGGTTTTTCGAAAAGGAATCACGCCCTGGAAGTTATTGCTATCGCATATTTTTTGGTGAGTTGGGATTTGAGGGTAGGGTGCAGATACTCCATTCGGGGTATATTTGAGACGTAGAAAAAGTGAGTTGAAGCCATGGATGTTGACTCGCTTTGATGTTTGGGGCTGGATGGCACGCGAGGCTGACACTGATACTGATACCGACACGGCCCGGGGGCTGTCAGGCTGACACTTTCCTTACCGCCTCGCAACTGCTGTGGTGACTTATGGTGACTGTGATTGGCTACCCCACATCGGCTGCACGGAGATAACGAAAATCCCTTTTTTGCGGGTCCACTAGGCCAGCGAAAGAGACGGGAAAGGGGGAAGCGGAAGGGGCAGGGGATTGGAAGTGCCGTTGCCGTGCAGAGCTGTCCACTCATTGCCAGCAATGAATGCGCTGCAACGCAATGAGATTAATAAGTATAAGAGGATAAATAGTCGTACATTATCCTTCCATCTCACTCCTGCAAGACTTGGTGCTTTTTTTTTCTTGCGTACGGTGTCCGTATCTCTCTCCTCCATACATCTGTTTAATCATCTTCGTTCTACCAACGAGGTTGTGCTCTGTACTACCTCTAGTCGTCTGTGCCTTCCCCTTCCATTTCCAGAAGTCAATCGGCAAATCTCATTGGTGGATCCCTCTTCGCCTGCACCCGCAAATAAATAATACTTACCTCCGTACACACTCGCATACACACACCAACTCAACCTTTTCCAGTCGCAACCTCTCTCCGCTCTATTCGAGTCCGACACCAACAATCCTCCCTCATCCCACCCTCAATTCGCCATTATGGGTCTTCTCAAGCAGCTCCTCTACTTCTCCGTTCACCCCAACCAGTTGCGCTCCGTCATTCAATGGTAAGGCTCCAGGCTTCGCATCCACCATACAATCCAATCTTCCTTTCTAACCTCTTCATAGGAAGGTCTGGCATGATCCTGTCCACCAGCGAAACCCCGCGAAGGAGTCTGCGACACTCAAAGAATGTTTCCATTACCTCAACTTGACCAGTCGAAGTTTCAGTTCCGTTATTCAAGAGCTCAACCCAGAACTGCTCGTCCCAGTCGCACTCTTCTACCTGATCCTGCGAGGACTCGATACAATCGAAGATGATATGACGATATCTTTAGAGAAGAAGGAGCCTCTGTTAAGAAATTTCCAACATATCCTCGAGCAACCAGGATGGACATTCACCGAAAATGGACCAAACGAGAAGGATCGGGATCTACTTGTTCACTTCGATTGTGTCATCACAGAGTTCATGTTGTTGAAGAAGGAATATAGAGTCATTATAGCCGACATAACGGAGAAGATGGGAAATGGTATGGCCGACTACGCAAACAACGCAGAGTTTAATGAAGTTGGAGTCGACACAATCAAGGACTACGAGCTGTACTGCCATTATGTCGCCGGACTTGTTGGAGAAGGTTTGACGAAATTGTTCGTAGAGGGTCAGCTCGCAAATCCAGCGCTCATGAAAAGACCGGAATTGTACGAGGCCATGGGCCAATTCTTACAGAAGACGAATATCATTCGTGATATCAAGGAGGATCTTGATGATGGCAGACGCTTTTGGCCAAAGGAGATTTGGTCAAAGCATGTCGACAAGTTCGAGGACTTGTTCGTGCCACAAAATCTCGAGAAAGCATTAAATTGCAGTTCCGAAATGGTCCTCAACTCTCTTCGCCATGGTGAAGAATGCCTGTTCTACATGGCTGGCATCAAAGATCAATCTGTTTTCAACTTTGTTGCAATTCCTCAGTCAATGGCTATTGCGACACTCGAGCTTGTTTTCCAGAATCCAGCCGTCTTCAAGAGGAACATCAAAATCACAAAAGGAGATGCTTGCCAATTGATGATGGAGTCGTCACAAAATCTACGAACAGTTTGCGAAATTTTCAAGAGATATACTCGACGTATACACGCCAAGAACAATCCCAAAGATCCAAATTTCTTACAAATCAGTATCGCATGTGGTAAAGTGAGTTCATTCTTCCTATTGAAGGGTCAAAACTCGTGCTAATACTTTTAGATTGAACAATTCATCGAATCAATCTATCCATCACAAGATCCAAAAGCTCTGCATCTGCTTCATAAATCTGCTGATTCTGCCACTGTCGCGGAAAGCGAAAAGAACAAGCTTAGCCAGAAGGAATCCGCAACTGATACCCTCTACCTTTTACTCGCGGTTGTCGGTACTCTCCTGGTCATTTCAGGACTTATGGTATGTCTACCTTAGTTATATAAGAAAAACTACTAACATTTCTAAGATCGGTGCTGCATATTTGGCGGGTGCTAATTTCGACCTCGCATTCGCGGAACTACGAAAAGGCAACCTCATCCCCAAAGGAACTTACTCCACCATTCCTCAACAGGATCATGGAGAGCTGTAAATATCTAGCGCGGACTTTCTTGTTTCTTCTTTTTTTTTTTTCATGACCTAAAAACTACACGTAATAATTACTGGATTTCTTCTTTTTGCCGAGGGACCTTTTCCCTGCGGGCTTACGAAGCGATGATCTTGTACATTAAATCTCTCGAGGCGAAGATAGCCAGCTAGGTGGGATGCACGATAAGTTGCTGCTTGAGTATCATGCATACATATGGGATGAGAGGCATGTGTATGTATATAATGCGTTCATGTGCCCATGGCTTCATGGACTGATGGATGAATGGATGGGGGAATCTTAAAAATAATGGTCTACTTTTCTCAGCGTTAGAAATGATTTATATTGATTAATTAAATCGAATTGCTAACTAATCGGATTAATTCAGATTAATTTAGATTAAATATAGAGTCCGATCGGGTAGAGTCCGATCTCCCTATATAATATATAAGTAGAGCTGAGCTTATAAAGCTTTTATATTATTAAGACTCTTCCCTTGTTTTGGTCGAAGGCTTGTAGTACTAGTTATTTGGTATAAGTAGTATAGAAGGTTTATTACGACATGGTTCCAGCGGAGACTCCTGTCTCTACTGCCTGGCCCCTGTCTCGGTTGCCTAGGAGGTTGCCTAGCACTCTAGAGGGTTCCACTCGGTCAGGGTAGTGCTATAAAGACTCCCTGCTTGCCCCTTAGCTAGCTTCCCTCCTTATGCTTATTCCATTCCATACTGTGTCCTATTCGTCTTCTGACAATTAGTAGCAATGCTGGGATCTAAGCTTGTCTTGTAGAAATCCTACCAAACGAGGCTACAAATAATCAACAACTAGAGGATAGAGGAAAACATAGCACGGATGTCCTCCTTCGCTGATCGGTAGTGGATTCTAAAGTTGAGCCGACTTCCCCTTAGCCCCTAATTTAGACTAGCTATTAGTATTAGCCTATTGTTGTTAATACAATCAATTTAAATTTCGATATATAGCTAGTTAGACTGAAAAACTACTTTGCGAAAGAAAAGCCTACAGTAATATAGATAAGAAAGCTAGATAAACATCAGGCGTCGTTTACGATCTGATTAATCGACTAGAAGTCGTCGGAGTAGCGCCGGAATTCATTATATCAGACGCAGTTTCCAAAGGCGCGGTATATAGCCTAATACTGGCCGGTTTCATTACAGAAACAGTTAATGCCTCTAGGTTGCTCGACCGTCAATCAGCGCCATCGGCCGTCATGGTCACTAGAAGAGAGAGGATTGATAATTCAATTCGTGCTAATTGTACTAAAGTGTCCCGAAGGACGTCTGTAAACTTTCTTAATTGTATATATAACCACTCCCCTGTTCCTAGTTCCATCCACCCACTCTTTCCTTTGTACAAGTGGGTAGCGAAAATGATGTGTTTTGCGTCAATAGTAGCACTTTAAGCTTAATATATATCTGCGTCAAGGATAGTGACTTTAAAATTTCTACCCCTATCCCTGGGATTTTCTATAGGCCCGGCCAAACCTTTGCATCTAAATAAGGACTGAAGGGACGGCCTTGAGTTTTAATTGCTGTTCTGAATTTTGTTGGTTTTTTTAGATGTTTTCTTTAGGGGGGACGGCAGAGGTAGGGGAAGGATGGTATTAAAGGTGTTTTGACGAACTATTAATTAAGTGAGGTAGGGTTGGAGAGAAGGGAATTGCTTGCGTTATTGTTAATTAATATATAAGTCCTAATAACACGTTTATACCTTTGTTAGTGTCTGAGTTAAACTGGACACCGTACCACGGCCTGGTCAAGCACGTGGGCATTAAATTCGCTTCACTTTTGGCTCAGTAGCGATGCGCATTGTTTGTATTCTCTAAGATAATAAGCTAGCAACTATTTATGCTAGCGTAGGAGCATACTGGTCCCAAAGGAGCTAAGCTAGCTAACTCACACAATGTATAGTCATGTGTCTGGTATAATAAACCAGGGAGGAAGGGCTCCGGGCAACAAAACCCAATCGAAATTAGTACTTATGCGAGTCCTATTATCAACACCCTCTTTGATCTGCGCATGAATCCTGCGCTGCATCTCATTCATTTTCTTCTGATGTTCTCGTTGTAGCTCAAGCATCTGTAAGAGAGTTTCCTCGGATTCCGACGAGAGGTTTTTGCGGTCTTGGATGGTTCTTAGTTGTAATCTTGTGGTACCAAGTGCGTTTCCTTGGACCCTGGCGATTTGACGAACAATCTCTGTTGTTGAAAGTGGGACTGGTTGTTTGGAGAAGCGAATAGCGAGCTGTTAAGACGTTAGCTTGGACCATTTTGCTGGAATGGTGAGGAAAATGAGAGAGGCTTCTGTAAGCTAGCAGTATATACCTCTTTTTTCAATTCCTCGATGACTCTCTTAGATTTCCCTTCGAGTGTTCGATATTCGGTATTAGAAGGCGAGAGATCATCGCGTTTCGAGACGACCTTAATATCAAAATTTTGAACATTATCCAACATCCCAAAGTAATATAAGAACCCATTTTCATCACTCTGGATAATCCCATCTGAGAGCAGTCTCTCCGAGGTGTCCTTGTCTTCTTCAAGTGGGTGCCCCCAGTCTAACCCTTCTTCGTCTACATCGAGGATAATCTCCAAATGCTTTAAGAATGTTACACCGGAAAGCAGTTTCGTAAGGATTGCAAACAGGTGACTCGCCGCGGCAAAATCACGAATTGTGTAGATGCCGGATTCGGGTATATCGTATTCTTCTTCCCAGTATTCCCACAAGTCTTCCAAAGTAATGGTTATAGAGAATTTTTGAAATTGAGTGAAGATATGGGGTTGCAAAAATCCTTGCCATGAGCCGTTCAAGTATTTCAAGCGCTCGTTTTTGTAGGGGTTTTGCCCAGGTTTTCTGGGTTGATGGCGTTCCCCAGAAGCCACCCAGACCATGGGATCGCATGCCCAGATACTATTCCAGGTTTGATGGGATTCGTCTTTGGTGATTCGCGGCGGGGTTCGGTTTGTTATGTGGCTTGGGTAGTACATATTTTCATGATTCCACTCGTTGGGGACTAGATCCTTGAGACCCATCACCCCCAAATGGATTGTGACATTGGAGAAGAAAAGCGACGATGCTTCGTTGTAAATTTGGGAATTCACAGCTAGGATTCTAAGTTTGAATTTGGGATCTCCAAGTTTCAATTGGGAATACTTGGGACTTTCGTCGTTTAGGCTGTAAAGATTCAGATGTTTGCTACCAGCGACGAGGTAGCTATATATTTTCATACGGATCTCTGATCGATACGTTAGCTAATGTTTACAACGGTAACAACGGTGAAGAGAGATGGTAGAGGTGGGGCATGCCTCCAAGGGGCTCGGGAGATGAATGAAAACACCATTAGCAATACTAGAAGCTGTGAAAGAGTTCTCTGTAAGAATTTGTATCGATAGCTTTCATAGCGGCGAAGCCAGCAATATACGCTATACTGATCCGTCGAATTCTCAGCACCGGGGTAAGGAAACAGTTCTTACCTAGAGGTATCCTCAAGAACCAGCACGTTCGATCAACGCCCATAATCTCATCATTTCGGTCCCCCATCTCGAATATATTGTCGGGTACGCACTGCTCATCACACGTAAAGTAGTGTGTTGTTGTGTCGGTCGTGTTGTCTTGAGAACTTGAGTGGGTGTAATCAGGGGCCAGATTTGAAGGTTGGGTTGAGGTCGGGCTAACGACCTCGGAAGGCGGTGAAACTTGATCGACATATTATAAGAAGAAAAATAATCCCTATTTCTTCTTTCTATATCTCGGTTCTATTAATGTTCTTATAAGACGCTATTACGTTATAATAGCTTTTAATTTATAAGGAAAATTTAATATCTAATTTATAATAATAGGAGTATAATTCGGTAAGAGAGGCGGGTATTTATTACTCTGTAATCTTATATTCTTAGGCTAAAAGTGAACGACGGACCGGCTACCTCGAAAGAGAATGTTGGCGGAATACAACCACATCCATACCCTTGACTTACAACTGGTGATCTGACTACGAGGGCGACCGCTTCTTTATCAAATGGGTTGTGAATAGCATTATCTACTGCAAGTACCCTCCTAGTAGGTAAGAAAAGTAGTAGAGATTTATTTTTCCAACTATTACTTAGTAGCGTAAGTTAATTCCAAGTACTAAAACATTTAAAAATATCTAGAACAATTATCTTTATTATAATATCTAAGGACTAAAATACTTAAAATATCTAGAATAATTATCTTTATTATACTATTATTTTTAATAAATCATTTTAATTATTCTAAGGGGGTATTTAGCTCGTATAATTTAGAGATTTATACTATATAAAAAGATATACATGTAATTGTTTTTAATTAAGATATATATATATATATCTTAAATTATACGCTTGTTTAGATAGCTATATAAGTTTTTACTATATAAATTATAAATCTATTATAAATCTAAAATTAAAAGTTTTTAGATTTATACTACTAAAATAAGAATATAAAAGAACTAAAGCCTTAACCCTTTAGTTCTTTTTAATTTATATAAATCTTCGTATAATTCTTTTAGTCCTACGTACTAATTATATACTAAAACTTAGTAGTATCTATCTAGCTTACTTAGTACTACGTTAAATAATAACCTAAAATACTACGTTAAAATATTATACTATAAGCCTAGGATTAATCTATATACTCTCCTAAAAAGACGTTAATTATATAATAAAAAGAAGAGAATTAGCTATTTCGTTACTATACTAGGAGTCTAGGCCTTAGCTAAATACTTCCTATATAATTACGTTAAAACTCTATAATATACTTCGAAGCTTAGAGGGGACAAATAGATAGTAGAATTAATCGAAGGATACCTAAAACGTATAAGAGATAATCTTTATATTACCTAGGAAGCCTTTAGTATATTAGAGAATATACTTATATAGAAAGGTAGACTTATACCTACTCGATATATAATAACTAGGGAGTAGCTTAGTATATTTTTATATATAGTTATAAGCGACTTATCCCTACGTAAAATAGTAGAGCGATTTTAAAGGTAATAAATCCCTATATTCTAATTAGATAATCGCTTACTTTAACTAGAAGTACTAAAACGGTTTAGTATACTTATTATAAAATAATAGGTATATTACTCTCGAATAGAGTTTATAAGTTATTAATTACTTACTTAGATCTAACTTAAATACTTTTTATAATATAAATGTTAGTTTAACTATTCGTTAAATATAAGGTGTAAAACAGGAGAGGCTAAAACCTTAGTATTAGACTATTCTATTATATTATATATACTAAGTTAAAGGTATAGAAGTAGTACTAGAATAGTATAGGTAGGACTAGCCTAGTTAGGTAGTCCGTACTACTAAGTATATTTACTCGGTTACTATAACAATACTAGGCTTACTTTAAAAGAAGTAAAAGACTTAGCGCTAATAATAAGCTATCTAATATCCTTAACTAATTAAATCTGTTAATTTCTCCCCTAATATTAATTAAGTCTATTAATACCTTATAATTTATAAATTTATTTAATTCTATTTATAATTTATACGTAACTTATAAATCTATTAATTTTTAATATCCTTGTCTTTTTATTTTTTACTAATATCCTCTTATATAACCTACTCTTTAACTATAATATTAATCTTGTTTATATTAATAAGTATAACTAGTACCTAGTAAGGCTTTAATTTCGTTATAGTATTAGAAGGATTTATAGTTCCTTTAATTTAAAGGATATTATAGATCTTATATCGTTCGTACGCCTAGCGTAGTACTATTACGTTAATTATAAAACGCTTCTCCTTTATTATACTAAGTTTTGTTAAGTACTTATATATTAACTTTAAATTTATATAAATCGTTAACTTAAGCTTCTAGTCTAGGATAGCCTTAAGGGTTAATTTAATTACTCCTACTATATCGAATCCGCTACTAAGAGTATATAGCTCGAATACTAATATACTTCGTATAATTCGTCTATATTTTATAGAACTCTAGTATAAAATATTAGTATTATTATCCTTATTTACTAGGTATAAAACATAGCTTATTTAAGAGGAAAGGTTAGTTAAATTTATAAAAGAAGTATTTATAAATAATATAAGTCTTAGTAAATTAATATCTAAAGATACGTATTTAAGCTTATACTTTAGATTATTAATTAACTATTAAAGATACTTATTTAATACGTTAATATTACTCTTCTTAAAGTTTAGATTTTATACTATAACGCTTAAATCGAATGCCGCCTCTAGTTAGTATACTATAGCTATATATACTCCAAGTACTCGTTAAGTAATATATTAATCCTTTATAGAGTATTCTTTATAAATAATACTATAAGTACTAATAATATTAGTAGGTTTATTAGTTACTAATTTAATTTAATCTTTATAATTATAGATAAGTATAATAGATCTATTATCTACTAAAGTAATCTTACTACTATTAAATTTTAGTAGTTTATCTAGTATTAATACTTTAATAAGCTTAAATTTAAATATAGTTAACTCTAATTACTCCTTAGCCGTAAAGGTAGTATTACTAAGGATAAGAGTATTATTAGTCTAAAGCCTAATTATACCCTAATATCCTACCTTATTTATATAGAGTAAGTAGAAATCGTAGGTCGACTACTATATATCTAGCTTTTCTATATAGTAGTTAATATACGTATTATACTAGTAGTTACTTAATTCGAGGATACTATATAAAGGCTTAATAATCTTAAAGTATAATTTCTCCTACTATAGGCTACCTTTTAGTCCTTATACAAATATAGGTTAATTAAGTATTATTATTAATTAAGTATATACTTAAATAATATCTTATAACTAGAGTTTATTTATTAGATCCTAGCGTAATTTAATTATCGTAAGAGTAATAATAATTTGTATACTAACCTTTTAGATTATAGGTAATTAGGTTAAAACTAATAACTTTCTATTATTATTAAATACTTTAATTATAAGTCTAGATTTCTTAAATACCTTAGAAGTACCCTTATTTTTAATTATATTAATAAATTAAGAACTAAATATATAAGTATCTAGTAGTAGTTAATTAATAGTAATAACCTTAAAGACTTTATTATTAGTTAATCTACTTATCTTAATCTATCTAGAATCGTTAAATACTAGATATACTACTTTATTATCTATAAAGTATACCTAGTATTTTAGTTATATAATATTACCCTCTTTATAAACTAGGAGTACCTTATAATAATAAATAGTTATATTCTTTTATAATTATTTACAACTATACTTTAATAGTATAGGATCTATATTATTTTATTTGTCTTTATTAAGTTCTAGCTTAATTCGTCTCGACTTTTAGGGTTGTCTATAACCTAGCTTTAGCTAATCCTTCTTAGAGTATTTATTAGAATAATCTATAATATCTTTATATAGTATATGTTAGTCTTAAATATTAGATATATCCTTATTTATATATTATAGCTTTATAACTATAGATCGAAATCAAACTATCTTACCCTTAATCTTAATAATTATATCTTCTCCTTTATATCCTTATAAAATATATAGTCCTTACTACTTCTTATATTTACGCTATACCTAAACCTTAGATCTAAGAGGTAGGTCCTTAATTTAATTAGATAGACTATTCCGAGTGTTAAGAGCTTTATTAACTTATTACTTTACCTTAATCTTATATACCTCTATTATAGCCTTTTAAAGTGTTTTAGAGCGTCTTACGATTATAGTTAACGGTAATTTAAAGTCTTATATCTTTAGATATACTTTAAAAACTAGTAGTATTAGTATAAGACTATTAGGTCCTATAGTATTATTAATAGCCTTTATTACTATTTATAGTATAATATCTTTTAGTAAGTCTAGAATCTCCTCTATTATAATATTATAGGCGCGGCGGAGTAGATCGTAGTAGCGTTTAACAAGTCTAATTAATTAATAAGCCTTAATAGGAATAGTTTTAATCTTAATACTTAAAGTACTTATATATAATTAAAACTTCTTAGATATAAAATTCTTTTTTACGTCTATTATAAGTAAATCTATTAGTCCTAGGAATATATAGAACTAGTATTTACCTATTATCTCCTAAACGTGTTTTACTAATATATCCTATAACTAATATACTACGTTCTATCCTATAGCCTTGTCGACTATATAAAGTATAGGCTTACTATAAATAAAATAAATATTTATATAGACCGTATAATTAAAGTCTTTATCCTCCTTTAGTATAAAGTAAAAGTAATATAGTAAATAGCTATACTTTATATAGTAAATATAGTATTTAGTTAGCTTTTTAAGGATAGTCTAGTCGATATTATACCTGGCTTATTCTAAAACCTTCTATAACTTTAGAATAGATAGGTAGCTAAATCGCTTATAAAGACGTTATAATTTAGTCTCCGATAGTAAGCTTAGGAATTCGTATATAAAGTTATAGTACGCCTAGTCCTATACTATAAATAGGTAGCTAAATTAATATATAACCTTAACTTTTACTCTATCTACTATAATAACTATATCTTTAATATTATTATACTTTACTTATATCTTATCTAGTTATTAAAGGTAAAGGATAAATAATAGTTTAATTAAAAAGACGTAGAACTTAACTCGTTTAATTAGTATTTTAACTACTATAGATCTAATAGTTATAAAGTTTCTTATACTAAACTTTACTATAATGTTACTAGGTTTTAATAGAGAACTATTAATTAAATAGTATATATAGTATTAATCGTATCCTACTAAGTTAAAAGTAGACGTACTAGTATTAATTATAATACTATAAAAGTTTATAGGTTCCTAGCGAGATAGTATTATAGGTAGAAGTAGCTTATTTACTATAAGTACTATAGTTACTCTAGAATCCTAGCTTCCTATAATACCTAGGTACGAAGTACTAAACCCGAGCTAGTATATAGTAGATACCTAGTTAAACTAGTTAACAAGCTACTTCGCATTAGCGTCGCTAAGCGTATTAACTATAAAACACTCTATAATACTAGTAAAAGGTATACCCTTTTACTTATTTAATTTATTATTACTTAAACTTATACTTAACGTTAAATCGCTATCTAAATCCTCTATACTTATTATATATATAGTAGTAGTTAATTTACTTATATCCTAGGATTTATACTAGGTAATAAAAGTACTATACTACTTATTAAAGTCTTTCTTATAGTAATCTCCCTTAAACTTACTATAGTACTTAGTTTAATACTTCTCTTAATAAGAGTCCTATTCTAGCTATAGGTACTTAAATAATCTATAACCTAGCTTCTTATATATCTAATATCTACTAGTAGAATTATTATTTTTATACTAATTATAACTGTAGTAGGTTCTATTTATATAGTATACTTCTACTAAAGGTATAGGGTAGTTCGTAGATAATTTAGTAGAGTCTACTATATAAGTTCCTTTAATATAACCCTTCTTACTAGTTATACCTATATAAAACTTATAGCTCGATATTATATTCTTAAGGTTAGATTCAAGGTCTAAAATTATATTCGGAGGGTTTATAATAACTATCTTATATTTAATACTTCTATAAGTATTCTAAATAATACTTTAGTAAAAGTTATTATCTTATTAAAGTAATAAACTTAGTCCTAGTCGAATCTCTTATAGCTTACTTATTATAATATTAAAACATTATAAAGTTATCTTATTAGGATTCTTACTCTTAATATATTTAAGTATATGTTTATTCTATTTGTTTTATAGATATCTCTTATATCTAAGGTTCTTAAAGTTATTTTATACTACTTATATAGTAGCTAGGAAGTCTAAACCTTATCTTATAATTATACTATAGTAATAGTCTATAGTAAGTCCTTTTAATATAATTAGAAAGGCCTTTATAAGATAGTCCTAGGTTACTCTATATTAATTATAAGTAGTATAAAAGATCTTAAGTTTTATATTAAAAATATTATTAATACTACTATACTTTATACTATCCTAGTATAACTTCGAAAGACTTTAGATTACTCGCGAATCTATATTAGTTCCTAAAATTAGTAGTAGTCTAACTAGGTTATAACTAAACTACTAGGGGTAGATAGGGTTCGTATATAAGAAGTTTTAGTTATATTCGCCCGGTAGTTGTTTATATTACTAGGGCTATACGTAGCCTTAAACTGGTAGTAGTAGAAATCCTTATAGAACTTATAGATTCTAAGTAGTTAGATTACTAGGAGGTCTAGGTAGATATCCCGATCCCTATAGTTATAATATACCTTAGAAGGTTCTTTATATATATAGATCTAGTAGAATTATACCCTGTTAATAATAATCTAGATATAAATCCTAATATAGTATTACCTTTTAGTATAGGTTTAAATTAGGACCTCTAGTAGTAGAAGTAGTATTATTACTATAAAATACGTAGCTCGTATAGCTTTAAATATTAGGTCTTATATTACTAGGAGTTAGTAGTTAAAACTCCTCCTATTAATACGTAGGATTAAACTCTTATTCTTATCGTATAGTAGGTTTTATAGCCCGAGGTAGTACACGTAGCTTTATAGCTAGCGTACGTAGCTCTATAGATTGTTATACTATAGACTTAGTATTTTAATCTATATTATTACGCTTTTATAGAACTATATATTTCTTATATTATTAAACTTGTTTTAGTAGTTAAGTAGGTTCTTTAATAATTATATCTCTAGTACTTTAAAGGCTTTAAAGTCTACTCTTAAGTATATAGGATCGTAGGTCCTTATACGCTATCTTAATTACTTTAAAGTTACTCTACTTATACTATTATCGTTATTATACTATATTAAAAAGTACTTAAGCTAGTATAATACCTTCGTTATTATCTTTAACCTATATACCTCGTTAGTAAAGTACTAAACAAAATAATCTTAGGATAGATAAATAATAATCTTTAAAGTATTTAATTCTATATTAGTAGAACTTATTAGAGAATAATCTAGTAAGTTCTTTATCCTATAGTTTTCTATTCTAATATTAAACTATAGTAACCTTAACTATTTAATTATATAAAGGTTCTTTACTAGCCTTTTAATTATAATCGTTTTCTCTATTATTTATATATAGATATTTAATCTTCTATTATCTAGCGAGTTTATTAAAAGCGTTAATTAATCTATTAAAACTATAGTCCGAGCTTAGGGATAATTTCGATAACTTCTTAAAAGGTGCCTTACTTAGTTAACGTTAAGCTTATTAAATATATTATTATCTATATTATAGTCTATAAACTCGATTTATAAGCTTTAATTTACTATACTTCTTTACTTATTCTAAGAAGGTATTCTTATTATAATCGTCCTAGTTATTAACTCTATAGTATTATCTTACTATCTTGTTCTTATTATCCTTATCTTTCTTATACTTGTTAATAAACGGATCTTATCTAGTTCTATAAGATTAGTCTAGATAGTTTACTTTACCTCGTAGGGGCGAAGGGCTATTCGAATCACTAGTAGTAGTATTTGCTATTACTTAGAGAGATAGTATAAGTACTCTACTATTAAGTATATTCGTAGCGTATTTTAGTAGGGTAGTTAAGTTAATATTCTAATATTTTAAAGTAGTAAAGTCTACTTTTTAGCTTGTTTATAGTATAAATAGCTTTGTAAATAAAGTCTCGAAAAAAGTATTAAAAGTCTCTAATCTATACGCGCGTAATACTAATTAGTATTAGTTTAACTATTCGTTAAATATAAGGTATAAAATAGGAGAGGCTAAAACCTTAGTATTAAACTATTCTATTATATTATATATATCGAGTTAAAGGTATAGAAGTAATACCGGAATAGTATAGGTAGGACTAGCTTAGTTAGGTGGTCCGTACTACCGAGTATATTCACTCGGTTATTATAACGATAATAAATAAATCTAAAGAATTATTCTTAGTTTAAAGACTATCTTAGAGCGATTAATAGTACTTATATTCTAGTTATACTATAATATAAGGAGAGGTTTAGTTTTAGAAATAAATAAAGTAATTTATCTTAAAACGTACTTACTATTTATACGTTTAATATATAATTTATATATATATTATTTAGCTAGAAGGGTAATATAGTAGACTTAACTTTATAGATCTATACTATTTATATAAGAGTTATCTAGATTCTAAAGGAGAAATATATTCTTAGTAACTATAACTTTTCTAGCTTACTAGAATACTTAGTACTATATTATAGCGTATAGTACTATTTAAATAAGTAGAGATAAGTATCTATAAATAGACGAACCCCTAAGACTAAGGAGGAACTCTTTAACCTATACTATACTATACTATAAAACGTTATTAAGTATATATTCGGAGTTTTAAAGACTAAGTTTAAGATATTATAAGTACTAAGGAGATTTAAAATATAAGTATAAGCTAAACTAGTTCCTACTCTATATATTTTATATAATATATTAAGCTTAATTATAGGTCCTAGTTATAGCGAAGGAATAGAGCTAGAGGTCGAGGACTATAAGGACGAAGATAATAGTAATATTATATTTATAGACGGGACCGGATATTATACTAATCCTTATACTAGGGTACTAGGAAACGTAATAAGAGATCGAATTACTACTACTATATAGGAGGTAGAGTTAGAAAGGAGGGCTAGACGTAGATAACCTATATATATTCTTAGTATTATTACGTTACTACTATAGTTTTTTAGTAAGGTACTAGTAGCGAGCTATAATATAACGTTACTCTATACCCCGGTTTTCTTAGTTAAAAGTAATCTAATTTACTTAGTTTTTTTTTTATTTAAAAGAAATAAATCTAAATAATAATTCCTATAATTAAAAGATTACTATATATTATAATATTATTATAATAAAGTAGAATATAAAAGTTATATTTAGTAATAGCTTACTTAGCGATTATAACTACCTATAGTTAAGTTTTATAAAATAGTAGAATTATTATTATTAATTAAGTATAAAAATAAAATAAATAAAATATCTACCCTTTAAAAGCTATACTAAGGCTTATCTAAATCTATTTCTAGTTTATCTACTAGTATTATAATATATTAAGGATTATTATACCTATACTTCTAAAGTATTAATATAATCTAGGTTCTTTATAAGTTCTTATTACCTTGTTTTATTATTAGATATTCTATTATAAACTCTAGGTCCCTATAGTAGTACGGATCTACTAGAGTAGTAGACCCGAGTAGGGTTTTAGTTACTCCCGACTACTACTCTATTAGATCCTAATTTAGTAAGAACTTTTAAAAAATAATTTTTTCTTAAACTACCTATAAACTTGCTAATATACTTATAAAACAAAGCCTAGTATAACTAATATCTATTTTTTACTAAAGTTTTTTCTAAAGATCTATAAAAAAGGGATTACTAATTATATAAACACCTACTATAAAATAATAAATAAGTACCTCTAGACCTATAATATTTATACTACTACCTTATAAAAATAAAATATAATTCTTAATACTAAAACCTATTTTACTTTTATATCTTAAGGTATAAACTTAAGTATAAATAATTCTAGGATATTAAATCCCTAATTAAGATAGAGAAAATATATTACTCTTTTTATCTACTATTTAATAAATATATATATAAAGACTCTATTCTACTTTATATATCCTTTAATAAATATATTAATAAAGACCGACTTCCGCTTTAAGCGGCTCTATTCTTTATTTAAATCGTATCGAAGGCTTAAGAATAAGAACTAATAAGTAACTATAAAGATAAGAAGCATTTATAAAGAAGCACTTATAAGGTATGTTTAGGAGACCCTTAAAAACCTAAGTATAAATCTAGTAATAATAATATAGTATAGTTAGTAGAAGGTTCGAAATACTATATTTTATAGGCTAATTCTAGTAGAATCTAAATTATTCTAAAATCTAAATTATTAGTATTTATTATTATTATTACTATTAAACTTTTATCTATTATTAATACTAGTAATTAGGTTAGTTTTTTATATTATATTTATAACTTTTAAATATTACCTCTCTAGGTTTAAAGATCTAATTAGTAGTCGAAAGAGGTTTCGAAATAGCTTAATAGGTATAGAAACTATAAGTCCTACTTTATAAGTACTTATAGGATCGGACCCTATAAGGACTAGGTTAGTTATAATCTAAATATAGATAGTTAGTAGAATATATTAAATATAAAGAATAATAATTACCTTTTATTAAAAGAATAATCTTATTTACCTTTATAACTTATTATTAACCGTTAGTTATATATCTTTATTATTTTTAATTTTTAGCTTTTATAGCTTAACTTATTATCCCTTATAGGGTTATTACTCTTATAGCTTAACTTGTTATTCTTTATAAGGTTATTACTCTTATAGTTTAACTTATTATCTTTTATAGGGTTATTAGAAGTTATTACTTTTATAGTTTAACTTCTTATCCTTTATAGCTACTCTTATAGTTTAACTTATTATTCTTTATAGGGTTATTACTCTTATAGTTTAACTTATTATCTTTTATAGGGTTATTAGAAGTTAGGAGTTATTACTCTCGTAGTTTAACTTCTTATCCTTTATAGCTACTCTTATAGTTTAACTTATTATTCTTTATAGGGTTATTAGAGTGTTAACTATTAGTTATAAATCTTTATTATTTTTAATTTTTAGCTCTTATAGTTTAATTTATTACCCTTGTTTAATTTATTATTCTTATTTAATTTATTATCCTTTATATTAAGTTAGAGCGTTAACTATTAGTTATATATCTTTATTATTTTTAATTTTTAGCTCTTATAGTTTAACTTAGTATCCTTTATAAGGGAGTTAGAGTATTAACTATTAGTTATATATCTTTATTNTTATCTTTTGTTCGTAGGGGAGTTAGAGTATTAACTATTAGTTATATATCTTTATTATTTTTAATTTTTAGCTCTCGTAGTTTAACTTATTATCTTTCGTTTATAGGGGAGTTATACTAGGTAGATAGAGTTATTACTATAAAACTTTATTTAATAGAAGTATCTTAATAGGAAATATCTTAATAATATAAAGAGTAACTAGCTTAACTAGCTTGATTAGCTTAACTAGCTTAACTAGCTTAACTAGCTTAACTAGCTTAACTAGCTTAACTAGCTTAACTAGCTTAACTAGCTTAACTAGCTTAACTAGCTTAACTAGTTTAAATAGCTCGGCTTAGAAGTTAAGATCGTTATTAATAAAAAGCCTATCTAAGAGGTTATAAAAATCTAAGAAGATAACTAGTTTTATTTATTTTACTAGTTCTACTAGTTTTACTAGTTCTACTAGTTTAACTAGATTTAAGACAGTTTTATTTAACCCTTAGCTATCTCTTCTATATATATAATTCTATAAATATTAGCTTTAATTTTAATAATAAAAGGAAAATTAATAATAAATAAAGTATAAAAATATAATATTTAGATTTTTCTTAAATATAATTAACTAATTACTTATATCTATTTTATTCTAGCTACTTTAAATTAGAATTACTAGTAAGAGATACTATAGTTCTCTCTTATATCTATTTTATTTAAGCTACCCTATATTAGACTTATTAGTAAGATATATTATATTCTAGGAGATATACTATACTATAGTAAAGACACCTTTACTTATATATCTACTATCTTAATTATAGTAATTATTACTTTATACTCTTTAGAGTAGTATTTATCTCTTAAGTAGTATTTATTCTTTTAGAGTTATTTATATATACTTTATAAATAGTATTATAAACGTTACTTTTAGCCTATATTCGCTATATACTTTTAACTTTATAATTAACTTTATTCTATTCTTCTTAACTTCTAGTTATTTAAACTCCTTCTATTACTTTTAGCCTATAATATTTACTATACGCTTTTAACTTTATAATTAACTTTATTCTATTCTTCTTAACTTCTAGTTATTTAAACTCCTCTTATATCTTAATACTCTCCTTCTTATTCTAGATCCTTTTAGCCTTTCTCTTCTAATAAATATTAAAAGTCTTATTAGTCTAGCCCTCTATATACTCTAGTAGATTTGTACTACTATAGGGTATTCTAGTAAAAGTAAATATATATTTAAGACTTTTACCTAGCCGAATATATTAATTAATATTCTAAGTAGTAGTTTTCTAGGGCTAAAGTTAGTTAACCTTATTAATTAATAGACTAATAATACTACTTACTATAAATATATACTTTTAAAATAGCTCTATAGTATTTTATCTAGGCTATAATTTATATTAAATCTAGATAAAGACTATATCTATAGATATCTTATAAAAAATAGAACCTAGGAGTATAGAGTAGTTTAGTAATAGCTAACATTCTAGATTCTTAGTAAAGAATAAATTAAGTTATCCTAGTTATATTTTATAAAAGATAGAACTAAGGAGTATAAAGTAGTTTAATAATAGCTAACGTTTTAGATTCTTAGTAGTAAACGAATTAAGCTATAGGCTAGGATATATTATTATTACTACGCTTATAAAGTTTATATAAGTAGGTATAAAATAGAAAGGTTAATACTCCTTATAAAGGTACTAAAAAGGTAGTTAAATAAGAAACTATTTAAGAGATAGTTAGAAAAGTTTATTAAGATACTAGTATACTTTTTAAGAAGTACGACTAGAATCCTTATAGATTTAGAGCTTAGGGTTAGTAGTTAATTAGGGAGCTAGAAGATATTATTAGGAGTATTAATATATTAAATACTTTTACTAGTATTTAAATATATATTATTAGTATTAAATATTATCTTTTTATTAAAAATATAATCTTTAGTACTAAAGTCTTTATATTTAAATTCTTTATTTAAACTTTTTACTACTATACTAATATAACTAAAGTATTTTAAGAAAGTAATAAAGAAGGGACTTATTTATAGTATTCTTATATATATAGTAGAATATAAATATATATAGTTACTTAAACTTATAAGCTTATTATTCTATAACTTTAAAAGACGTATTCTAGATATAAAAAACTTATTTTAAATAGAGAAGTTTAAGGCTAAGATTAATAAGACTATTAACTAGTTAGATAAGTCTTAATAAGTTACTAAGGAGTAAAGAGAAGTAAGAGGAGTACTAAAAGAAACTTAAGGCTATAGTAAACCTAATTATAATAAAGTTCTATAGTACTAAAGGTAGTACTCTAGAAGGTATACTAGGTAGAGCTATAAAGAATATCGAATCGATTACTAAGTACTAAGAGATTACTAAAAGGGTAGAGATTAATAAGCTCCTTAAGGATTAGCGCGCTACTAATTAAATTAGTATACTTCTACGTTTATATCTAAGTAATTTAAATATAGCTTAGAAGAATCTTAAGTCTTCTATAGCCCTTAAAAAAATCTTAAGTATACTATAAGATAACTATTATAGATACTAAAAAGTATAAGGTAGCTCTTATAGGTACTAAAAAGAGTATTTTTAATAGCTTAGAATTTTAAACCTACTAAGAGTTATAAGGTCCTTTTAATTTTAAATCTAGTCTAAGAGCTATTAAATATAACTTAGAAGAATTTCGAGTCTACTATAATATAACTCTTATAAGTACTAAAAAGGGTATTTTTAAATAGCTATTTTAAGTCTACTATAAGGTAGCTCTTATAGTTACTAAAAAGGATATACTATAAGGTAGCTCCTATAGTTACTAAAAAGGGTATTTTTAAAGGGTTATTTTAAGTTTACCGTAGTATAGCTCTTATAGTAGCTCTTATAGTTACTAAAAAGGGTCTATTATAAGGTAGCTCTTATAGTAGCTTTTATAGTTACTAAAAAGGGTTTACTATAAGGTAGCCCTTATAGGTACTAAAAAGGGTATACTATAAGGTAGCTCTTATAGTTACTCTTATAGTCGCTCTTATAGTCGCTCTTATAGTAGCTCTTATAGTTACTAAAAAGGGTTTACTATAAGGTAGCTCTTATAGTAGCTCTTATAGATACTAAAAAGGGTTTACTATAAGGTAGCCCTTATAGATACTAAAAAGGGTTTACTATAAGATAGCCCTTATAAGTACTAAAAAGGGTTTACTATAAGGTAGCCCTTATAGATACTAAAAAGGGTTTACTATAAGGTAGCCCTTATAGATACTAAAAAGGGTTTACTATAAGGTAGCTCTTATAGGTACTAAAAAGGGTTTACTATAAGGTAGCCCTTATAGGTACTAAAAAGGGTATATTATAAGGTGGCTCTTATAGTCGCTCTTATAGTAGCTCTTATAGTAGCTCTTATAGTTACTAAAAAGAGAGTTTTAGAAGGGCTATTAAACGCGGCCTAGGTTAAATTTCAAGACGTTATAGAAAGTATAAAAGAAAATAAGGTAGTTACTATCGAGGTAGTTACTATTAAAGTAGTTTTTAAGGAAGTATTTCGAGATAATAGAGTTATAAAGAAGTAAAGTATAGTTATATAGGTTATAAAAAGTATATTAGGATACTAAAGTTATAGAGGTTAAGAAGAATACTCTTAAAGTATTCGAAGATACTAAAATAATAGGGCGGATATATAGAAGGAGACTAAGGATATTTGTAAATAGACTATTTAATATAAAGTAGAAGTTTAGGCGGAAGATAAGAGTAAATCTACGTAGTAATAGTTAATAAATATATTAATATAATTTTATATAAATTATATATATTATTTATTATTAATTACCCTTTTATTATTAAATTTAAACTAATATTTGTTAGAAATATTAATTATAAGTTATTTAGGGGTAGGAAAGAGAGGAGGGCTAAAGTTTCTACTTAAGGTCTAAAAGTTTAGTTTAAATTTAGATTAAACTTACTTACTTAAGTATTAGTAGAGCTCCTAGAACTCGCTAGACTTATAAAAGTACTATTCTTTACTAGACTAGGAAATTAAAAGGCTATTACTATTATATAGATAAGATTAGCTAGTTAAAAGTTAGTAAAGATTTAACTAGTATTTTTAATATAATCGATTTACTCTTTTATATTTAAAAATATAATTAATTTACTCTTTTATATCTATAATAAGATATAAAAAACCCCTTCCCTTATAGTAAAATCTCTACCTTAGACGATAACTATACGTAGATAGAGGTTAGTATAGCCCCTAAAGAGAAGTATAGCGACCTAATCTAATATATCGCTTATAGCCTAGCTACTAAACTCGATAATTACTACTACGACTCTTATTATAAGGTAGAGAAGCGTATTCTTACTATAAAGTTCGATTACGCTCCCTAGGTCCTTATAATATAGTTTAATCTATAAGATTACCTTAGTTAGAAACTTAAGTCTAACGTTAATATTCTAACTACTATCGACCTTACTACCTTTAAAGTAATAGAGAGTATAGACCTTTAATACTTTACTTATAATATTATATTAATGGTCTAGTATAGTAACTCTAATAATATAGACCTAATAAATCCTAATAAAGACTATATTTATAGAATTAAGAATTCGAAGACCTAAAAGCCTTATATAATAATAAAAATAAACGACTAAAAAACCTAAAAGACTTATATAATAAAGAATATTACTTATAAAGAAATAGTTATAATAGCCCTACTATAGTATAATCTTATAACTCTAATTACTTTAATATTATATATATATATATATAACGTAACCTTATAACTATAGTAAGTAAATAAACAAGCTCTTAAACCTTAACCCCTTATAATTATTCTTTAATAAGTAATAATTATAGATTTAGATAATAAGTAATAAATATAAATTTAAATACTTCTATTATATATTTATAACTATAGCGTCTCTTATATATATAATTCGGGCTAACTAAGGAGCTATAGCTCCTCCTTTTAAGAGCTATCTTAGAACTTCTAGTAATAGGGGTAATAATCTATATAAACGCTATAGATTTAATATACTAAATAGTTATTAGATAAAAGGTTATACTTGTTATAAAGTATACTTATAACTTTAGTAGTTTAAGTAGTATTAATTATACTAAGTTATATAGATTTTAATATAATAACTCGAGGTATTATATAATTAGCTAATATAATCTATTAAAAAAAACAATAATAATAACTTCTATATCTTAAACGTACGTAAAACTCCTTTAGTCGAGTATCTTAGTACTTATTAAATAACTCCTAAGGTAGAAATCGTTATAGTTAGGGCCGTACCTATATATAATCGAATTACTAGAAATAGACGGTTAGTTATATAAAATAGTAATACTAGTAGAATAGACCTTTCTTTAATATTATACAAATACTTAGTTTAATAATCTTAAATCCTAGTTAAATAGTTAGTAAATAATAATTCGTAACTATAAGTTACCTTATAGTTAACCGATTATAGTAGGAATTATAATAGGTTATAAGAGGGTAAAAGTTAAGTATAAAGTACTTATAAAAAGAAGTATTAAATTAAGTATAAAGCTTACTAAATTATATAGGAGGAAGTACAAGTTTATATAGTACTAGCACGTATACCCCTTGGCTAATTACTAAAAGAGCTCTACTATAAAGGAAGTAGAGTACTCTTACGTAATAAAGTGCCTACTATGTAATATACCCCTTAGGTACGCTAGGATATATACCTTTACTATCCTTTACTTTTTTATAAACTCTAGACTACTACTATAATAATACTATAATACTATAATACTATACCTCGCTAGAGTAAAGTAGAACGTTCCGCGCGAACTATAAATACCCGTATAGCTAAAAGCGCGAAGTTAGAAGTAAGTATAGCCTTATTATAAGTAGTTTTAACCTTATAAACGCGTCTTAATATCTATAATCTAAGATCTAACTTCTAAACTTTACCCTTCTAAGCTAATATATTTTAATAGTATACTAGATTACCTAATAGCCCTATTCGCTAACGCTCTAAATCTAAACCTAAACCTAAGCTAGTTCCTATTCTCGCGCTTAAGCCTAAGCTAGTTCCTACTCCTAAGTCTAATACGTCGTTACCCCTATCTTCCCTACTCTCTCTAAAATATAATCCTTTTAGATTTAATATTAATATACCTAAGAATAAAGAATAGCGTATTTTCGAAAATCCCTTAGTCGAAAAAGGCGATATTAAAGATAAGGATAATAATAATAAGATAGAATATAAAACTAAGACTAAGCGCGAAGATACTAATAGTTAAGCTCGTACCTATATACCTATACCTAAACCTATACTATCCTAATCTAGAAGAGTACCTGTTCGTAGTAAAGTTTGTATTCCTCCCTATTAAGGATATGTCTACGCTATATTACATAGAACTAATAGAGATAAGAGTATTTATTATAATATTTTAAGTACGCGCGCCGGTTTACGTTATTTCTAGTACTCTAAGGGTTATATATATAAACCTCTTTATCTAATTTATATACCTTTTATACTTTAACTTTAAAGTATTTTATATAAACCTTTAGACTTAAAAGGCTATACTAAGTAAGTAATTCTATAAATCTTATCTTAAACTATACTAACTTTAAAGTAGTCGACTTAAGAAGTACTATAATATTATTAAATAGGTCTTAAACTACTATAGTAATAAAGAGCTTAATAATATACTAAATACTACTTGTATTCTAGAGTATCCTAGTATAGTAGTACCTAGTAATAAGAAGGCTAGTATACTTATTACTAGAGGGGATAAAAAAACTACTATTAAAATTATAGAGGAAGCTAAGCCTTTAAATAATATTAAGACGAAGTTCCTAACTCTAGGTAGTATAATTAAAGAATTAAAGGAGCGTTTAGCTACCTAAGGTAGTAATTAGATATAAATAGTAATTTTTAAAGAAGTTTTTAGGCGTTATTATACCTAGGAATAAATTAAAGAACTTCTATAACCTTTAATAATATAACTTATTTTAAAGCTATTATAAGAACTATAGTAGTTAAGTACTCTTTATCTTTAATAGATAAAGACTATAAAAATAAAGCCTTTTAAATAAAAAACGCTTAAAAAATAAAATAAGTCTTCTTTAAGCTATATATAGCTCTTAATTATAACTCTAGTAGAGCTCCTTTATTTAAAGAGTCGAATTAGTAAGCGTAGTTATCCCTTAGAAGGTACTCTCTAGAGTAAATAATATAAATA
Organism: Hymenoscyphus fraxineus; assembly: GCA_900184765.1. Classification (NCBI taxonomy): domain Eukaryota; kingdom Fungi; phylum Ascomycota; class Leotiomycetes; order Helotiales; family Helotiaceae; genus Hymenoscyphus; species Hymenoscyphus fraxineus. Next base: position 1,336,671 of record LT855409.1, read on the forward strand.
AAAAAGTACTAATTATAATTATAATAGTTATAAATCTTTAATAATTAATAAATAAAAAGATATAAATATAAAAGAAGTCGAATTTATTAAAATTTAAATACTATACTCTAAGTAGTATTACTCCTTAGCTAAAGTAGAATCTATTCTAATTTTAGGTAACTTTTAAAGCTTAGGGTTTATTTTATATAACTCTTAATTAAGTAAGCTAGTAAGTAAGCCTTTATTTTAAAGATTAATTAACTAAATAAAGTTCTTAAATTTAATTTATAGAAGATTTTTAGTTATTCTATTTATAGGTATATCCTTAGTTAAAATATATATAAGCTTAAAACTCCTTTAGTAATACTCCTATTATAGCTATATATTTTAGATATTAACGTAATAGAGCTTAGTTAATATACGCTAGTACTCTCCTATAACTAGCTAAATTATTTATAAGTTATTATACTATATTATCTATACTTGTTCTACTTAGAGCTAGAGCTCTTTAAATAATCGATAGAGTACTATAGATTCTACTACTAGAACTTTTACTCTAATTAGTTCGGATTTAGTAGAAGAAGTAGTAATAGTATCTTATCTTATAGCTCTCTATATAATAAGCCCTCTAAATAAAGAAATAATATAACTATAAGAAGACCTTCTTATCTTTAAATTATCTATAAATAAAGCGTTAGATATTATAACTAAGAGGTTTAATCTAGGTTTTACTAAATACTTTATTACTAGGAACCTTAATCTATAAAGGTAATAAATAGTCTATTTTACTACTTAGATATAGGTTTAAGATAAGTTAGTTAGGTAGTATAAAAGGAGTAAGTAAATAAAAGTAATATCTACTCTAATTATTATTCTAGAGTATAAAATAGAGCTAACTATTTACTAAAAGAGCTTAATTGTAGTAGCTGTTATAATCCCTTTAAATTTATAGAACTCGACCCTAAGTAAGGGAGTACTTAGGCTAGTTTTATTTATAAGCCTAAATCTCTTTATAACCTTCTTAATATATATATTATATAAGAGCTAGAGTTTATTTACCCCTCTATCCCTAATAACTCTTATANCGTATAGTTTATATGTTTAGCTAAGCTTAGTAATTAAGGTCTAGGCCTCGAGTTTGTCTCTTTTATAATATATAAATTATATATTATCTATAAAGAATAATATAAATATAGTACGTTTCTCTATTATATATATATATAGCTCTTTTATATATAGAATTATTTTAAGAATATCTCTTAAAGTAGTTATAAATTTATTAAACTAAAGTACTAAAGAGTTTTAGAGTTTATATAAAGTATAGTTAATTTTTAATATTATTCTTTTCTTTTTAAACCTATCTAATATTTAGTAAATAACTAGTAGTATATCTCTTACTCTTAAAACATTAATAAAAGTATTTATTATATTATATTACTTAAGTTCTAGGTTAAAGTATACTACTATTACTATAGTAAGTTTAAATAACTTTAAAGTAAGTATAGCTACGTAGGTAGATATAATCGAATTATTTAGTTATAGATCCTTACGTATTACTATATATAAATAGTAGCGCGTTAAGTAACTATCCTTATCCTTTTTATATATAAATACTTACTAAAGTAGAATTAGTAATATTATTAAAGTAACTTTAGATCTTTTAATTTTAGTCTAGTATCTTAGATTCTTTTAGGTCTTAATTTTATTTAAGTAGTCCTTTATAAACTATCTACTATATTTATAAGAAGTTAAGTCTTTAAAGTTTTTAGGTTTCTTAGGTAGCTTATTCTTATAGACTCTAAAAGTATCTAGTTCTAATACTAGTAATTCTAATATTAAAGACTTAAATTTAATATCTTTCTAGTTATTTTTAAGTAATTTTTATATTATAGTAAATATAGTTTTAATATTACTAAGGTTATACTTAAAAATAGGTAGGTAAGTATTTATAAATAGATCCTAGTAATTAAGTAAACTTAATACTAAGTTATAAAGTAGTATATCTAATAGTAGTATATATATACTATTACTATTCTTATCTTTCTTAGTTTATAATCTAGTTCTTATTTAAGTACTTATTATACCCTTAGTTTTACTAGACCTATTTTTATATACCTTTTTAGGCTCGAGTATAAAAGTTACACTCGAACTTATAGTTTATAATACTCTTTACTTAACCTTACTAAGTAAAGGTTATATATTTATCTTTTTTATAGCTTAAGTTAATAGCTAGAAGTTAGAGATAGTATTATTAATATCTTCCTAATTAGGCTAGTCTAATATAGGATTTTCTAATTTATAAGCCTACGTTATACTACCTAGAGTATTATTAAGTAGCTCTTACTACTCTTCCTTAGTAATACTTCTAGTAGAACTTAGTAAATAGCTTTCTTATACTCCTTAAGGTTATTCTAGCTCTAGTATAGGTTCTAGGGTTAAAAGTTTAAACCTAGGTATTAAGAGATCTAAGTTTACTTCTAAGTTTTAAGGACTAGAAGTATCTTTATCTTTCTTAGGCTCCTTTATTAGAGTATTTATTATTTCTAAATCTTTAGTATTATTATTTATTATTATTTAATTTTTTATTTCTAGTAGTTTTAAAGTACCTAGTACGTTACTAGTAGCGTCTATAGAATATTATTTAGTCTTAGTATATATTAAGTTCTAAGCGATTCTAGAGGTTAATTAAAGCGTATTATTAAATATAATCTTATATTTTATAATAGCTTTAGTATCTTATTTTTCGTTTTTAGTAATAGTATTAGTAATATCTCTTACTATAAGAATTAGATAGCTATCCTTTTATTTACTTCCTTTATTATAAAAGATTAATTTATTAAATATAATATTCTAAGTAATAATAACTCTATTAAGTTATAGTACCTAGATCTAATAGATATTATAATTAATATACCCTACTAGATACCCTATATACTTATAAGGTTTTATTTTAAAAGCTTTTACTTCTTTTCTTACTTCTCTCTCTTTAATAAGTAAATATACTCTATATCTATATATATAGATCCTATTCTAGTTAGGTTTTAGGTTAAATATAATAGAAGTAGTTATTTCTAGATTATACTAATAGAAGTATTACTAGAACTAAGAATATAAGACCTTATTTAGTAATTTCTAACTATAGCGTTTAAATAGTATTTAGTTATAAAAGAATACTATAGCTCTTATTAATTTAGGCTAGAGTTTTAATAGTAAATTTACTTTAGTTAATATCTTAATAGAACGTATAATAACCTCTTATTTTACTCGCTTAATTAAACTATTTAGTTTATAAGTATATATTAGGGATAGTTCGAGCTTAATTCCTTATTTTTTAGCCTATATTTTAAATAAAGTATCTCCCTTAATCTTAATTACTACTTTCTTATTATCTAACTTTAAGACGTAGATAGATAATCGGTACTAATAGTAAACTTATAGTTTAAAGTATTAAAGGCTATTAAAAATATTAATTAAAGATTTATTTATTAACTAGTAATTATATAGTTTTTTATTAAATATATCTTTTACTAGAAGTAATACTATATAACTATTATATTCTCCTTTATAAAAGAATAAATCTTAAATAACCTTTTAGAAAGAGCGAGGTAATAAGTTCTCTAAAGGTTATTTAAATATAACTTATAATATATAAGTAATTATATAAGTCTTATATTTAATACGTAGTATACCCTAGATTTTTATATTATAAGTATAGTATAAGAGTTATTTAAGTACTTTTTTACTAGTATATCTAGAGTAAAAGTACTATATAATAATTTTATTAAGCCTTAGTTTTATATAATTAAAAGATAGTCTAAATAGTCTTCTCTCTTAATAGAGAGTTAAGTATATTATTATACTTAGTATTAGAGATTATAAGTAAGTAGAAATAGGTTTATATTAAAGGAAGACTAGGTTTAGTTTATACTTTAATTATTTAACTACTAAAGATTTTACTAATAGTCTAATATATAAAGTATAATCTAAACTTATAAACTATAATCCTTTCTTTAATAAGGCGGCTTTAGATACTATATTAACGTAGAAACCTTCTATAATAGTAACCTTTTTAAGTACTAAATCTTAGGTACTAGGACTATTAAGACTATTTATAACCTTCTTAATAATATATTTTCTATAACCTAAGATCTTTATATAAGAAGTCCTAGTCTCTACTATCTTATTAGGTCTAGCTAGTATAAAACTACTAAGAATAAGTATTACTTTATTATTAATAAGGTAGAGAGCTCTATAGTTATCTAGTAGAGTACTATTACTTAGTAAGTAACGGCCGAAATTAAGTATAGTAGAGTATACCCTAAGGTTCTTTTATAAGTTATTAAATAATATATCTATTAAAGCTAGGTCTAAGATAGTATTAATATAGGAGCTTAGAAAGGATAGCTTAAATAATAAACTAGATCTTTTAAATAGATCTATTTTAATTCTAGTTTTCTTATCTATTTTAAGCTAACCTTTCTTAATAACTTATTTTCTTAGTTCTTTAAACTTATTATCTTAGAGTCTAGTAAGAATCTCTTAAGTATATTCCTAAGTTATAGCTTTTTTTAAAAATAGATTATAATATTTAGTTAAAGTACTTTCTAATTAGTAATATCTTTTAAGTCTATAGTTATAGAATAGGTTTTTATAAGGGTATTTATTATTCCGCCTATTATAGCCTAATATTACCCTACTTAGCTTATTATTAGGTTTGTTAATTATTATAGCGTAGACCTAATAGCTCTTAGCCTTCTTAGTAGCTAAGTTTATATTTTCTAAGATACTAAGAAAGACCTTAATAAGTTACTTAGTTAGAGCTACTTCCTTTCTAAGAGTTATTCTTTTAACTTTTTTAGAGATTTATTAATAAGCCTATATTAGTTAAATATACTAGACTACTTTTAAGAAACTCTTACTAGCTAGTAGTTCGTCGACTTCGAGAATACTTAGGTAATATACTTAGTTATATATATTTTTTTATTCTTATATCTACTTAGCTAAGTTAATATTCTAGTTCTTAGTAGTAAAAAGGACTTAATAATACTCTTATTAAGCGCGAGACTTTTAAACCTCTATAGTTAGTCTTAAAGTAGAAGCTAGTTTATAAACTATAGACTAAGTTATATATAGTCTATTACTATTATAGTAGCCTAAAGTTATTATTATATTAAGGTATCGGTACGTGTCTACTATAGTACTTACGAATCGATTAATCTCCTTAATAGCCTTTTAAGTGTCCCGGCGCTCTTCCTCTTCTAGTTTATACTAGTTTTAAATAAGAGAAAAGGAGTATAATATAGACTTAAGTAAGGTAACTTCTAGAATTAGCGAGTACTCTAGTAATAGTCTACGCTTATTAATAAGATTAGTACTATCCTCTTATTCTTATAGGCGTTAAATATATATAAGGTATAGTAGCTTATCCTTAAACTTTCGAAGGTCTTCTTTTATCTAGGCGTTCTTAATATAAGAAATAGGCTTTCGAATATCGAAGTTCGGAGCGTCTAGAGTATTAGGATTAATAAAGTACTAAACGAGTTTAGCGCTTATAAGTTACTTAAGCGTAGAGTACTATATAACCTAGTTCTTACTTAAACAAAGCTTTATATAGGTTAGAGTCAAGGATACTATAATAAAATAGATTAAAGAGAGAGAGAGAATAAGAACCTTATTATAGATTCGAATTTAGCGTTATAAGAGTAACGTATATTAATTACTTAAATATAGTAGAAGGTAGAATTAAAGTTTATATTAAACTTTAGGTACTAGACCGGGCTTATAACTATAAGTTACCTTATANATAAGAGGGTAAAAGTTAAGTATAAAGTACTTATAAAAAGAAGTATTAAATTAAGTATAAAGCTTACTAAATTATATAGGAGAGAGTATAAGTTTATATAGTACTAGCGCGTATACCCCTCGGCTAATTACTAAAAGAGCTCTACTATAAAGGAAGTAGAGCGCTCTTACGTAATAAAGTACCTACTACGTAATAGTAACCTAATAAATATAATCGCTAATTCTAACTATTATCTAAATACTTAGCTATTTATTAAGTTAGGCTAAATACGTTAAACTAAGGAGGTAAGAGAATTCTAAGCTAGAATAAGGCTTAGTTAGATAACGCTACTAATAGTTTAAGTAATAAAATTCGTTATAATATATTCTATAGTTTTTTACTCTAGGCTCTTAGAACTACTAACTAAGAAACTTAATATAACTATTACTATATACTAGGTCGAGCTTAAAAGCCTTTTTTATTATACCTAGTTTTCTATAATAGTAAAAATTAGAAAGCTAAATTGTCTTATATAAACTATTAAGTCCTTAGAAAGTAAGATTATAATATAGTAGCTATTTATAATATCTATTATCTTATTACCTAACTTAAATAGGAAAAATAAGTTTAGTATTAAAAAAGAGTTAGGTTAGGATTTTATATACTAAACTATATTAAGATCTTATATATTAAACTATAGGTTTAGTATTAAAGAAGGATTATTTTAAGATTTTATATTAATATTTATATTAGATTAATTTTATAAAATAAGTATAATATAACTTCTTTAAATAATATAAGAACTCCTTATAGTTTTAAAGTTATAAGCTTAGCTTAGCTCGCTTAGCTTATCTAAGAATTAATATATATTCCTAGTAAAGTAAGTATTTTATAAAATAATAAACTAAATAAATATACTTAAGACTATAGTAGTATCTTTACCTTCTTTAGTTACTATTCTTACTATAGTATATAAAGTTAATTCTTTAAGCGCCTAAATAAGAGATAAAAATACTAAAATAGCTTTCTTATTAGTAGGTATTATAAAAGTTTTTAGAAAAGCTAGCTTTAATAGCGTTATTTAGAATTCTCTTAAAGTATATAGCTATTTTCTTTAGTTCTTTCTATAACTTATTACCTAATAAGAACCTATACTTTAAACCCTTTAATAATATAGGAAGCTAGGTATTATAATAGTAATATAATATTTGTCTATATTAAGGTATCTTTTATACTATTAAAAGTTAGTTTTACTCTAAAATATATATATAATATATACTATATTACTATAAATAAACCTAATTATTAAAAAACTTATAACTATCTCTAACTTTATAACGTTTTTATTACTCTTACTAATAGAAACTACTATTTAATAGCTATTAGGTAACTTAAATATAATAAGCGCTTTTATATTCTCTCGCCTATCTAGATAAGCTTAAGTATTATTCCTTATTAATTAAATAATATTCTTTATTATAAAGATATTATTATAGTTTAGTTTAATATTAATAATCCTCTAGTTTATAAGTTAAATACTAATATATAGAATTACTTTTTTCCTTATTTTAATTATTCTATACCTTTCTAAAACTTTAAGTTATATTAGCCTTACTTATTTCTATCCTAAACTAAATTAGCTTTACTTACTTTTATACCTAAATCTTTATAAACTCTAAGCTATATTAACTTTACTTACTTTAAAACTTATTTTAAAAGATTATAATTTTATAAAGTAATTTAAAAAGATATATTACTCTATAGAAAAAACTAGGAAACTACCCTCTATACTTCTTATTTACTATTAAATTAACTACTCCTACTACTTTAGTAGTTAAGGGTAATCTTATAACTAAGTCTTATATACTAAGGCTTATATAGGGCTCGTATATTTATAAGCGAATCCTTTAGTAGTTACTTCCTTCCCCCTTATAATCGCTTATTATATTAGTTATACTAAAATTTATATATAAATAATATTCTTAATAATTAGGCCTAGGAATCTAATAATACTACTTATATTTATTAAGTAACGCTAATAATATAATTTATAATATAGTATTTAAGTTAATTCTTTAACCTTCTTCTCTTTCTTCTCTTTCTTTTATTAATAACTCTATTAATAACTCTATTAATAACTCTACTACTCTATTACTCTTCCTTTTACTCTATTAATAACTCTAGTATTTTATTATACTACCTTATTATCTCTTCCTTTTATATAGTTTATAGTTTTTCCTATTAGTTTATTTACTAATCTTTTTCTTCTTTAACTAGTCTAGATTAAACGTTATTCTTATCTTTTTAAATATAAGTATAGTATACTAGATTAAAGAATATAATATACTTATAAATAATCCTATCTTTTAAAAATACCTATAAACTATTACTAATATCTCTACTATAGTTATTATCTTTAGTACTAGGCGTCTATAACTATCTTAATTCTTTAAATATACTTTAAATATACCTTATATTACCTTATATACTTAGTTCTTATAGAATAAATATATAAACTTAAGTAAATAACCTTAAATACTATACCCTTTAATTTAGTTTTATATATCTAATATTCTACTAAAGCTAAGTTTTTCTCTTTAACCCTAAATATTCCTTATATTTAATAAGAACCTTAGTTAACTATCCTTAGTTTTATCTAGTACTTTTAATCTAGTACCTTTAATCTAATACCTTTAATCTAGTACCTTTAATCTAGTACTATTCTTTTACTATATCTACTAGAGCTAAGTCTTTTTATTTAACTCTAGAGATTTTTTATATTCTATAATAATTTTAGTTAACTATATCTAGGGTTTAATCTAATACTATACTTCTATTTTAGCTAAGTTCTTTTAATATTTAACCTAAATAATCTTCTATCTAGTTTAAGCTTATATAATTACTATTACTAATAGCTTTTATTAGATTTCCTTTTTTAAATAGTTTAATTATAATAAATCTAATAGAGGTAAGTTTCTATCTTCTATTTTATTATTTAGTCTTTACTAACTATCTTATTAATAAGGTTTACTTATTACTACTATTATAAGTATAATATATAGTAGTAGTCCTCTTTAATCTAGTATTATAAGATATACCTCTATTATTTCTTTACTACTTATAGTTAAGTATAGGTATAAGTAGAGATTTATTATTTATATTAACTTTATTATTAATATCTATTATTAATTTTTTAAGATTTATTAAGGATATAGATCTATATTATATTATAGTAGTCTAAAGCTTTAAAGGTTTATACCTCTATAACCTCTAGAAAACTAGTTAGGTAGTTTATTAATAGATAGATAAAGGTAAGTAAACTATTAATTTAATCTACTTCTTTTATTATAACTAATATTTATTTAAATTAAGTCTTTATAGTTATTATATATTTACTTATATAGGTTATAGTTTTAAAATTCTAAGTCTTCTTTCTTTTCTTTCTACTCCTTTAGCTTATTATCTAGAGAGGTTAAGATTTTGGATTTTTAAGCGAGTAAAACCTGTATATTTTGGTCCCTTTTGGTCCCTTTGTATAAAAGGTAAACAACTCGCTTATTAGTTAGCTTTTTATCTAATTGGCTACCTTGCATAAGTCGTATATATAGGAACACTAAAAGTATAATCCTACTCGCAAGGCCGTATCGAGCCTAAAATATATTTAAAACTTTTATAATTTAGGTATAGATTAAGTAGCGTAATGTACTATAATCCTATGTTTTTAAAATACGTATATAATAATTGTAGTAGGAGTTATATAATTTCGAAGTTATTACTACCTTTTTACCCCTACTGAAATACAACAGTGCCTTGTATTTACCAGGTACCTAGGCACTTACGTAGGAATACTAAAATTGAGAGTAGTAGCGCTTGTATCGCGCTAGAATCGTATTTAAAACATATATAAATCGAGTATAAATATCCTAAGTATTCAGGCTATATTTTAGTATACTTACTATACTTTTACAATATCTGTAGCTAGTAGGGCGTAAGCGAGAAGCTAAATAAGTATAACCGTGGATTTTAGTAGGGTAACAGGGGTACCTTACTACGTGATCGGTCGCCTTTATACTTTACCTTAGTATTTAACTCTTAATTAAATAACTTATTATTATTAAAGTATAAAACTTTAACTAAGATATATATATATTAGTTTATACTAGGGCTACTTAGTAGCTATAACGCTATAAAACCCCTACCCCTCTACTAGGTCTTTAATATAACTAAGTATTTTAAATTAGTCTTTTTTAATTATTTAAAACTTTATTAAAAGAGAGAGATATATATATATAAATATATATATATATAAATATATATATATATANTTATAAAATAAGAGTTTATATTAAATATAAAGCTTATTTAATTATTATAAATAATAGAAAGTATAGTTTTATATAGTACTAGGGCGTATATACCTCGGCTAAATACTATTAGAGCTATACTAGAGTCGAAGTAGAGTACTATATATATTATAATAATAATATAAAATATTTTTTAACTTAATAATTAAATAATTACTAAAGTTACTATTAAAATAAGGAATATATTTAAAAGACTATATTAGAGATAATATACTAGCTAATTAATAAAGGGATTAGAAATAGTATATTTTAAGTTTAATAGAAACCTTTTTAAAATATAAATATTCTTTTAATATTTTCTTAATATTCTAATATAGTTTATATCTTATAATATAAACTTAGAAGTAATAATAATAATATTTAAAAGGGGTTTATTAAGTTATATATATATATTTATAAGAAATATCTTTAGTATAATCTTAGTATAAGAGTCTCTAGAGAGAATAAAGGGAAGATTTATATAGAAATAAGAGTTTTATACTAGATTAGACTTAGTAAAGAACTAAAGTAAAAGGAAGGATTATTAGAAGAATTAATTACTAATATATAACTAAGGAAATAGTATTTAATTAATAGTCTTTTAGTATATAATAAAATATTATTAAGGAATATATTAGTACTATTATATAAAACCTTATAAATAAATCCCTAAGTACCTTTTAAATTAATCTATATTTTTTATATTAAACTTAATAAAGAACTTATTAGTTTTATATATAAAAATACTATAAAGAAGTAGCTAAGTAGTTTTTAAGTTAAACCTCTTTAGCTATTAAAGAATTTATTTAACTTAACCTAGAATAGTTATTAAACCTACTTAATTTAATTAACTAAGTACTTATATAACTTAAACTAATACCTATATAATATAAGGTATACTAGAATAAGTTAAATTAAACTATACTTAAATAGTTTAACTATTTAAAATATAAGATATATATTATATCTTATATATAAAGTATAATATAAACGCTTACCTTTAAATAAGAGGTTTAAAATAAAAACTTTATTAATCTTAGTATAAGAGTCTCTAAATAAATATACTTCTTTAATTAAAACGCTAAATATAAAACTCTATTTTCTATAAATTATTATAAACTAAAGGTTCTAAAATAAATATTTTCCTTTATAAAAGAGGTTTAAAAGAACTAAGATTAAAACGGTATTTTATTTAGCTTTAATATAAAGGACTTAGTTTTAATATATTATAAAGTATTTAATACGTAAGGGTATTTATTTATATTTATTATATTAATTACTATTATATAATAATTCTAGCTCTATAAAGATTTACTTTATATATATATATATTAAATTATCTTTATAATAAAATAATATTATATAATTTCCTTCGATTCGCTAGCTTATAATATACTAACTATTATAAGTATTACTAACTAGAGTATATAATATATAAATTAATAAAGGGAAGAATAAAAAAGAATAAATATTATAAAAGGCTTATATTACTAATAATAGAAAGGTTTAAAGAGCTAGCTTAAGAGCGTATAATAGAATATTATTCTATTATTAGAAATACTATATAATTATAGCTTAATATAGTAAATATATTTTAATACCTTATTTAATTACTAATATTAAGTAATCTAGAATAAAAGATATATTTTAAATATAATATATAATAAAACCTATACTTTAGTTAAATCTAAATAAAAGATTTAATATAAAGGCTTTACTATATATAAAAATATTAAAAAAGTCCCTTACTTTAAATAAAGGGTTTATATTAAAGACTTAATTTAAATATTTAATTACTTAAAAGATTAACTTAGGTTTTATTAATATATAGTAAATATTATTTACTTAAAATTAACTAATTAAATACTTTAACTTATATAATTATAAGTCTTATAAAGGTATTTACATTACTTCTTTACTATAGCTTTAAAAATTATACTTATTTAGTTAAGGCTATTATTAAGAATTAAACTAGAATTATAGAACCTTTTATTAAATTAGTATAATAATAATTATAAAATTAAGAACCTAATAGTTAAAGATATAAGAGTAAAGATATAAAGATTATAGGGTTTTATAAAGGTTAAAATATAAAAGCTAATTAAGTATTAGTTAAGGAAATATAACCTTTAATTAAAAAAGAAAGGGTATTTAATAATATTTAAATAAAATATAGTTTAAAATCTACTAAGTAAATAACTTAGAATATATAAGTATAGTTCTCTTATATATTATAGTTTTCTTTATATATTTAAGATATAGTTATATACTAAATATAATATCTTATATAATCTACTTTACTTTAAACTAATTTATTATTTTAATTACCTAAATTATTATATAAGCTTAAACTATATATATATAAGAAAGTATTACTTATAATAAAACTCGAAATAATTAAGGGATTCCTTACTTAGTATATTATAAAAAGCTTATAAAATATTAAAGTCTTTTAATTTTAAATATTAATTATATAAATAAATATAATATAATCTTTATAGTTAATATTATATAGACTTAGAATAAGTATATATTAACTATAACTCTAGATTATAATTAAGGAATAATAAATATACTAGAGAACTAAGAAAGGAATATTTAAAAGATAAAATACTAATATATAATAAAGAAGGTTATAGTATTTAAACCGCTTATTAGTAAATTTATATAAAGGATTTATTAAAAGATTATTAATTATAAATATAAATAATAGAGTAATAAACTTAGACTATAGGCTTATTTATAAAGAATCTATTAGAAATAAATAGAATTCTAGAAGTATTAGTTTAACTTATTATTACTATATAAAGTATAATATAGAAAGAAACTAAAACTTAGTATTAAAGTATTACTATTATATAGGAGTACTAAGCTTTACTACTATATAGTTAAGTATAACTATCTAATTAAGTATAGTATATAATCGAGTAAATATACCTATTTATACTATACTAATAAAGGGATTATTATTATACTCCTATAATATAGTTATACTAGCCTATACTAGGTAGTTTATTTTATTAAGTATATTTACTTAAATAGTAATAAAAGAATATATATATAATATATAGTATATATATTAAAATAAAGGTTATATAACTTAAAACTTATTATATTATATAATAAGAAATATATCTAAAAAAAGGGCTATATTAAAAGTTATATACTAGGTTCTTAATAGAATAACTAAAAGTATTATCTTTTTATTTAATTAGAAATATATTATAAATATAAATAATCTTTTAATACGTTCTTAATATTTTAGTAAGGTTTAAATCTTATAATATAAACTTAGAATTAATAATAATAGTATTTAAATAGAGTTTATTAAGTTATATATATATTAAAGAAATAGATTAACTAAATACCTAAGATAAAAGAAAGTATTATTATAACAATATAGTATTAATATATAATAAAGGAAATAGTATTTAGTTAGGTCTCTTAAGCTATATAATAAAGCTTAATTATAGAACTTATTAGTATAGTATTTTAGCTTTAACTAAATAGTCTACTTAAATTCGTATAAGAGAAAATCTAGCTATATACCTTAATAGAAGAAGTAATTATATAAGGGAGGTATCTAATTCCTATAACTTAGATATATAGGCTATAGAATATTATATTAGTACTATTATATAAATACCTTATAAGAAGATAATTAAATACTTTAATTAAATAATATATAAACCTACCTTTAAATAAAGACCTTTTATAAATTTATTATTAATATAAAACTTTAACTTAGTTAATAATAAATTATAAACTTTAGTATTATATATTATAAATTAGAGACTTAAGTTAAATAAATAATAAAAGGCTATATAAAAGTTAATATATTCTAAAATAAAAACTTTATATATATTTATTATTATAAATTAAATAGTTATTTTAATTAATATATAAAATATAATAGAATATTATATTAAAGATAGTTTATTAGTAAAAGAAAGCTATAATTCTAACCTTTATATATCTTAGCTCTTTCCGTTTACCTTTATAACCTATTTATATTAACTATAACTCTATTAGCTTACTTTTAACCCTTACTTTACTCTTAATACTATAATACTACTCGCTACTATAATTAGCCTTTATATAAGTATTTAAATAGAAATTATAATCCTTTAAATTAACCTTTTAATAATAGTATTAAATTATAGTTATTCTTTTCTTTAAACTATAAATATTTAATTTATATTATTTATAAATACTAATTCTAAGTATATTAAATAGTAAAGAACCTTAATATAAATATAATAAAGCTACCTTTATACTTAGAAAAACATAAATAAAGTTATAAAAGAGTATTTAGTTAGTTTTATAAAATACGTATTTTAAACCTTAGATCTTTTAAACTACTTTAATTTATTAATCGTTATTAATAATATATAGCTAAAATAATAGAATAAGAGTAGAGTATTTAATTAAGATATATAATAGTACTAAGACTATTAAGTTTATATTTAACTAGAATTATATCTAAAACGTTTATAACTAGACTATTAAATATTAATATATTTAACCTATATTCTAAGGGTTTTCTAATACTATTCTAATATTTATATATAGTAAAGTATAAGCTATATAAGTAGAGCTATAGAATTTAGTAAGGTAATAAAAGTATATTACTTAAACCTTTATTAGATACTTAATTACCTTTATATTATTTTCTTAGTATTTTAGGTTTAATTTAATAACGTTTTATTATTATATTATAAATCCTTTTACTACCCTTGCTATCGTAGTAGTAGTTAGTATAGTTACTAGAGAGATATCCTTTAATAATAATAGAACTAATAATCTTATATAAATATAAGACTTTATTTAAAATATATTATACTTTAAAGAATTGATTTAAAAGACTTATTAGTATTTCTATATAAATAATCTATATAGAAATTATATTATATTTAAAATATATATATTAATAGCTTCTTTTAATACTTTAGGTTATTAAGGCTTTAATTAAAGTACTTATTAAAACTAGAATAGTTTATTTAATTAGATAAAAGAAACGAAAGGTTTATATAATACTAGCCTATATATACCTCGGCTAAATACTTATAGAGCTCTACTAAAACAAAAGTAGAGTACTATATATAAAGATTATATTAATAAATAATATATTATTTCTTAACTTAATTATTAAAGATACTATATAAGATAAAGTAAATAAGTATAAGAAACTTTAATTAGTAACTTAACTACTTAAATAATTATATATAGATATATAATACGTTCTATATTATAGGTTATAGTTAAGAGATTTTAGGAACTCTTTTAAAGAGTTTAAAAAGAAATTAAAAGACTTTATAAATAAATAATAATATATTTACTATAATAGTTTTATTTTATTATATAAAGACTTAATTAAGGTATTATTAGTTATAATATAAAGAATAAGAAAAAAAACCTATTTTATAAGTATATAAATAAAGGAATTATTTAAAAAGACTAAAAGAATAAAAGAATAAAATATACTCTATAGTATATATAATAATAGTTTTTTATATATTAAATTTCTTTTATTTAATTAGAGCTAAGAAATCTAAAGGATTTAATAATACTTTATATTATTAATAAGGAAACTATATAGTATAATAAAAATATATAAAAGAGACTTAAATAACTAACTAAAGTATTTAGCTAACTAATTATAAAAGCTTAATAACTATAGTCTTATATATTATAATTATATAAATTAAACCCTATTATAATTAGATTATAATAAGAAATAAAGTTTTAAGACTATATTAAGTTAGTAGTAGAATAATATACTAGCTTAGTATTAGAAATAATAATATATTATTTAAATTAAGAATAGAATATATATTAGAATAGAAACTATCTTTAGATATTTCTTTAATATTTTAATAGAATATAATATTTACTTTAATTACTACTTATTTAATATAAAGTATACTAGACTACTCTTAAGTAAACTATACTTAGGCAGTTAAATTATACTATATACTATATAAGATATATATTATATTTAATAAATAAAGTATATTATAAAGGCTTAACCTTAAATATAAGGGTTAAAATAAAACCTTTATTTTATATAGAGACTTTTAAAATATAAGACCTTATTTAAAATAACTATTTTCTCTTATAAAAAGGGTTTAAGAAATCTAAGATTAAAACTTTATATTATTTAAACTTTATATAAATAACTTAGTTTAAATATATTATAAAGTTATAACTTTATCTTTTTTATTATAAAGTATATACTACTTAAGAGTTCTTATATATATATATATATTTAATTATTTCTATAATATAATAATACTAATCTAACTTCCTTATCTTTTTATTAGCTTTAAGTAATCTAAGATAAAATACATATTATAAATATAGTTTATAATAGAACCTTTTTCTTAGTTTATTATATATAAAGATCCTAGAATAAAGCCTTTACTTTAAGTAAAAGACTTATAATAAAAGCTTAATTTAAGTATATAATTACTTAAAGGTTTAATATAGAATCTATTAATATATATATAATATACTTATAAAGAAGCTATTAAATAAAGTATAAGATTAAGAATTAATTTATAAGTTTATTAAACTAGAATAGACTATTTATCTATAAGTATAAATAACTAAATATATTTATTTACTTAAACTTAACTAATTAAGTAGAATTATAGAACCTTCTATTAGATTAATATAATAAGAATAATAAATTAAAGAGCCTAATAATTTAAGGAATATTTATATAGGATTTAGAATATAAAGTAAAGTATAAAGCTAGAAGGTTTTAAAAACACTTAAAATAAAGAAGGTAATTATATTATTAGTTAGGAAAATATAAACTTTATTAAATAAAGTATAGTTATAAACCTACTAAGTAAGGGACTTAGTATATATATATATATATATAGAGTTCCCTTATATATTATTTATTTATTTAATAAATATAATATTTAGTAATTTAATACTTTAATATATATAAGTTAGATATAATATCTTACATACTCTAGATCTTACTTAAGGTATATAGCTAGAACTTCTTTTACTTTAAACTAATATATATATATATATAAGAAAGTACTACTTATAATATAACTCGAAATAATAAAACTATTTCTTACTTAGTATTTTATTTAGAGCTTATAAGATATTAAAACCTTCTACTTTAAATATAAACTAAATAAATTAATTTAATATAATTTTATATTTTAGATTATAGTTATAGTATTTATAGTAAAGGCTATATAGGCTAGAGATTAGTATATACTAATTATAGTTATAGGTTATAATAAAGAATTAGTAGATATACTAGAGAACTAAGAAAAATATATTTAAATAATAAAATACTAATATATAAACTATAATTATATTATAGCTATTATAGTTATATAACTTAGGCCCTATTTAGTACTAATTATTTTATCGAATTATATTACTTTCTAAAATAATTATCCTTTTTTTTAGTAGTACTAAATATAACTCAATTATATCACTTTTTTTTAAAATAAAATAATTCGCTCCTACTAAAATAATATAATTAGCTTTTAGGATATTATTTGCTTATTCACAATACTTTTATACTTAGACGATATATTGTATCTATTATACCACAAATATTATAGTATAACTACGTATATAATACAACGTTTATAACTTCTAATATAACAAGATAGATCCTAATTACCTAGATTTCGATTCTAATAACGAATTCGAGGAGGAGAGAGAGCGAATTACTATAATAGCGGCTATACTAGCGGCGTAATATGTTAATAATAATAAGAAAGAGCTACTATATACTAACCCCCTTACTAGCCGGCAATATGTTAAAGAGGTACTAGGTTATCGCTATAATAATCGAGTCTTATACAATAGGATTTAGACAATTAGGAGCCGTATCTAGCTTATCGGAAGGCTCCTACGAGTCTATTCTAATAACTTATAGCGGCAACGACGTGATAGTATTAGTATTAAGGTATATAAATCTGAATATAACCGGGATAATCTTATATTCGCCTAGGAAAGGGGGGTGAATTAACCTAGGTCGGCGCTCGGGCAAAGTTAATTCCGTGCTAAAACTAATAAAATAATATCTAATTATTTTTTATATAAAATCCGTACTTATATTTATAATTAACTATATAATTTAGTTATATAATTCGCAGTGCTAAATAGGGCCTTAGTATACTAGCGACTCCTTATATAGTTCTAAATTAAATACTTAACTTTAAATAAAGGGTTTAGAATAAAGGTTTAATTTAAGTATATAATTATTTAAAAGGTTAGTTTAAGGTTTCTTAATATATATATATTAAATATAATTATAAAGATACTATTATATATAATAAGAGATTAAGGATTAGTTTATAAGTTTATTTAACTAGAAGAAATTTAATATTTTTAAATATAAAGAATTAAATATTTTAACTTATTTAACTATAGCTTTTATAAGAGTACTTATATTAATAATCTAATATAGCTTTATAAACGTATTTATTTAGTAAAAACTATAAATTAAATTTAAATAGAACTATAAACTATTTTATTAACTTATTATAATAATATATATAAAGTAAAGACCTATATAAGAAGAAAAAGGTTAATATAAATGTCACGTGGTGGGCACTTTATCACGTGATGGCGCTCCACTTCCTTTGTAGTAGAGCTCTTTCAGCAATTAGCCGAGGGACATGCGCGCTAGTACTATATAAACTCGTGCTCCCTCCTATATAATTTAGTAAGCTTTATACTTAATTTAATACTTCTTTTTATAAGTACTCTACTCTTACACTTTACCCTTATAAAACCTGTTATAATTCCTGCTATAATCGGCTAACTGTAAGGTAACTTATAGTTATAAGCCCGGTCTAGTACCTAAAGTTTAATATAAACTTTAATTCTACCTTCCGCTATATTTAAGTAATTAATATACGTTGCTCTTATAACGCTAAATTTAAATCTATAACGAGGTTCTTATTCTCTCTCTCTCTTTAATCTATTTTATTATAGCATCCTCGACTCTAACCTATCTAAAGCTCTATTTAAGTAAGGACTAGGTTATATAGTACTCTACGCTCAGGTAACTCGCAAGCGCTAAACTCGTTTAGCACTTTATCGATCCTAATACTCCAGACGCTCCGAACTTTAATATTCGAAAGCCTATTCCTTATATTAAGGATGCCTAGGCTAAAGAAGACCTTCGAAAGTTTAAAGACAAGCCGCTATACCTTATATACGTTTAACGCCTACGGGAATAGGAGGACAGTACCAATCCTATTAAAGAGCGTAGACTACTACTAGTACACCTACTAATTCTAGAAGTTACCTTACTTAAGTTTATATTACACTCCTTTTCCCTTATCTAAAACTAGTATAAACTAGAAAAGGAAGAGTACCGAGATACTTAAAAGGCTATTAAGGAGATTAATTGTTTTATAAGTACTATAGTAGATACGTATTAATACCTTAATATAACAATAACCTTAGGCCGCCGTAATAGCGATAGACTATATATAACTTAGTCTATAGTTCGTAAACTAGCTTCTACCTTAAGACTAACTATAGAGGTTTAAAAGTCCTACGCTTAATAAGAGTATTATTGAGTCCTTTCTACTACTAAGAACTAAAATATTAACCTAGTTAAGTAGATATAAGAATAGGAAAATACGTATAACTAGGTATATTACCTAGGTATTCCCGAAGTCGATAAACTACTAGTAGGTAAGAGTTTCTTAGAAGCAGTCTAGTATATTTAACTAATATAGGCTTATTAATAAATCTCCGAAAGGGTTAAAAGGATAACTCTTAGAAAGGAAGTAGCTCTAACTAAGTAACTTATTAAGGTCTTTCTCGGTATCTTAGAAAATACGAGCTTAGCTACTAAGAAGGCTAAGAGCTATTAGGTCTACGCTATAACAATTAACGAACCTAACAACAAGCTAAGTAGGGCAATATTAGGCCGTAATAGGCGGAACAATAAATACCCTTGTAGGAACCTATTTTATAACTTTAAACCTAAAAGCTATTACTAATTAGAAAGTACTCTAACTAGATATTATAATCTACCTTTAAAGAAAGCTATAACTTAGGAATATACCTAGGAGATTCTTACTAGACTCTAAGACAATAAGTTTAAGGAACTAAGAAAATAAGTTATTAAGAAAGGTTAGCTTAAGGTAGATAGGAAAACTAGAATTAAGGTAGATCTATTTAAAAGATCTAGTTCGTTATTTAAGCTATCCTTCTTAAGCTCCTACGTTAGCGCTATTATAGACCTAGCTTTAATAGATACGTTATCTAGTAACCTATAAGGGAACCTTAGGGTATACTCTACTATACTCGATTTCGGCCGTTACTCGCTAAGTAATAATACTCTACTAGATAACTATAGAGCGCTCTACCTTATTAATAGTAAAGTAATACTTGTTCCTAGTAGTTTTATACTAGCCGGACCTAACGAGATAGTAGAGGCTAGAACTTCTCGTATAAAGATCTTAGGTTATAGGAAACGTATTATTAAGAAAGTTATAGATAGTTCTAATAGTCCTAGTACCTAGGATTTAGTACTCGAAAAGGTTACTATCGTAGAAGGTTTCTACGTTAATATAGTGTCTAAAGCCGCCTTATTAAAAAAAGGATTATAGTTTATAGGTTTAGATTATACTTTATATATTAGACCGTTAGTAAAATCTTTAGTAGTTAAATAGTTAGAGCGTAAGCTAAACCTAGTCTTCCTTTAATATAAACCTATTTCTACCTACTTATAATCTCTAATACTAAGTATAATAATATACTTAACTCTCTATTAAGAGAGAAGACTATTTAGACTATCTTTCGATTACGTAAAACCAAGGCTTAATAAAATCACTATATAGTACTTTCGTTCTAGATATACTAGTAAGAAAGTACTCGAATAACTCCTCTACTATACTCGTAATATAAAAATCCAAGGTATACCGTATATTAATTACGAGACTTATATAATCACTTATACGTTATAAGTTATATCTAGATAACCTTTAGAGAACCTATTACTTCGTCCTTTCTAAAAGGTTATTTAAGATTTATTCTTCTATAAAGGAGGATATAATAGTTATATAATATTACTTCTAGTAA
Source organism: Hymenoscyphus fraxineus (assembly GCA_900184765.1). Lineage (NCBI taxonomy): Eukaryota > Fungi > Ascomycota > Leotiomycetes > Helotiales > Helotiaceae > Hymenoscyphus > Hymenoscyphus fraxineus. Next base: position 1,357,866 of record LT855409.1, read on the forward strand.
AAGATATATTTAGTAAAAAACTATATAGTTACTAGTTAATAGATAAATCTTTAATTAATATTTTTAATAGCCTTTAATACTTCGAATAACAGGTTTGCTATTAGTACTAATTATCTATTTACGTCTTAAAGTTAGATAACGAGAAAGTAGTAATTAGTATTAAGGGAGATACCTTATTTAAGACGTAGGCTAAAAAGTAAGGAATCGAGCTCGAACTGTCTTTAACATATACTTATAAACTAAACGGTTTAATTAAGTGAGTAGGATAAGAGGTTACTATACGTTCTATTAAGATATTAACCAGAGTAAACTTACTATTAAAACTCTAGCCTAAATTAATAAGGGCTATAGTATTCCTTTATAACTAAATACTATCTAAACGCTATAGTTAAAAATCGCTAAACGAGGTCTTGTATTCCTGGTTCTAGTAGTACTTCCGTTAGTATAATCCAGAAATAACTACTTCTATTATATTCGACCTAAAACCTAACTAGAATAGGATCTATATATATAAATATAGAGTATATCTACTTATTAAAGAGAGAGAAGTAGAGAAAGAAGTAAAAGCCTTTAAAATAAAACCCTATAGGCATATAGGGTATTTAGTAGGGTATATAAATTATAATATCTACCGGATCTAAGTGTTATAACTTAATAGAGTTATTATTACTCGGAATATTATATTTAATAAATTAATCTTCTATAATAAAGGAAGTAAATAAAAGGATAGCTATCTAATTCCTATAGTAAGAGACATTACTAATACTATTACCGAAAACAAAGAATAAGACACTAAAGCTATTATAGAATACGAGATTATATTTAGTAACGCGCCTTAATTAACCCCTAGAATCGCTTAGAACTCGATCTATACTAAGACCGAGTAATATTCTATAGACGCTACTAGCGACGTAATAGGTGCTTTAAAGCCGCCAGAAATAAGGGATTAAATAATAACGAACGATAATACTAAAGATTTAGAAATAATAAATACTTTAATAAAGGAGCCTAAGAAGGATAAAGACACCTCTAGTTCTTAAAACTTAGGGGTAAACTCGGATCTCTTAATACCTAGGCTCGGACTTTTAACCCTAGAACTTATACTAGAGCTAGAATAACCTTAAGGAGTGTAAGATAGCTACTCGCTAGGTTCTACTAGAAATACTACTAAGGAAGAGTAGTAAGAGCTACTCGATAGTACTCTAAGTAGTATAACGTAGGCTTATAAATTAGAAAATCCTATATTAGACCGGCCTAATTAAGAAGATATTAATAATACTATCTCTAACTCTTAGCTATTAACTTAAGCTATAAAAGAAATAAATATATAACCTTCGCTTAGTAAGGTTAAGCAAAGAGTACTATAAACTATAAGTTCGAGTACAACTCCTATACCCGAGCCTAAAAAGGTATGTAAAAATAGGTCTAGTAAAACTAAGGGTATAATAGGTACTCGAATAGGAACTAGATTATAAACTAAGAAAGATAAGGATAGTAATAGTATATATATACTACTATTAAATATACTACCCTATAACTTAGCGTTAAGTTCACTTAATCGCCAGGATCTATTTATAGATACTTACCTACTTGTTTTTAAGCACGACCTTAGTAACGTTAAAGCTATATTTACTATAATATAAAAATTACTTAAAAATAACTAGAAAGATATTAAATTTAAGTCTCTAATATCAGAATTACTAGTATCGGAACTAGATACTCCTAGAGTTTATAAGAGTAAGCTACTTAAAAAACCTAAAAACTTTAAAGACTTAACTTCCTATAAATATAGTAGATAGTTTATAAAGGACTACTTAAATAAAATTAAGACTTAGGAGGATCTAAGATACTAGACTAAAATTAAAAGATCTAAAGTTACTTTAATAATATTACTAATTCTACTTTAGTAGGTGTTCACATATAAAAAGGATAAGGATAGTTACCTAACGTACTACCGCTTACGTATAGTAGTATACGGGGATCTATAACTAAACGATTTAATTATATCTACCTACGCGGCTACGCTCGCTTTAAAGTTATTTAGACTTACTATAGTAATAGTAGTATACTTTAACCTAGAACTTAAGTAATATAATATAATAAATACTTTTATTAATACTTTAAGAGTAAGAGATATACTACTAGTTATTTACTAAATACCAGATAGGTTTAAAAAGAAAGGAATAGTATTAAAAATTAACCGCGCCTTATATAGACTTCGAGACTCTTTAGTACTTTAGTTTAACGAATTTATAACTACTTTAAGAGATATTCTTAGAATAATTCTATATATAGAAGAGCTGTATATATATATAATAAAGAAATGTACTATATTCGTATTATTCTTTATAAATAATATATAATTTATATATTATAAAAGAGACGAACTCGAGGCCTAGACCTTAATTACTAAGCTTAGCTAAATATATAAACTATATAACCTTTATAACGTCAAGTAGTTTCTTAGTATAAGAGTCGTCAAGGATAGAGGGGTAAATAAACTCTAGCTTTTATATAATACGTATATTAAGAAGGTTACAAAGAGATTTAGGCTTATAAATAAAACTAGCCTAAGTACCCCCTTACCTAGGGTCGAGTTCTATAAATTCGAAGGGATTACAACAGCTATTACAATCAAGCTCTTTTAATAAATAGTTAGTTCTATTTTATACTCTAGAATAATAATTAGAGCAAATATCGCTTTTACTTACTTACTTCTTTTACGCTACCTAACTAACCTATCTTAAACCTATATCTAAGTAGTAGAATAGACTATTTATTACCTCTATAGATCAAGGTTCCTAGTAATAGAGTATTTAGTAGAACCTAGATTAAACCTCTTAGTTATAGCCTCTAATACTTTATTTATAGATGATTTAGAGATAAGGAGGTCTTTTTATAGTTATATTATTTCCTTATTTAGAGGGCTTATTATATAGAGAGCTATAAGACAAGATACTATTACTACTTCTTCTACTAAATCCGAACTAATTAAAGTAAAAGTCCTAGTAGTAGAGTCTATAGTACTCTATCGATTATTTAGGGAGCTCTAGCTTTAAGTAGGACAATTATAGACAATATAGTATAATAATATATAAATAATTCGGCTAGTCGTAGGGGAGTACTAGCGTATATTAACTAAGCTCCGTCACGTCGATATCTAAAACATATAGCTACGATAGGAGTACTACTAAGGGAGTTTCGAGCTCGTATATATCCTAACTAAGGATATACCCGTAGATAGAATAACTAAAAATCTTCTACGGATTAAATTCGAGAACTTTATTCGGTTAATTAATCTTTAAAATAAAAGCTCGCTTACTAGCTTACTTAATTAGGAGTTATATAAAATAAACCCTAAGCTTTAAGAGTTACCTAAAATTAGAATAGATTCTACTCCAGCTAAGAAGTAATATTACTTAGAGTATAGTATCCGAATTTTAATAAATTCGACTTCTTTTATATCTATATCTTTTTATTTATTAATTATTAAAGATTTATTACTATTACGATTATAATTAGTACTTTTTTATTTATATTATTTGTCTAGGGAGCACCTCCTGAGGGGTGACTACGCTTACTAATTCGACCCCCTAAATAAAGGAGTATTACTAGAGTCGTAATCGAGAGCTATATACAACTTAAAGAAGACTTATTTTATTTTTCAAGCGTTCTTTATTTAAAAGGCCTTATTTTTATAGTCTTTATCCTTTAAGGACAAAGAGTACTTAACTACTATAGTTCTTACAATAGCTTTAAATAAGTTATATTATTAAGGGTTATAGAAGTTCTTTAATTTATTCCTAGGTATAATAACGTTTAAAAACTTTTTTAAAAATCACTATTTATATTTAATCACTACCTTTAGCGGCTATACGCTCTCTTAACTCCTTAATTATACTACCTAGAGCCAAGAACTTTGTCTTAATATTATTTAAGAGCTTAGTTTCCTCCGTAATTTTAGTAGTAGTTTTTTCTTCCCCCCTAGTAATAAGTATACTAGCCTTTTTCTTACTAGGTACTACTATACTAGGATACTCTAGAACACAAGTAGTATTTAGTATATTATCGAGTTCTTTATTACTATAGTAGCTTAAGACCTATTTAATAATATTATAGTACTTCTTAAGTTAACTACTTTAAAGTTAGTATAGTTTAGGATAAGATTTATAGAATTACTTACTTAGTATAGCCTTCTAAGTCTNACGAAAGGTATATAAATTAGATAAAGAGGTTTATAAGTATAACCCTTAGAGTACCAGAAATAACGCGAACTAGCGCGCGTACCTAAAATATTATAACAAATACCCTTATCTCCATCGGTTTTACGTAATATAGTACGGATATATCCTTAATAGGGAGGAACACGAACTTTACTACGAATAGGTGCTCTTCTAGATCGGGATAATATAGGTTTAGGTATAGGTGTATAGGTACGAGCTTAACTATTAGTATCTTCGCGCTCGGTTTCGGTTTCGTACTCTATCTTATTATTATCCTTATCTTTAATATCGCCTTTTTCGGCTAAGGGATTTTCAGAAATACGCTATTCTTTATTCTTAGGTGTATTAATATTAAATCTAAAAGGATCATGTGTTAGAGAGGGTACTAAAGATAGGGGCGACGACGTATTAGACTTAGGAGTAGGAGTAGGAACTAGCTTAGGCTTAGGCGCGGTAATAGGAACTAGCTTAGGTTTAGGTTTAGATTTAGGGCGGCGGCGAACAGGGCTATTAGGTAATCTAGTACGCTATTAAAATATATTAGCTTAGAAGGGTAAAGTTCAAAAGTTAGATCTTAGATTGTAGATATTAAGACGCGTTTATAAGGTTAAAACTACTTGCGATAAGGCTATACTTACTCTTAACTTCGCGCTTTTAGCTATACGAGTATTTATAGTTCGCGCGGAACAATCTACTTTACTCTGGTAAGGTATGGTATTATAGTATTATAGTATTATAGTAGTAGTCTAAAGGTTATAAAAAGTAAAGGATAGAGATAGTATATATCCTAGCGTACCTAAGGGGTATATTACGTAGTAAGCACTTTATCACGTAATAGCGCTCCACTTCCTTTATAGTAGAGCTCTTTCAGTAATTAGCCGAGGGACATACGCGCTAGTACTATATAAACTCGTACTCCCTCCTATATAATTTAGCAAGCTTTATACTTAATTTAATACTTCTTTTTACAAGCACTCTACTCTCACACTTTACCCTTATAAAACCCGTTATAATTCCCGCTATAATCGGCTAACTGTGAGGCAACTCATAATAAAGTTAAAGATATAAGAGTAAAAATATAATACTAGGAAATTTAAATTTAATAAAGTTAAAATAAAGAAGATATAACCTTTAATAAATAAAGAAGAAGTATTAAATAATATTAAAATAAAATATAGTTTCTTTATATATTTTTTCTTTCTTTAAGAGATATAAACTTTAGTACTTTAATAGTTAGATATATTATATAATCTAAACCTTACTTAAAATATATAGCTAAAATCTCTTTTAATTTAAACTAATATATTATTTTAATTACTTAATATATTATATAATTAAAACCTTACTTAAGATATATAGCTAGAATCTCTTATAATTTAAACTAATATATTATTTTAACTACTTAACGTATTATATTAGCTTAAATAATATATATAAGTAAGTATTACTTCTAATATAATAAGAGATAATTAAACTATTTCTTACTTAGTATTTTATTTAAAGCTTATAGAATATTAAAACCTTTATATTTTAAATATAAATTAAGAATTAAGAATTATAATATTTATAAAAAAGGTTATATAAGCTAATCTTAGTATAAGGGCTTCTCTTTTAAAGATTTAAAGAATAATAAATATATTTATATTAAGATAAACGAATTATATTATATTATATTATATATAAACTAGACATTTATATATACTAATTATAATTATAGGTTATAATAAAGGAATAGTAAATATACTAGGGAACTAAGAAAAAGATATTAAAAAAATAGATTACTAATATATAATTAAGAGAGTTATAACGTTTAAACTATAATTATATAATAGTAATTATAGTTATATAAATTAATAATTACTAAGTTCTTAAATATAACTAGCTAGGTTTACTTTAAATAAAGAGTTAAAAGTAAAGACTTTACTTTATAAGAAATATAATTATAATTATAATTAATACTAAATAATTAAAATAATAGAATAATAGAATAATAGTAAAGTATTTAATATAATATATAATACTCGAGTTTATATTTAGCTAAAGTTATATCTAAAACCTTTATAAATAAAGTATTTAAGCTATATTCTAAGGATTTTCTAATATTATAATAATATTTATATATAGTAAGATAGAAGCTAGATAAATATAATTATAGAGTCTAATTAAATATTAAAGATATATTACTTAAACCTTTATTATTTAACTAATTACCTTTTTTCTTTTTCTTAGTATTTAAGTCTTAATTTAGTAACTTATAATTATTATATTATAAAGCCTCTACTAAAATATATATTAACTTTAAAGAGGGTAAGCTTATATAAGCTAACAAAGTTAAAGAAGTTCTATATAAAGACTTTATAAAAAGATAAATTAGTACTTATTTCTTTTAGAGATCTAAGATATAAAGATTAAATCTATATTAAAATAAACGAATTTAACTTAGTTATATTTAGTTTCTAAATTTAGATTATAAAGGCTTATAAAGAGAATAATTAGTTTAAAACTTAATTTATAATTAATATATTCCTTTAATTATATTATTATATATAATTAAGTAGAGTAAGTATCTAATAATATTAAAAGAAAACTAATTTACTACTATAAATAAATAACTACTATTTAATATAAAAAGAATCTAAATAAAATAATTAGTATTTATATTTTTATTTAATATAATAGAATATAATATATATACTTTTACTTAATTTATAAACTATACTAGAAGGGTTTTTCTATTATAATATTTCTATTCCTTTATAATATATTAATATATTATAACTATATTTAACTAAATACTTAATTAGAAGCTTTTTAAGTTTATATAAAAGCTTATAGTTTAAAGTTTAACTTTAATAAATAATCTTTTAGTAAAATAAAATACTTACCTTCTTAGATAATAAGTAATAATATATATAATCTTAGTATAATAGTCCCCTAGGGACAAGGAATAAGTCTATATTAAGTTAAAATAATATTAAACTAAATTAAATATAAAGTATATAATAAAGAAATATATTAATTATTAAATTAATATTATATATTTCTAGATTAAAAGAATATATAATAAAAGGTCTTTTATTAGTTCTAGGCGAGATTATTATAACCTTCTACAAGCTCTATACCCTTTTACTAGCTTTAATCTATTAAAATAAGTTTATATTATAAAATATATATATTAGTATTATAAATTCTTAATTAATTAATTATTTCTATACTTATATTTAACTAGAACTATATTTAAAATATATATTATATTAGCTTCTTTTATTATTCTTAGTTTTTAAAGGTTAATTAAAGTACTTATTAACCCTATATAGCTAGAATAGTAGAATACGTTAGAGTATAGGATTAGTAGTAGGAACGGTAGTAGAAGGTACTCGCGTACGGACTAGGTATACTAAAACTACTACTACTACTCTCGCGCCCGTATTATACTAGAATCGTGTTTAAAACACATATAAAACGAGTATTAATTATCTAAGCATTTAGGCTATATTCTAGTGTTCTCGCGATGTATTTACGATATCTGTAGGTAGTAGGGTGCGGACGTACGTATAAGTGCGACTGTGGATTTTGGTGGGGTAACAGGGGTGTGTCGCTTCGAGCCTTGGTACGTGATCCGCCTCGCAAGACGTCTTTCTCCTTAGTATTTAACTCTTAATTAAATAACTTATTATTATTAAAGTATAAAACCTTAACTAAGATACTAAAGTGAGAGCCGGCGAGTTTGCACGAGCCAGCGTAGCTGGCGAGGCGTGCTCGCAACCGTATTATTAAAACTATTTATTAATAATTAAATAATTAAATAATATATATTAAATAAGCTTATAAAGAATCTATAAGACGTAATAAGAGGTCGAGGGCGAGCCTGCGAGCCCGTCTGGCCTCGTTTAATATAGTATTTTACTTTAAGATTTATTTTAATTATAAATATTAGTTAGAATTAATTATTTAAGGTTTTAGTTTTTAATCTCCTCTCTTTTAGAGTAGATAATCTTCTTATTTTACTAGAGTAAATTAAAAAAAGATTATTATTATATTAATATTACTATACTTTATTTTTTATTTCTCGATCTCCTTTAATATTTTTTTTAGTAACTATCTACTAATTATAATAGTTAAATTTATTACTTTTCGATCTAGATAGTTTAATCTAGTACTCTTTAATCTAGTATAGTACTCTTTAATCTAGTACTCTTTAATCTAGTACTCTTTAATCTAGTACTCTTTAATCTAGTACTTTTCGATCTCCTACTTATAGTTAATAAATAGGAGAGGTATATTTTTTAAGTAATTTATCTATCTTTTTAGTAAACTATTAAATTTTACTAATTTACTTTTTAGTATAGATTCTAAAAACCTATAAATAACTAAAGAACCTAGAAACTACTAATAAATCTTCTATTAGATATAAGGACCTATAAACTACTAAAGATTACTTATAGATTATAAAAACTTATATTTTTAACTACTAATATTACTAATATACTATATAAGCTTTTAGTATAAACCTATAAAATAAATAGTTAAGGTAAGAGCTAAGAGGAATAAATAGTTAAGGTAAGAGCTAGAAGGAATTTAAGGGGTCTATATCTTAATAACCTAGTAAAAGGTTAGATAGAAGGCGGCTCTAATCTAGCTAATTCTATAGATCTACTCTTTATAGAGGAAATCTAATTATATTACTTAAGGATAGTAACCCTATAATACCTATTATTAAGATTTATAAACTTATAATAATAAGTTTAGGGTTATATCTCTATAATACTTTACTAATTAAATATTATTCGAGTATATAATTTCTAGATAACTACTATCTATTAAGGGAGTTACTCTCTCTTACTTATTAGCTTCGGAGTATATAATAATTAAGTCTTTATAGTAATATACTATATTGTGTTTACATAATAACTTTTCGACTAATTAGAGAATTAAGGAGTTTTAGATTAAATATTTTTTTTTCGACTTTTTTACCCTCTCGCTAGAAGGGTTAGTACTACTAAGCCGGCGGTACTATTAAGCCGGCGGTCCTAGGGTTAATTAATTAATAACTTAATAATAAATAGCTATAATAATTTAATTTAAATTCTAATATTATTAGATAATTATAAAATAATAGATTAATAATTTAATAGTAGATTTAGCTATTAGTTGTTATAATACACTTATATTAGTAGTAGCCCCTTAGTTTAACTATAGATTCGCTTACTAAGTAGTTAGCCGCCTAGGACCGCCGGCTTAATAGTGCCGCCGGCTTAGTAGTACTAACCCTTCTAGTAGGAGGGTAAAAAAGTCGAAAAAAAAATATTTAATCCGAAAATACTAAATCTTCTAATTAGTCGACTAAATGCTTAATAATCACACCTTACTATAAACACTTTACTCTTATATACTCCGAAGCTAACAAGTAGTAAAGTATTTAAAATTAGTCCTTAACTATTACTTTATTAATCGAGTAATAACTAAGTTTATAATCTTTTAAATAGTTACTTTATTAATTAAGTAACTACTAACTTATTAATTAGTTAGTAAAATAAATAATAAGTATATATATATATAACCTATAAAAAAGAATAGTATATAGTACCCTTTTACGTTTATTATACGTTTATTTATATTATATAGAGATAGGAGAGGTTTCTCTAAGATTTATACTCTTAAAAGTATATATTAATATTAATAAAAAAAGTAGCCTAAGGGATTCTATTCTTATAGTTATAAGTACTTTAACTAGGTTATAGTTTATAAATCCGGTAGACCCTTTAAGTCTAGTATATATTATTTATATTTAATCTAGCTTATAGCTATATACTAATATAAATATACCTTATTTAAATAGCCTACCCTCTTAAAGCTTTAACTAGTAGTAGGGGGGCGTAAGTACTACTAAAAAAAAAAGTTATATAACCTAAGATAAACTAATAAGAGGGTAGGATTTACTTATAGGAGTATTCTTAGGTAAATTAGACTAGTATCTTATAAGAGTCTAGTCTTATCTACTAAGAGCTTAGTATATAAACTCGATTATCTTAGTAGATAGGAGAATAGATTTAAATTACTCTAGTTTTTATATATAGTTTTTTATAATATTCTTTTATTTATAATATAAATAAGGATATTATTATTCTAGATATATTATCCTATTTATTTAACTAGCTATATTACTTTATAAACCTCTATTTAAATACTAACTACTCCCTATTAAATTAACTAAAAATAGTATCTTAAGATTATTAAATACTCTTATATCTATAAAAAATATATTATCTTTTAATATAAAGTTCTTTATTATACTCTTATAATAGCTATACTATAGAAAAGGAATAGACGTATATAATTTCTTTAATTATATCTTTATATTTATAAAATATAAGCTATTACCTTTAGTCTAGTTCTATCTAATACTCTAGTAAGCTTTTTAAAGTATTTTAACCTAAGTCTATTTTAATTATATTAAATACTATTTATATATAGATACCTCGCTAGAAGTTGTTACTATTAGGTATATCTTCCTTGCCCTACTCTTATATAGTTATTATTAGAGAGAATAAAGGTTCGGTTAGAGGTTCGGTTAGAGGTTCGGTTAGAGGTTCGGTTATCTTTAGAGGTTTAATTACCTTTAGAGGTTCGGTTACCTTAAGGCTTTAAGTATTATAAGTTATCTTAGTATACTTACTTAGAGATTTTAATAAGTAAGTTACTTTCTTTTAATAAAGAAGAACTTTAAAAATATAAATAGTTAATATTAAAGAGATATTATTAATTTTAGAATTCTATATAAAAGGGGTATTTACTAAATAAAGTAATATAATATTAAAAGGTATAATTATTTAACTAAACTAAATTAAATATAAATTACTAGATTATATAAAATAAACTTTATTATATAAAATAGACTTTATACTTTACTTATTAATATTAAATTATAAAACTATATTTCTATAGTATAATATAACTATATATAAAACTATAAATAATTAACCTATCTACTAGATTCTATATAAGCTAATCCTATATAAGCTTTTACCCTTATATAAGCGCTCGACTTTATATATAAGTAGTATAAATTTAAGAGGAATTATTCTCTTAGGTAACCCTATTACTAGGTTTACGATTTAAAGGCTTAGAACGTATTTAATTACTAGGTTTTCCTTTATTCTAAAGTCCTTTATTTAAGAGTTAAGGTTACTCTAGACCTATATAAGAAGTATACTTACTATTAAAAAGGTATCCTAAGGTGTTCCTTAAGTAGTAGTCTATTATAATAGACTTATCTCTAAGTAAGATAGACTCTCTTATAAGCTTTCCCCTAGCTATTAAAGTTAAGTGTTCTACTCTATTATTACTACCTACTTTTAATATTTATTAGTTCTTAAATAAGTTTTAAATATAAGGTAGGTTATATACTTATTTTTCTTATTTTAAAAGAGAGTATTACCTCTTTAGCCTCTTATATTCTCTTCTTTATATTAGAATTATAGACTTCTATAATATCTTTATTATTATAACCCTTATAACTATAACCTTTATAGCTATAACTCTTTTTAATTAATTTAATATTAACCCCTTCCCCTTATTTAGATTTACTCTTAGAACTTAATACTAGTTTTATAAGATAGATAAGTAATAAGTTATTAAATAATAAATTCTTAAATTCTAAATCTTTCTATATTTTAATTTATATCTAAAGTTTAAGAATAATACGTTTATATATAAACTTTCTTATAAATACTTTATTCTTATTTTTAATATAAATAAAAGCTATATATTTAATAAGCTAAGTCTTAGAAAACTATACTATTCCTAAGAATAGTCTAAGTACTTATACTTTAATAAATTTATTATCTACCTTTAATAGATATTCTTCCTACTTTAGCTATTAAATAGGTAATTAAGTATAACGTAAACTAATATATAAAGATTAACTTCTAGGTCTAATAATTATCTATTTAGTATAATAGAAATAAATAAGAGATCTAATTAAATAGATAAAATTATACTATTATCTTTAGTTAGGTTAAAGTTCTTTATAATAAAAGTAAATATATTATTTAATAGGTATATCTACCTATTTAGTAAGTTAATTAATAATAAGACTAAGGGAAGTAAAATCCTTATATTATTAAGAATAATAGGTAAGATATATAATTTCTCTATTACTAGTTAAAAAAGAAAAAGCTAACTTAAGATCTATTAAATATCTAAGATATATTTTATATATTTTATTAAATAAGAAAATATAAAATTAGTTATTTATAAATATTTAAGAACTAATATATTTAACGCTCTAATATATTACTATTTACTTATATTAATAATTTAAAAGCTATTAGAACTTTTAACCTATATAATTATACTTTATTACTAATTATTAGATAAATATAACTTCTTATTTAAACTTTATAAATATTATTAAGTATACTTTATATAGAATTTATAATAGTATTAAGTATATTTTAAATAGAATACTCTAAGTATCCTTAAAAGAGTATATTTTTACTATATAGTATTCTTAAGTATATTTTTATTATATAGTATCTTTAAAAGAATACTTTTAGTATTTAATAACTCTAAATTTATTTTAATAAATATAGGCTTAAGACTTAATTTTTATTATATTTAAACTATTTAAAATATTAGTTATTAATATTAATTTTACTTAATAAATATTAAATATTTATTATAAATTTAAAATAACTTTTACTTCTTTTATAAAGATAACTATAGTAACTCTAGCTATAACTAAATATTAAATAGTTATAAGGTTAGGATTATATTTAATAACTTATTATTTAACTAAGCGAGTTAAAATAACTATTAAAACTTATATATACTATTCCTTAATTTTATAAAACTCTTTTAATATAAGTAGATATATCTAAAACAAATAATATTTCTTATTAAAGGAATACTATTCTAGTAGTTAAAGTACTAGTAATAACTAACTACCTAACTTAACTTATAGAGAATTATATAGATTATATTATATCTTAAGATATACTTTTTATATAATCTCTAAAAAGAATCCTTTATTTTTACTTAAATATCTATTTAAAGAGTTTAATATTAAAATTATCTAATTCTTATAAATTTATACCTTTTCTTTATAAATCTATACCTTTTTTTTATAACTCTATACCTTTCCTTAATTTATTTAGAAGTCTAGACTTTAATCTACTATATAGAAATCTAATAGGTAGAAGCCTAGGTAGAAGCCTAGGTAGAAGCCTAGGTAAAAGCTTATCTAGAACGCTATCTAGAAGCTTATTTAAAACGTTACCTAGAGAATTACTTAAAACTTTATAAGAAAGTTTAGTTATTACTTCTATTCTAAGCTATACTTAAAATAATTTAGTAAATAAAGATTTTATAAATAAAGATTATTATTACTTATTAGGTATTATTTAGAATCTAGCTAACTATATTTACTAAATAGTAAGATAAATAAGTTTTTAAGAGTATTATCCTAGTAATACCTAATATACTATATACTAGGTAGGACGAGCTAAATATATTAGTCTATTATACTAATAGGTAAATAGATCTAATTATTTATTAAGAATATAAAAACCTAGATAAAAGAGGGGGTTATTATCTCTATTAGATTATACTAAGTTAACTAGGGTTATAAACTCTAGGGAATTATTTATATAAGGATTATTCTCTAAAGCGATTAGTAGACGTCTTAGTTTAAACGTTAGGCCTATAACTATTTAGTATTACTTAAACGTAAATAGTTTTATATATAAATAAGTAAAGTAATAATACTTTTCGTTTATATAATAGACTTAATAAATATTTCTTAGTAGTTATCTTACTTATTATTTTAGTAGTAGCTTTACTTAGTACTTACTTTATTAAGTACTTTAACTTTAATTATACTAGTTCGCTTATTACTTTAACCTTAAGACCTTAAATAAGTAAAGTAAAGTTAAAAAAATATATTAATAAAAGATTATTTATTTTTTAATATTAATCTAATAAGTAATATTTTAAAGAGAATTTTTTTAAACTTAAATATATAGCGTTTATAGAATTTATAGGTTTTTTAGTATTAATCTTTATCTCTTTATTATACTAAGAATATCTAGATAAGAATATATTTTAATAATAAGATATTTAAACTTAATAAAGTATAATAGAACTTAATATTATAAGTTATATATAGAAAAATATTATTATGTTCTTTAAGATATTATAAAGCTATTATAAGATTCTTTAAAGAATTTATAACTAGCTAGTCTACTTTTTTTCGATTTATATTTCTTTTATCTTATCTCTTATTATTTTTACTTAAAGTATATTTTAATAGATTACTAGCTTATTAATAAATAATTATAGTAAATTCTTATATAATAAAAGTTTAACCTTAACTCCTTATAGACTATCGAGTCCTTATAACCTATATAATACTAGTATCCCTTCTAGTCCTTATAACTCGTATAATACTTATATTCTTTCTATTAACTGTCTTATTACTTACTTATTCCTTTCCTTTTCCCTTTAATAACCTTTTTACCTTTTCCTTATCTACTATTATAGCTCGTTCCTTTCCCTTATCTACTACTATAGCTCGTTCCTTTCCCTTATCTACTACTATAGCTCGTTCCTTTCTCTTATCTACTACTATAGCTTGTTCCTTTTCTTTACCTACTACTACCTTCTTCCTTAGTAAGGCTTAAGCGCGAGACTTCTTAGTTAAACTATACGAACTATTACCCTTTAAGATATTTCTTAGATTACTACTTTTAAGATATTAATATTTAATAGTAGTAAATAGCTCCTTTTTAATATTCTTTCTAGCTTTCTTTTAAGCCTTTCGAGTAACTATATTCGCTATTATAGCTTAGTTCTCTAGGCGAATTTGTTTATTATAGTAGACCTTAGTACTCGGTTTATAAGGCCTTTTTTATAAGTTTAATAAAGGGGTCTTTTATAATAATAATATAGCTATAGAAGTTATAGGCTACCTTAGGGTAGTATTTGTTAGATAGGTTTAAGTACCGCTTAATAATAATTATTATATAGTATTTACTTCGATTTCTCTTTAAGAACCTAATAAATATTATATAGTATTTACTTTAATTTCTCTTTAAGGACTTATTAGTTTAACTTATTCGTTAAATATAAGGTATAATATAGGAGAGGCTAAACCTTAGTATTAGACTATTCTATTATATTATATATACCGAGTTAAAGGTATAGAAGTAGTACCGGAATAGTATAGGTAGAACTAGCCTAGTTAGGTGGTCCGTACTACCGAGTATATTTACTCGGTTACTATAATAATACTAGGCTTACTTTAAAAGAAGTAAAAGACTCGGCGCTAATAATAAGCTATCTAAAATCCTTAACTAATTAAATCTGTTAATTTCTTCCCTAATATCGATTAAGTCTATTAATACCTTGTAATTTATAAATCTATTTAATTCTATAACTTATATATAATTCGTAAATCTATTAATTTTTAATATCCTTGTCTTTTTATCCTTTACTAATATCCTCTTATATAACCTATTCTTTAACTATAATATTAATCTTATTTATATCGATAAGTATAACTAGTACCTAGTAGGGCTTTAATTTCGTTATAGTATTAGAAGGATTCGTAGTTCCCTTAATCTAAAGAATATTATAGATCTTATATTATTTATATACCTAGTATAGTACTATTACGTTAATTATAAGACGCTTCTCCTTTATTATACTAAGTTTTATTAAGTATTCGTATATTAACTTTAAATCTATATAAATCGTTAACTTAAGCTTCTAGTTTAGAATAGCCTTAAGGGTTAATTTAATTACTCCTACTATATCGAACCTACCGCTTAGAGTATATAGCTCGGACGCTAATATACTTTGTATAATTCGTCTATATTTTATAGAACTCTAGTATAAAATATTAGCGTTATTATTCTTATCCGCTAGGTATAAAATATAGCCTATTTAAGAGGAAAGGTTAGTTAAATTTATAAAGGAAGCGTCTATAAATAATATAAGTCTTAGTAAATTAATATTTAAAGGTACGTATTTAAGTTTACGCTTTAGATTATTAATTAACTATTGAAAATACTTATTTAATATATTAATATTACTTTTCTTAGGGTTCGGATTTTATACTATAACGCTTAAATCGAATATCGCCTCTAGTTAGTATACTATAGCTATATATACTCTAAGTACTCGTTAAGTAACGTATTAATCCTTTACGAAGTATTCCTTACGAATAATACTACGAGCGCTAATAATATTAGTAGGTCTATCGGTTACTAATTTAACTCGATCTCTATAATTATAAGTAAGTATAATACTACTATTGTCTACTAAAGTAATCTTACTATTATTAAACTTTAGAGGTTTATCTAGTATTAATACTTTAATAAGCTTAGATTTAAATATAGTTAACTCTAATTACTTCTTAGCTATAAAGGTAGTATTACTAAGGATAAGAGTATTATTAGTCTAAAGTCTAATTATACCCTAATATCCTACCTTATTTATATAGAGTAAGTAGGAATTATAAGTTAATTACTATATATCTAGCTTCTCTATATAGTATTTAATATATATATTATACTAGTAGTTACTTAATTCGAGGATACTATATAAAGGCTTAATAATCTTAAAGTATAATTTCTCCTACTATAGGCTACCTTTTAGTCCTTATATAAATATAGGTTAATTAAGTATTATTATTAATTAAATATATATTTAAATAATATCTTATAACTAGAGTTTATTCGTTAAATCCTAGTATAATTTAATCGCTATAAGAGTAATAATAATTTATATACTAACCTTTTAGATTATAAGTAATTAGGTTAAAACTAATAACTTTCTATTATTATCGAATACTTTAACTATAAGTCTAGATTTCTTAAATACCTTAAAAGTACTCTTATTTTTAATTATATTAATAAATTAAAAACTAAATATATAAGTATCTAATAGTAGTTAATTAATAGTAATAACCTTAAAGACTCTATTATTAATTAATTTACTTATTTTAATTTATCTAGAATTATTAAATACTAAATATACTACTCTATTATTTATAAAGTATACCTAGTATTTTAGTTATATAATATCGCCCTCTTTATAAACTAGGAGTACCTTATAATAATAAATGGCTATATTCTTTTATAGTTGTCCGCGACTACGCTTTAGTAGTATAGGGCCTACTTTATTCTATTTATCTTTATTAAGTTCTAGCTTAATTTATCTTAACTTTTAGAGTTATTTATAACCTAGCTTTAGTTAATCCTCCTTAGAGTATTTGTTAAAATAATCTATAATATTTCTATATAGTATATCTTAGTCTTAAATATTAGATATATCCTTATTTATATATTATAGTTTAATAACTATAGACCGAAATTAAACTATCTTACCTTTAATCTTAATAATTATATCTTCTCCTTTATATCCTTATAAAGTATATAGTCCTTACTACTTCTTATATTTATATTATACCTAAACCTTAGATCTAAGAGGTAGGTCCTTAATTCGATTAAATAGACTATTCCGAGTATTAAGAGCTTTATTAACTTGTCGCTTTACCTTAATCTTATATACCTCCGCTTTAGCCTTTTAAAGTGTTTTAGAGCGCTTTACGATTATAGTCGATAGTAATTCAAGGTCTTATATCTTTAGATATACTCCGAAAACTAGTAGTATTAGTATAAGACTATTAGGTCCTATAGTATTATTAATAGCCTTTACTACTATTTAAAGTATAATATCCTTTAGNATAGTAGCGTTTAATAAGTCTAATTAATTAATAGGCTTTAATAAGAATAGCTTTAATTATAATATTTAAAGTACTTATATATAATTAAAACTCCTTAGATATAAAATTCTTCCCTACGTCTATTATAAGTAAATCTATTAGTCCTAGGAATATATAGAACTAATATTTACTTATTATCTCTTAAACGTGTTTTACTAATATATCCTATAACTAATATACTACGTTCTATCCTATAGCCTTATCGACTATATAAAGTACAAGCTTACTATAAATAAAATAAATATCTATATAGACTATATAATTAAAGTTTTTATCCTTCTTTAGTATAAAGCGAAAGCGATATAGCGAGCGACTATACTTTATATAGTAATTATAATATTTAGTTAGCTTCTCGAGAATAGTTTAGTTAATATTATACCTGGCTTATTCTAAAACCTTCTATAACTTTAGAATAGATAGGTAGCTAAATCGCTTATAAAGACGTTATAATTTAGTCTCTAATAGTAAACTTAGGAATTCGTATATAAAGTTATAGTACGCCTAGTCTTATACTATAAATAGGTAGCTAAATTAACGTATAACCTTAACTTTTACTCTATCTACTATAATAACTATATTCTTAATATTATTATACTTTACTTATTTTTTATCTAGTTATTAAAAGTAAAGGATAAATAGTAATTTAATTAAAAAGACGTAGAACTTAACTTATCTAATTAGTATTTTAACTACTATAGACCTAATAGCTATAGAGTTTTCTATACTAAACTTTATTATAACGTTACTAGGTTTTAATAGAGAACTATTAATTAAATAGTACGTATAGTATTAATTATATTCTACTAAGTTAAAAGTAGACGTACTAGTATTAATTATAATACTATAAAAGTCTATAGGTCCCTAGCGAGATAGTATTATAGGTAGAAGTACCTTATCTACTATAAGTACTATAGTTACTTTAGAGTCCTAGCTTCCTATAATACTAGGGTACGTAGTACTAAACCCGAGCTAGTATATAGTAGATACCTAGTTAAACTAGTTAACAAGCTACTTTATATTAGCGTCGCTAAGTATATTAACTATAAAACACTCTATAATACTAGTAAAAGGTATACTCTTATACTTATTCGATTTGTTATTACTTAAGCTCGAACTTAACGTTAAATCGCTATTCGAATCCTCTATACTTATTATATATATTATAGCTATTAATTTAGTTATATCCTAGGACTTAAACTAGGTAATAAAAGTACTATACTACTTATTAAAGTCTCTCTTATAAAAAGTTCTTTTATAATTACTATAGAACCTAGTATAAAACTTTTACTTATAAGAGTCTTATTCCTCCTATAGGTACTTAAACGATCTATAACCTAGCTTCTTATATATTTAATATCTACTAGCGGAATTATTATTTTAGTACTAATTACAACTATAGTAGGTTCTATTTATATAGTATACTTCTACCGAAAATATAAGGTAGTTTATAGATAATTTAGTAAAGTTTACTATATAAGTTCCTTTAATATAACCCTTCTTATTAGTTATACTTATACAAAACTTATAGCTTAATATTACGTTTTTAAGGTTAGATTTAAGGTCTAAAATTATATTCGAAGGGTTTATAATAACTATTTTATATTTAATACTTCTATAAGTATTCTAAATAATACTTTAGTAGAAGTTATTATCTTATTAAAGTAATAGACTTAGTCCTAGTCGAATCTCTTATAACTTACTTATTATAATATCGAAATATTATAAAGTTGTTTTATTAGGATTCTTTCCCTTAACGTACTTAAGTATATATTTATCCTATACGTCTTATAAATATCTCTTATATCTAAGGTTCTTAAAGTTATCCTATACTACTTATATAGTAGCTAGAAAGTCTAAACCTCGTTCTATAATTATACTATAGTAATAGTCTATAATAGGTCCTTTTAATATAATTAGAAAGGCCTTTATAAGATAATCTTAAGTAACTCTATATTAATTATAAGTAGTATAAAAGATCTTAAGTTTTATATTAAAAATATTATTAATACTACTATACTTTATACTATCTTAGTATAACTTTACTAAACTCTAAATCGACTAAGAGTCTAGATTAATCTCTAAAGGTAGTAGTAGTCTAACTAGATTATAACTAAATTACTAGGGATAAAGAGGGGTTATCTATAAGAAGTTTTAGTTATATCCGCCTAGTAGCTATTTATATTACTAGGGTAGTATATAGCCCTAGACCGGTAGTAGTAGAAGTTCTTATAGAACTTATAGATTCTAAGTAGCTAAATTACTACTATATCTAGGTAGATATCCTAGAACCTATAGTTATAGTATACTTTATAGATATCCTTATATACTATAATTCTATAGAATAGTACTATATTAATAATAACCCTAATAATTACCTTAATATACCTAAGCCTTTTATTATAGGTTCGATTATAGAACTCTAGTAGTAGCTATATTACTATTACTATTAAATATATAACTTATATAGCTTTAGATATTAGGTCGAATATTACTAGGAGATAGTAGAATAAAACTTAGTAAAGTCTTATATATAGTAGTCTTTAGAATCTTAGGTATAATTTTAAAATTAAGTAGAGATTTTAGTAGTTTATATCCCTAGGTAGAAAGAGCTACTTTTTAACTAAGTAGAGTTCTTAGTAGTTTTTATATAGGAATAGCTACTTTTTAGTCGAGTAGAGATCTAAGTAGTTTATTACTATTAGGTCGTACTTATTATATTAAAGGTTTTATTTATATAGCTAGTAGTTTATATAGTTAGTATAGCTATTACTTTAGTACTACTAGGTCTACTATAAAGTCTAGTTAACGTTATACCTTTAATTATATTATTAAATTTATACTATAGATATTAGAGTATTAATCCTTAATTACTATAGGGAGTTTAATATCCTAGAGTCTAGTTTATAGTATATTCGACTTTAAGATACTACTATCTTATACTATACGAACTACTTTATCCTAGGGCTATATATATCTTCCTTTTCTCTATACTATATTATAAAGTACCTAAGTAACTATAAGGTTATTAATACTAAGTATAATAAGTACTCCTTATTAATAAAGTACTAATTAAAGTAATCTATAGATATTTAAATTATAACTCTTAAAATATTATAAATTCTAGCTCTGAAATTTATAAGTATATTTATTAGTAAGTTCCTTATTCTAAATTATACCCTTCTAATAGTTATTAATTACTATCTTTATATATTAATTAGAAGTAATCTCTATTATATTATCTTAAAGTAGATTACTATTATTAGTATATTAGTAGAGTTAACTATTACTAATAAGAGGTACTCGATTAATTAATTTAACGAAATATACTTAATTAATTAATTTAATAGAAGATACTTAATTAATAGATCTATCGAAGCTAAAATCGGAGTTCTTAGACGCCGGTCTATTTACCTAGTATTATTAATATTATAGGTGTTCGGCTATTTAAGTAATAGCCTTAATTTAACTATTTAAATAGTCCTTAATACTATTAAGTTATTATACTCCTTAAGTTAATTTAAGATAATCCTAATCCTCCTTAATATTATCTTCGGAATTATAGTTATTTAGTTTAAATACTCGACTTAAACCGCGTTTAGTTAGTAGATAGTCTACTTTACCTAGTAGGGGTAGAGGGCTACCTAGGTTACTAGTAGGAGTATCTACTATTACTTAGAGAGATAGTATAAATACTCTACTATTGTTTATATTCGTAGCGTATTTTAGTAGGGTAGTTAAGTTAATATTCTAATATTTTAAAGTAGTAGGATCTACTTTTTAGCTTATTTATAGTATAAATAGCTTCGTAAACAAAGTCTTATAAAGTATATCGAAAGTCTCTAATTAATACGCGCGTAATACTAATTAGTATTAGTTTAACTTATTTATTAAATATAAGGTATAATATAAGAGAGGCTAAACCTTAGTATTAGACTATTCTATTATATTATATATACCGAGTTAAAGGTATAGAAGTAGTACCGGAATAGTATAGGTAGGACTAGCCTAGTTAGGTAGTTCGTACTACCGAGTATATTTACTCGGTTACTATAACGATAAGACTTAATAGAGCTCGCTAATTCCTAAGTAGTTAGGATTTATTAGAATCTAAATCTTATAATTAGTAGTTATTTAACCTTATTAAATATTATATATACCTAGGGTTAATTATATAGAATCCTATTCTCTTCTTTATTTTTTAGGGTTATTAAATAAAGTATTTACTTTTTTTTTTTAGTTAAAATTAATAATTAATTAAGTATAGGAATAATTTAACTAACTAGAATATTATTTTTTATTTAAAGGAAGCCTTACTAATATTATTTTAAACGCTATATTCTCCTCTTTATAAAATAAGTATTTACTTACTTTATTATTAATTATACTTCTAATTTTACTTATAATTTACTCTTTAATATCTCTAGTATTATTTCCCTTATTACTTTCTAAGTCTTACTCTTTATTATCTTCCTTATAGCTTTCTAAGTCTTACTCCTTAGTAGCTTCCTTATAGAGCTTATTAGCTTCCTTATTATTATTATTATCCTTATTAACCCTATTAAGTTCCTTATTAGTATTCTCTATAATAATAAAACTAAGCTCTTTCTTTTATAGTTAAACTACTTTTTCTCTTACTCTAATAGCTCTTTCTCTTTTTTTAAGCTCTACCTCTTATTTATTATTCTTCTCCTTTTTCTTTTAATATCTTTTTACTATTTTTAACTAATCTTACTTATTTCTTTTCTTTAAAGACACCTAATATTAAGTAAGTCTTTTAGCTAGCTAAAAATCCTTAAAATATTCTAATATAAGATATACTTTTACTAATTTAATATATACTCCTATTCTTATTATTAGACTTATTTTTAATTATAGATCCTATTTAAATAGCTTATTTAAATAGCCCTTCTCTATATAATACTTTACTTCTTATTAAGTATATATTTAATATATATAATACTTTATAGCCTTAGTAAAGGTTTCCTATAGCTTTCTTATTTCTACTATNTTTTAAGATCTAGAATATAATAAAGATTATATAAATATATAACTTTAATACTAATTTCTCTATTTCCTTTTAGTATATTTATTCTACTACTTTAAAAAATAAGAATAGTAGACTTTATATATACTATAAAATTATAAGATATTCTTAAAAATAAATAATACTAATTTAAGAAGGAGTTTACTAGTTAATAAAAGTAATATAAGAAGGACTTTTAGTAATTTTATATAAGAGTAGGCTTTACTATTTATCTACTAGTATCTAAGAACTAAATAAGCGCTTAAAACTTTAAGAATTTAAAATAATAATAATTTATAAATTCTTATTTATAAATAAATATTAAATATCTTAGAATTATATTTATAAAGTTATACTTTAATAAAATATACTATTAAAGGCTAATTATATTATACTAGATACTATAGACTAGAAACTTACTTATTAATATTAAAAACTATATTTATTAAAGGTAAACTTTAAATATTTTTAGCTTAGTCTTATTTTTAGAGTTTCTTAGATATACTTTTTTTTAAAGATATCTTATATTCTATTTTTTAGAGTATATTCTATTATAGATATTAAAGTTTTTTTAGTAGTAATTTATTCTTTTAAAAACTATTATAAAAAATAATTTAAATTAAAATTAATAACTATATTAATTATATTTATAATATATAATATTAAAATACTTAGAAGTATTATAGTATCTTTTAAATTAAATAATATAAAACTAATTGTTCTATAGCTTAAGGTTTAAGAGCTTCTTATTATATTATATATTATTATAATAAATATAGTATAAATAGTAAATCTATTATTAAGAAAACTTTTTAAAAATATTTAATTATAGACTAGGGCCTAGAAAAAGATCGAAGTATATTAATCTTAGTATAAGAGTCTTAGGGAGACTCTTAGAGCCGTCGTATAGGTAAGAACTCGTATATACTTCGTATCTCTAGAAAAGCC
Source organism: Hymenoscyphus fraxineus (assembly GCA_900184765.1). Classification (NCBI taxonomy): domain Eukaryota; kingdom Fungi; phylum Ascomycota; class Leotiomycetes; order Helotiales; family Helotiaceae; genus Hymenoscyphus; species Hymenoscyphus fraxineus. The sequence goes on from LT855409.1 coordinate 1,381,849, forward strand.
TTAGAGTACTTGTAAGTAGCTATACTAGGCTCTATACCTTTAGACCCCGGAAATCCTAAATCTAGCTAATCTTATAATTTTACGCTAGCAACTATAATTAAATCCTATTATAAAGAGCGATTTTTTTCTAATTTTTAGGTCTAACTCTTATCTAAATCTATTAACTAATTATTAAGTTATATCTTAAAAGTTATATTACT
>LT855409.1:1395571-1449286 GCA_900184765.1 Hymenoscyphus fraxineus
TCTTAATTATCTACCTTATAGTATTACCTACTTTAACCCCTACTACTACTACTACCTAGTTTAAGCTATACTACTACTACCTTAAACTATAGCTACTCCTAGAGTTAACCCCTTTTATATTAGTTAAAATAGGATTTATACTATATATACTATAAGTATTTAATATTTATCTTTACTTAATATTATTAATACTAATATATATCTAGGATAATTAAGAGGAACTATTATTACTATTTAATACTATTAGACTCTATATCTAAATAGAATATAATATAACTATAACCTATAAAGCTTTAAAATATAATTTATTTACTAAAAATAAAGGTAAAGCCTACTTCTACTTAGTTCTATAAACTCTACGCTTATAGTAGGTACTTAGTAAGCTAATCTTAGTAATTAGTAAATATAAAGTAACTACTAGCTAGGACCCTATAAATAAGAAGGAGGTTAATTCTAATACTAGAGAGTTATATTCTATTACCTTATACTATATTAAAAAAAGGTACTTTTCTTTTACTTTATATATTAAGTTAGAGAATAGTTTTAAGAATAGTTAAGTAGAAGTTATTTATAGCTTTAGAGATACTAAATATCCTAATAAAGAAGAATAAATAGGTATAAAAGGAATATAGTAAAGGGTCTTCTTTTTTTAATAGTAACTAGAGAATAGATTTAGAATACTATAATTAATCTATTATATTCTAGAGTAGTATTTGTTTATATTATAATATCCTACTATCCTATAGTACTACTAGTACTATACCTATATCTATAGTAAGGACCCCTATTACCTTTACCTAAGTAACTATAATACTAAGGTTATATATTTAAGTACCTTATAATCTAAATAACTACCCTTCCCTTTACTTATATATATTTATAACTTCTATTAAGGGTTTATATACTATTATACTTAACTTTAGTAAGTTTATTTTTAGCTTATAACTATATATTATACTAATTATCTTTATTATTAGGAATACCTAGCTTTATTATTAGGTATTCTAGTATTATCTCTTCTACTACTTTATCTTATATACTATAATATCTCTAGTTCTTCCTTTAATATTAATTTAAAATATAGCTTTATTAATAGGTTTATTAGGTTTATTAGGTTTATTCCTTTCTATTTAACGTTTATTNTATATATTAGACTTATATTACCTTCCTAAGATATATCTTCTATAGATTTTTATATATTCTAAACTATTAAGGTCCCTCTAAAATTAATAGTAGATATTAAGTATAAAGTAACCTAGTCGCTAATACCTACTAGTAGACTAATAGCTAGATTATAGGCCCTACCTTTTAGATTAGGTTATGTTTCTAAAACTCTACTTATTAAACTAATAACCTATTCTACTACCTTACTTTAACTATAGATTATATTTATTAACCTAACTCCTATAAAGCCTAAAGATATTTTTAATATCTCTAAGTCTAATAATAATAGCTCTACTCCTCTTTCTAAGTATAGATATATAATTATAATATATTCTAAAAAGAGAATAGTTATACTATAAAAGTCTATAATTACTAAGCGCGCTACTATAAAGACTCCTTAGACCTATACTATAAAGTAGTCTATACCTTCTTTGTCTATACTAGCTTTATCTAGTAGGTTTTTCTATCTAGTTATCTTTTATTCTACTAACTCTTTTATAAAGGATAATTTATATACCTAGAATAAAGATTTCTATCCCTTAGCCTACTACTCTAATTATTTTACCCCTTCTCTTAAGAACACTACTATAGCCTCTCTTAAAATAATACTTTTACTATAGGATATACTAAAAAATAAGTATACTACTATAACTAAAGCTATAATTAAGATTATAAGATATTATAAAGTTAATCTAAGTAGAAAGTCCCTTTAGCTATTTAAATTTCTTAAATATTATAAGCTACTATAATAACTAGATTAGTAAAATAGTAAAATTAACTATAAATAGAAAGTTAACTTTAAAGTAGCTATAGTAACTAAGTATAGGGTTTTATTTACTAGAACTAAGTAATATTAATACTATAAGAGAGAGAAGGGCCTATATTATTTTTATATAAGAATAGAAGCTAATATTAACCTAAATTTTAACCTAGCTTATAGTAACTATATCTATAAGAGAGATCCTAGTAGATATTCCTTCTTTTAATAGCTACTAAGTACTCTATAAAGATACTATAGAAACTAAGTATAACTATATAAACTATCTTATATAGAGGAGGGAATTCTTTCTAAGGTACTTATAGGTATAATAGAAATTAGTTCTTTTACTCTTCCCTACTAAATAATTCTAGAATTATAATAAATAAGTAAGATAGAATTAATTACTAAGTAGACATAGTTATTATTATACTTAGTAGTAGTCTAGGCTATAATTACTAAGAAAAGCTAAAGGGATTAAGCTAATTAGAAATAGACTAGGAACTTTAATATAGGATTATAAGACTATTAAGTTAAAGTATATATATTAATTAGCCTAATAGATATAGGGTCTATATAAAGGTTTTAGTAGATTAGAGGTATTACCTTATACTATTTAAGTAGGTTACTACTAGCTTAGGTCTTAAAGATTTAATTAATTTAATTCTAAATAGGTATCTTTTATACTCTAAGCTTCTATTAATCTATATATAAGTAATTAACTTTCTTATAATCTTAATAGACCTATAGTTACCTTTTCCTTTTAAGGCTTAGATACCTTAGTTCTTATACTAAAATAATCCTAGAAATCCTTATTCTATAAAAGCCTCTCCCTCTCTTTTTATAATTAAGCCTTTATAGTTACTACTTAGATAGAGGGATCTATAGGACTATTCCTTTATATATTATCTAGATTAAAGGTCCTCTTTATAATTATATTAGGATTACTTTTATTACTACTAATATTAGTTATTATAGAAGTAGGAATTCTATTACCTTCTTTACCCTTCTAGCCTAATAGTTCTATCTCTCTATTAAAGAGATCTTATATATTATTAAAATTATTAATATTATAAAAGAAAGTATTTTCTAAATATATAATATACTTAGATATAGATATATTATAAATCTTATTTATACTATTAAAGAAGATATTTAGCCCTTTAACTATTACTTTTACTAGAGATTCTTTAGAGAAAATCCTTATAACCTTAAATTAAGAGGAAAGACTTATAATATCTTAGACTATAAAGGGATTATAATAGTAACCTTAGTATAAATCCCTACTTAGGTATCTTATAATTATAGCTCTTTTATAATTATAGTATACTTTAGTAATTAGTAATATATTATCTAGAATATATTTAAATTAAATAAAGCCTCCTCTATTATTATAGATATCCTTTAGTATATAAACTAGATATTTATAGGCTATATTAATAGTAATAAACTATTTCTCTTTTACTTAGATAAGTATTAAATTAATAATTCTTTTAAAGGTAGTTATATCTATACCCTATTCTATAATTTATATTACTATAAGTTTATATATATATTTACTATTTCTACTTCTAGTAAACTATAGTAAGAGTAGTTAAAAGATCTATAAGAGTTTTTCTATAAGTCTATACTTTTCTACTTCCTTTAATTCTAGGAAGAGACCTATTATTATTAGGAATAGTCCTACCTAGTTAGATTATAACTAGAAGGTATACTCTTCTTTTTTTACTTTTTTCTTCTTTTCTAAAGGGGAGGTACTTTAGGGTCTTTTAGGCTCTAATAGTTAGGTTTAAGGCTATAGCTCTAGGTTTTATACCTCCCTTATACTATAATTAAATAGTACTTTATATATTATTATTTCTAAGAACTTAGTAGCTTCCTCTTTACTTATATTATAGAGCTTTTAGGTAGTAAATATATAGTATTCCTTTAGTCTTACTTCTTTATTTATATATAAGAATTCTACCTCTAACTACGCTTCTAGGTATAAGTAGTAGGTACTTATAATTAAGTCCTTTACTTTATAGTAATATTTATATTTACTATTCTTAAAACCTAGGAAGCCTTTACTATTAATAATCTTCTCTAGATATATAAAGNTTTAATATAAAAAGTCTTTAAAATAAGTTCTACTAGGCTTTTTCTAAGGTAGAATAAGCTAAAAACTAAGAAACCCTAAGCTAATTATTTATAATTATACTCCTTATTAGTATATAGTTATTATATACTATAAATAGTAGTAATAGTTCCTAAATTACTACTAAGAATAATTTTAATATCCTTAAAGATCTTATCTATTATTCTAACCTATTTTAAGAAATATTTTAACTAAGTAATAGTTCTAGAATAGCTTATCTCTTCCCTTTTAGCTATTTATAAGTAATATTTAGTTTAGCCTAGATTCTTAATATACGTCTACCTATAAAAAGCTTCTAGATACTAAGTAGCCTTTATATTCTCCTTAAATTTCTAATATTTTTTATTAGAATCCTAGAGGTTTAGTTACTTCTAATAAAAAAGTAGGTATTTATTTATAAATTTTATTATATAATATACTTAAAGGATATAGTAATACTTAATAAGAGTAGCTCTTTCTATCCTATTACTATTAAAAAGATTTAATATTTAATATACTAGCTTACTTAGATTAAATATATCTCTAATAAAGGGGCGTTATTTTCTACTATAGATATTATAAATAAAGCTACAAATACTATTATATAGCTAGTTCTTATTATTATTATATACCTAACCTACTATAGTACTTATATTTATATTATTATAATAATAGCTAATACCTTCTATTTTAAACCTAGGCCCTTACTATAATAGTAAAGCTTACTAGATAGTTCTAATAGATTTATAAATAGTATTAATAGCTTTAATTCCTATAGAAAGGCTATATTATAAAAGGTATTTAATTAAAATATACTTTATACTAAGTATATAGAGTATTAATCTAAACTAGGTCTAAAATTTTTATAACTATATACTATATATATAGAAGAGCTAGGAAATTATTAAAGTAATAATCTACTACTACTATATAGATTTAGTACCTTTATAGTTATAATTAGTATTTACTATAATACTTATTAAGAAATAGATAAGTTTAAGTAAGTGCTTTTAGTAGTTATAGTAGAGGGTTTTTATTATATTAGACTTTAGGAATTCTAGAGTAATATTATTTATATCGAGCTTTAAATCTAAAGGTTTAGTTCGAGTATAGTCTCTAGTTTTAGTTCCCCTTGTTTATATATATAATTAACTATCTCTACGTAGGCTAGTTGTATTAGGCTCTTTAGTTAGATCTATTAAAGTGTTTTAGGATTAGTCTATAAGTTTAAAGTCTATAGTATTAATTAGGTCGTCTAAATCTTTATTAGAGTCCTTATTAGAGTTAGATCCTTCTAATACGTTACTACTTAAAGGTTTATAATTATTATATAGCCTAGTTACTTATATAGAAAAGGAAGTATTAGCTATAGAAGGAAGGTTATTATATATAGATAATATAGATATAAAGGAAGAGGATATAGATTATAGTTTTATAAAGTCCTTTAGGGTTTTATACCGCTTATTAGTATAGTTCTTATACTTAGTAAACTTAGTCTAAAGTAGATATATTACTATATTAATAATTATAGAGTTATAACGTTAATATTTAGCCTATAACTTCTAAAATATCCTAGATTTATTTATAACGTAGTTAGATACTCGTTTAATAAAATTAGGGAGGAAAGAATCCTATATTTTCTTATATAGTTAGTAAGTATAAGAACTATAAGTAGATTTATCCTACTATAATATAACTAATTAGAATAAGAATAATATAGGATTAGGTATATTAGTTAAGTTAGTTAACCTAGGTATATTTTCTCTAAATTAGTAAAGGTCTATATAGGTATATATAAAGCAGATCTTAGTATCTACTAGGAGATCCTATAGTCTTTTTAAGCTCTCTCCTTCTCCCTTAGGTTAAGTTAAAATATTAGTAATATTATAGAATATTAGCTCTGTTTTAGACTATCTAGACGTAAGTCTATCTTTAACTTAATTTATAAAAAGAGGTATATACTTATCTAGTAAAGAATATATATTTATAAATATAGCCCTATAAGGATTATTAGACTCCTTATTCCTCCTTACTTTATATTTAGCTTATATAGTAGTAGTATATCTAGTTACTCTTTATTTATTCTTTACTTTATTTAGTTCTCTTTAAGGGCTTAGTATAGAAGGTTTAGGTAAGACTAGGCTTAATTAAGAGATTAGGGATCGTAGTAATAGGGTAGAAGATTAAGGTTTAAGGGAATTAGTAGTTAGGGGTATTAGTAAGAAAGGGGCTATAGGTATATCTAGGTTTTATAAGGCTAGTACTTTATATTAAAGTAGGATAGGCTTAAAACCCTCCCTAGTAGGTTATTAGTTTTCTAGTATAGAGAACAAGACTTTCGAATAACGTCCCCTTACTAGATTAGTATTCTAAGGGGAGATACTATAAAATATAGAGGATAAGGAGATAGGTCGATTAGGTCTATAAGCCTTTTAAATAGATAGAGAAGGAGAAGGAGAATAGGAGTTATTAAGAGAAAATACTAGAATTTAATTAATTTTACTTTTAAGGGTAAGGAATAGTTAAAATAGTACTTATATCTTAATAGAAGGGTTTAGTAGATAGAAGGAAGGAGGGTAGGTATACTAGGTATATAAGATATATAAGGTAGGCAAGGTAGGCGAGGTAGGCAAGGTAGGTAAGGTATAGGCGGTAAAATATAAATAGTTATAGACAGTAGGTATTAAAAGTAGTTAGGTTTAATTAGGTATATCTAGGTAGTTTTTAGAGAAGAAGGAATTAGAAGAAAGGATAAATAAATTTTAGAAGGTATATTTTTAAGTATATATTTTTAGTAATTATAAGTAGTTATAGTAGTTTATTATNTGACCTACTTTTCCTTCTAAATATAGTAGGTATTCGTACGCTTTACCTAATATAGTAGGTATTCCCCCTATTAAGTTCTTAGCTATACGAAGGATTCTAGAGTCTCTTTAGGGATCCGAGGAACGAGGAATAAATCTATATTATAACTCTAGGATTTTTAACTCTTTAGGGATCCGAGGAACAAGGAATAAATCTATATTACGACTCTAGGATTTTTAACTAGATTAGAAGTATATAGTAACTATATAAGTGTTTTAGATATAGACTACTAAGAGAAATAGTTAGTCTAGTAACCTAGAAAAGATATTACTAAAACCTAGAATATAATTATAAAGTTAATAATAGACCTAGAGAAGGTAGAGTACCTACTATTACTTCTTTAAAGAATAATACTCTAGAAGTAGGGGTAGGTAGTAATATTATAGAAGGTAAGTAATATCTAATTATTAAAGTAAAATACTAAATATCTTATACTAAAGATCTAGTTATACTTATAAGAGTATTACGCCTAGTAAATAATTTTTATTTTATCCTTCTATTAATATATTAATATATATTATACTAAGAAGCTTAGTATTAAGATCTTACTTTTTAGTATATAAAGTTAGAGATATTAATAAGTTAAGTATAAAGGGGGGGTGTTTTTCCTTTATAAAATACTAGGTTTAATAACCCTAAGGATAAGGAATAGAATAGTAAGGATAAGGATAGCTATTTATTTTAGAATAATAAAGAATTATAGAATTATTATATCTTAAATAATAAATCTAGTAATAAGGAGGGTTCTTTAGATAGTATAGAAGAGCTAGAAGTTAATAAAACTAGTAATAATAAAGGTAAAATTAATATAAGAGAAAGAGAAAATATACTTTAAGAAAATAATAGTAAGTATAAATAAAAATATTTTATATATAAATACTAATTTAATATTATAGAGAATTTAATAAAATAGAGGTATTAGATATAGTTACTTAATAGGATATTATATAGGAAGGTAGCTAAAGTTAAAGAGTATTATAATAAGTATTATAAAAAAGAAGAAATACTAAATATTTATTAGATTAATAAGAAGCTAAACTATTAAATAGAACTTAATCTTTAATAAGAGTATTACTATATTAATAGCTATATAGTATTTACTAGAGAATATACTTAGATTTAAAATTATATTATATATAATATATCTAGGTATTATTATACTAAATATAAAGTAGAAAACCTTAAAAGAAATAGTTATATTACTTTATTACTCTAAGATTAAGGTTAATTTATAGTAATAAAGATTATAGTAAAGAAATATTAACTTATTATTATAACTTTATATAATAGGAATTACTAGAGAAGTTAATAGATATTTTTAATAGTTAATTATATAAGGATTATTATATATAAGAAAAGAAATTATTTTAAAGATAAGTTTTCTTAATTTACCTTTATTTACCTAATATCTAATATTAGTTTACTTATTTAAATATAGTATTTTAGTTATTTTTAGATAGGGCTTAAATTATTAAGTAAGGTTAATATAATATAATACTAGTAATTCTTATTAATCTTAACCTACTACTAAATAAATAATATTTATAAAAAAATATATTACTTTATTTACTAATCTTTAGACCTAAGAAGACTAAGATAGTAAATATATTTTTATATCCTTTAGTTAAAGAGTTAAAAGAACTTAATAAAGGTATCTTAAACGTTTAGTATACTTTAATAAAGCTAAAGTAGGCAAATATTATTAATATCTAGATTATATTAAAAGTATAGTTAATAATTATAAGTACTAATAGACTTATAAGAGTAAAAGTACTTAAGATAAAAGTTCTAGGATTAGTAAAGAAAGTATATTTATATTATATAATTCCTAGTAAGTAAAAACTATAAGCTACTATATATTATATTTTATATAGTAATTAAAATATCTTTATATTAGTTATATAGTAGAATATTATAAGGGAAATAAAGATATAGGACTAGTTAGTAAGTACTAGGAGAAAACGTTAAAGTAATTATTTAAAGTTTATATAAAAGCTAATTCTAGTATAACTTTAAAGTTTATACTTTACTTAAAGTTTTCTTATTAATTATATATATATATTTCTAGAGAATATTATACTATATTTATATAAGATCTAGAAAAGTTATATTAAAATAAATAAAAGGTTATTAAAAAAGAAGAAAAAGAAGAAAAAGACTATAAGCGCCTATTCTAGATCTACTAAATAAAAAATAGAAAGATAAAGGATAGGAGGATAAGAAAGAGATAAGAGCTTAAAGGATAATAAGGATTAGGATATAAAGGATAGATAAGATAAAAATAAGAGATAGGATAAGAATAAGATATAAAATAATAGAGAAGAGAATAAAGGAGATAAAAAGAATAAAGAGAATAGAGAGGATAAAGAGTATAAAGAGGATAGAGAGTATAGAGAGAATAGAGAGGATAGAGAGGATAGAAAGGATAGAGAGGATAAGGATAAGAATAAAGAGGATAAAGAGAATAGAGAGGATAGAGAAGATAGAGTTACTCCTTAATAAGATAGAGAGGCTAAAGTTACTCTTTAATAAGAAGCGGTTTCTTAGTCTTCTATAGAGTATTTATATATAATTCTAAAGGTATAGTAAAAAGAATTAGGTTAAATTTAAAAATTAGTATAAAAGGATATACTAGCGTCTTATAAGAAAGTACTATACTTAATAAATATCTATTATAATTTATATAAGATAAAAGAGTAAGAGAATTTTCTATTAAAAGATAGAGTTATACTATTAACTAATAATACTAATTATTAGTTTAATTTATATCTTAAGTATTTTATAATCCTTAAAAGAATATATACTTAAGTAATATCTTAAATAATTATATATAATAAAATTAATAAGTTAAATAATATATATAAAACCTTTATTAAAGTATAGGAAGGGTTCTATTATTAGAGTAATATAAAATATCTTAATAATTATAGGATTAACGTTTATTTTTTAATATATTTAAGTATATATAATTTAATAATTTAATAGAATATTAATAAATTAATTTTATAGTAGATTAGATTCGAGATCTTAAACTAGCCTATAACTTTATAGTATTTATTATAGAGAGGTAAATAAAAGATATAAAAAAAAGGGTAAAGTAAACTTTATAAATAGATATTATACTTATAAATATAATACTATATTAATAGTATAATAATATACTCCCTTTTATTAAACTATTAATACTAATATAGTAAGGGCTAGGATAAGATACTCTTTATTAATTTAGAAGAGCTCTTTTAAAGAAAAAGTTAAGTCCTATAATAAAGCGCTTATTATAGGAGGTTTTTTAAAGAGACTATATAAAAGTTAAGGATTTTATATACTTAAATATTAAAGTATTTAAGATATTTTATTTATAGTAGAAGTATTCTATTAGTAGTAAAGACTTATAAGAGTAAGATAATATTAATAAGAATAATAGTTAGATAGTATAGTTAGGTAATTAACCTAGTATTAAAGGTTATTTAGAGTTTATTCTTTATTTTAGTTAGGTTATAAGATATACTACTATTAGAATACTAGATAGTTTAAAAGATTATAAGATTACTTTTATTTATCTTATTAAATATAATTAGATTAGATATTAGAATATATCTATTTAAGAGAGTATAAAATAAGTAATAATAGTTATTAATATAAAAGGGATTCTATTTCTAGTAGGAAGGATTTATAAGGATTTATATAGTAGATAGTACTATTTTTTTATAACTATAGAATAAAATTAGTATAGAATAATTAAATAAGGTTTAAGTAGAGAAATTAGTAATTTATTATATAAATAGGTTTAGGGTTTAAGAATAGATTTAACTAAAGTAGAGAGTTTAAAAATAGATTTAATAGAATAAATAATAATAGAGGGATTAAAATATATAGCTTTAATTTATAAAAGTAGCTTAAATATAGAGTAAGATTTTATATAGGTTAGGAGTAGCTAAAATAGTTACTCCCTTTATATAGGGCGGGAGTAGCTAGACTAGTCCCTCCGAGGCTTATTTTCGATAGAAGTCGTTTACTCCTAGCCCTATAAATAGGAGTAACTAGTCTATTTACTCCTAGTAACTAGTCTAGTTACTCCTAACTATTAAAGTATTAACTCCTATTTACAAGGTAGGGGGTTAATGTTTCCGGGCCGTACTCCTATAGGGTAGTATTAAAGAACCTTTATAATAGTAATTATACTAAGATTAGTTAAAAATAGCTTGTTCTATACTTTTAGGAGCGCTTATTTATATAAAGTCTTATTATATATATCTTCTATTTAATCCTTAGATAGTCTCTTTATAGCCCTTATTATTTAATCTATACTCTAGCTTATATTCTTAATACTCTTAGGTCCTAAAGGTTTTAATCGTTTACTTAATAGTAGATCTCTCGATAAACTACACTTATTTGCTCCCTAGGATTTAGAGGTATTTATTAATTAGATAGCCTCTTATTATATATTTAACTATAGTAGTTCCTTATCCTTTAATCCTTTATTCTTACCTAACTTTTTAGGCCTCTTTTACTTTCGAGCCTTACTATCTTTACTACTATAATATACCTCGTATATATCTAATTTAGTATTTAATTATTATAATTACTCTATAGTTATAGAGTTACTAACGTTCTCTATATAATTAAGTATAGGATTAACTATAAAACCGGCTTATTTAAGTATAGAATTATCTATATCTTTAGGATCTATAGTATTAGAATCTATAGAATCGTTTAAATCGTTTAAATCCTCTAAGTTCTAATATTCGCTATTAGGGTATCCTTATATATATCTATATTTACTAGTAGTAACCTTCTTTTTATTAAGCTCGGTAAGGGTATAATAATAAAGAAAACACTTCTTTTTCTATAGTTTTACCTCTAGGTATTTCTATAATTATATTAGATTAATTAACAAATAAAAGAAGTAGTATTTACTATAATATAATCGGCCTAGATAGGTATATCCGCGAAAGTAATATAGCGTTCCTTGTTCTAGCTAAAACTAGAATTCTTATAGAGTTTATATATAACCTTAAAGTCCTTTTATAAGGTACTATATTTAGATTAATAAGAGCGTCCTTATTTATATAAAGTATATTAATTACTATATATCTTCTATATCTATTTAGGAAAGTTACCCTTACCTACTTCGCTATCTTCTTATTTCTCTTATATAAACTCTAGAAGCTTAAAAATATTATTTTCTATCTACTTTAAATAGCCTCTCTTTTATAAGGCTATAGCTTATAATACTTACGTCTAGGTAGGTTATACTAAAGGTAGACTTTATAATAAGTCCTAGGTAGTAGAGTCCTAGGGGGTAGAGTCTTAGGGGGTAGAGTCCTAGCTAGTAGAGTCCTAGGACAAACTACCTAGTAGTATAGGATTCTATCTCTTCTTTTTTCGGGCTATATTATATATATATAAAAGTTAAAGAATTAAAAGAGTTAAAAAAGAAAGAGAAGATAGAAGGAGTATAATTACTCGGTTAAGTACTTAGTTAAATAGAACTAACTAAATTGTAGTATAGTACTAAAAATTAGCTATATAGACAGAACCTATAAAAGTCGACAAATATACGACAATATAGAAAAAACTTTTACACTAGCCAAACGCTAGTATATTTGTTTCGTCGCAATAGTGTAATTTGTATGTAAATCAGGAAACTTTTGTATGAGCCCTTAGGGTCCTCCAGCCCGTGCAAATCTTCGACTTTTGTACCTGTTTTGCATGGAGAGATTTGCGTAGCCAAACACCCCCTAAATAGATAATATAATCGAGTGGGTTTCAGTTAAGTTAGGATAAGATAAAAGAGACAAAACTCACTAATCGACCCCTCGCCCATTTAATAAACCTCGAAAAGTGAATTTAGCACAGGAGCATTCCAATACTTGTTTGTAATTTTTGTCCATTCTTTGATTCTGTATGTGCAAGACCATAGTCTATCTTACTAGGTAATCTTACGCATCATATTGAACACCAAATATCCCTCCCCTCTCTATGTGCATTTTCTTATTGTGTGTGTGTATGTTTAGTCAAGCTCCAATCCCCCTCCTCTCCACCGCGTCTCAATTCCCTATCCAACAGCCAGGATACAAGCTGCGTGGGGGATGGACCCAGGCATAATCAAATCTCCAACTCCCTTGCTACAGTATCATCCATCTCGAAAAAGGGGTATCTTGCAAACAGAAAAGGAGCTACTCTGCACAACAAAAGAAAATTGAGTAATAGGAAACCGAAGCGGTGGTATGTTGTTAGCGAAATCCTCCCTTCGCCATGAACGCAGTCCTCCCAAAAAAAAGTCGAAATTTCCCACCCATTACCCCAAAAATCAAAAAGCCTGTCGCTGCTAAAGAACAAACGCCACCTCTGTAAATGCTAAATCGATGTGAATTACTCGATATGCCAAAGAACGCCGCCGTTTGTAACCCCCCTGAATGAAAATGATCGCCGAGACCTTCAATTACATAGGAAATGGTATCATTCTGTTGAGTGGTGTGTGGTCCATCGGTCGATCGCAAAACTAGTCGTACAATTGCCCGCTTTGTGCGTATCATTGAAGTATTGGTGATCCGAAAGAGACTCTAAGTGCCTCCCGCTGGGTGCCATCGATTTCTATGCCGCTATCCCTATCGTCTTTACCCTCGCCGCCCCACGACGCCGCAGCATTTGCAGCCGCTTTCTGCCTCGCTTCTCTCAGCATCCGCGCTCCTATACTGCTCATCCCCTCGTTATCGACCTCAACCTCGACCTCTTGCTGCTCAATTTCATCTTGCGTCAACACCCTTCCTCCCAATTCTACATCACCCGGTATTACGCGGTACTCCAAAGCCTTCTTCCCTTCGTCAATCAGCGCCTCGGTCCAGCCTAAACAACGCTTTAAACTCTGGTTCATTCTCTGGCTGTCAGTAAGTAGTTGTTGGTGTTTGCTTAGATCCAGTTGTAATCTCTTTTCATCTTTCTTTCTGTGCCTCAAATCACTTTCGGCCATCGCAGCCGGGCTGAGTGGGCCGTCGTCCATAGATTCAGAAGTGTCAGAAAAGCCTTCTTCTTCTTCTTCGGGTTCGTCATGGTCAAGGTCTTCATCTTCACTCAAGCCGGAGAGTGACGCGCCGTCTATACTCTCTCCGATTACTGAGAGAGTATCCATCGAGGTTCGTAAGGAAGCCGGGGCAATTGATAAACGCCCGGATCTGCTAAGTCGTCTGAACCGTCGTAGTTCGGCTGTTTGCTTGCGCATCTCTCTCTCCAAAGTTCTGTTGATTGCCTCTAGAGAAGAATTTGTGATTTCAAGATCAAGTACTTTTCTTTCCCGTCGTGCGTTTGCTGCAAGCTCATTCAGCTGTTCCAGTGTCTGTCCAACCTTTATGGGGCTCTGCGAACCCTCTGGACTCTGCAGGCTTTCTGAGTGTTCGGATTCAGCGTCATCCACTGAGCTTGTTTCTGGAGTCTCCTCAGGCGTAGAAACAAGGCCGGCCGGAATTATGTGTGCAGGCGTTACTGGCGATGTGACCTCCAGTGGACTAGATAACGAATTCTTCCTCGATGGCGGCCCCGAGCCCAGGCTCGTTGAACGTCCATGACTAACCACCCTTGGGTACTCAAGGCTCCTTCGATTCGCGACCACACTGTTTGCTGACTGACCACGACCTCCGGCTTGTGGTCGGGGAACTACTGCCGCTTGTAAAGTGGGGGTGCTTCGTTGAGATGGTATATTGGCATGCTGGAGTTTTGCAGGGGGGGCAGTTCTCTGGGGTGGAGAGAAAGTACCAGAACTGAATGTCGTAGCTCTACTCAGCGGCATGCGAGAGTGGTTAGAAACAACAGAAACTGGCCGAGAGGGTGCGAAGCTTGGTGAGGGTGAGAGCTGGAGATCTGGAGTGCCATTTGCGTGGAAGAATTTTGGCTGGGGCTTCTCTTCCCCCACATTTGACCCAACCACAGAACCTCCTGTACTTTGTGCAGGCGGTATGGATTCGCCATTGGCATGGAAGAATTTCGATGATGGCTTGTTAGACTGCACGCTCGATCTAGTTGGGTGTGTGGGTTTGGCGTCACTGGCAAAGAAGAATTTCGAATCTGCTGATGCTGCATTGGGGCTCCTTTTGTAACCCCCTACTTCTGATCCGGCCGTACTGAAAGAGACCGTTGACCGCTTTGGCATATCTTTATCCATTGCGGATATCCCCAGCCCAGGTACCTGCATTGTAGCATCTTGGGCAGCTCGAAATGAATCATTCGTGGGTGGAAACCCAGGTGTCCCGGTAGGTGTACCTGTCGGTGTTGTACTGGCACTGCCGCCGTCAACTCGAACTTTCCTTGGTCCAGACCTCGGTGTGATATTGTTGGTGAGATAGGAGGAGAGGGGCGTCGGGAGGTCCTCTTTAGAGGAATCGGGGGTGTGGCTGCGGACAATTGGACGTGTATTTCGTCGTAAAGACGATGCTGGTGCTCCCGTGGCAGAACCGGCCACCCGAGGAGTCAACGGAGGGCGAGTGGGTGCTTTGGAAGAGGCACTTAGTGTTGGCAAAAGGGGCCTCGAGGCAGGTTTGTTATCACTCGAGATACCGCTCCTGGTCGATAGGCCTCCCTTTTGTGAGCCTCGCATCATGGCATTATTGTCTCGAGACTGTAACGGCGGGCGATCGGAAGACTTCGGCTGAGGTTGTTTGGGTGACGGTGACGGTCGAGCCGGAGCCGTAGTAACATTGGGGTTCCGTTTGGTTTGGAGGTTTCTCGTTCTCGTGGTTGACGTGGTTGGGTTGTTCTTGGGTGGAGGTGGTTGATGATGATTGCTGCGCGCGTTGAGGCCGCCAATTATAACGGCCCGCATTTTGGCTGGTGGTGCCTGTGCTGGTACTGGCGAGAGGCCCTAGTCACACGCCAGCCTTGCCACGGACTTGGACACAGACGCAGACGCACTTTTAAGGAGGTCGTAGGTCGTAGTGGCCGTCGATGGTGAATTCGAACTTCTTCAAGAAGACGGAGCATTACATTAGGTACGAAGTATAAAACGAGCGAACTTCAATTTCATGGCGAGGGGAGGTTGCATGTATGTATGTGATAACTGCTTCCTTTTTCCTACCACCGCTACCGATGCCTTTGTTTACTTCCATTGCTATCACGACGGCCAATTGCCCAATGGCAAGCTCACGCCCCTCGTTTGATCTATCCCATCCGGGGTATTGCGGCAGTACTCCTTATTGCTGGTCCTCGCTTGCCGCATGTTTTGATTGTGATTCATGCAGTGTTGGAGGTGGCCAGTGCTGGGAGGCCAGAACGGCGGAGACGAGACTGTCATTCCATTTCCTTGGTCTTGTTTCTGTCCTGTGGCGGGGATGCACGACGCTACTCACGAGCAGGCGGGGATGTCGCTGGGAGGCTCTGTGGTTACTTCTTGCGCCGGCTTTCTTGGTTTTGATGCATTCGTTTTTACGCGGGGCAACCCGAGGGGTTGTGGGGATGAACTACCGTACACGAAGTAAAAAAGTACATGGTGTTTTATGCCTTTGAAGGCTCTATATTTACATAAATGGATTGTCCGACTGGATGGGAAGTTGTACAAGAAGCACAAAACATATAAATAAACTAAACGAGAAATATAGGAAAGAATAAATACTGCGGGGTTTGGGGGAGGGGGGGATCATCATATTGGTAGGGGATGCTTACAATACCTAGATAGTCAGCGATAGCAACCGGACCTTCTTGGAATCACAACAACACCACGACAAAGATCGTCAATTGTTAATTAAAGTTTTCTTCCTTTTTTCCAAAGGGGGCGTCGTGTTTGCTTATCTTCAAGAAACACCGGAACCTTGGACCCCTATAGACGAGGAACCTCGCAATAAATTCTGTCCCATTGTTTTGCTACTTGGGTGAGGGGAGCGGAGGGATTTGAGTAAAGTGATTAAATTGCTTTGTGAGTTAATTAAATTAATTTCTCAGAGCCGTAGGGTACCAGATTTTGTAATCATCAACAATGGGGCTATTTACTACCACTGGTTTTGTTTACCGTAAGCTAAGGTCGAATAGTCAGGTAAAAGCTGTCTGAAGCTTGACCTCGAGAGCAAAGAAATGAAACTTTTCTTGAGATAAGAGAGGTAGGCATTACTCTGTACCCACTAGAGTTGTAAAAATATTATTCTAAAGACCTCACACAACTAGATTAATTATACGAATAGTTTAAACAATTGTTACTTTTCAATTCTTATTGTGCTAGATAAAATAAGACAATTAAGTTACTTGTGCTAGAGTTTTGACATAATGACTTCTGATAGCGTGTACAGAGCAATGCACGCCTCTCTTACTTGGATGTGTACTTCGCTCATCACATTCGCATACACAGCCATGAAGAAGAGCCAATGAGATTGATTGGCACATCTTACTCTCAATTGAATCGCTCCTGCCTTGCGAATCTCAAACTCAAAGGCAAACAGTAAACCACGCACACACCTTACCACAAGTTACCTAGGAAACACGACTTGAAGATAAATGTTTCAACGTGAACTTTTCAGCGGCTGGTGCAAACGAAGGTCTTGTTTTCCAGTCATAGTACGTCTTCGAGAGCGAGGCAGTACTTATACCATAGATGATGTTGGAAGTGTCGATGAGTTGAAAATCTTTGTTGAACCTTACAGTACACGCTCACCATATAATGTTTGAAACAAACTCTAAAGGATCTCTCCAGTAGTGAAGAAGCGGGACGTCTCAAGGACGACAGGTAGATTTCCAGTCTCAAAGAGAAACGTGATACGGTACTTGTAAAATCCAACTAAGGACGATTTGGAGTTTTATAATTCAACTTGGGAGAGATTGCACCAAAAGTTGGCTCGGAGTGCATGAAAGCTTGAGATTGAGTTGTTCTATCGAAAATATGCTGTTGCTTGCTGCTAAAAGATGACGTGAGATAGTTCTCGGGTCGTTGCACACCCTTAGTACCACAGATCTTGCTTTTTCTCTGCCACAAATTCTTACACAGTATTATAATCAGAATACAAAGTGAAAAGCTTTTCTTGCCAGCTGTTATGGATTCAGTGGCCAAACGAGAGAGCCTCACCAACTCTGAGTCTCATTTCCTACGAATGCCACTGGGTATGCCACTCTGGTGTTGAGATCATAAAACATCTTCATTCTGACGCCTTCTAGAATTACGAAAGGATATCTACCACTTACTCATCCCCTCCGTCAACCTGGAATTCTGTCAAAAATGGTGGCGATGGAATAATGCTCCACAACGGCACCAAAAACACCTAGCCATTCTCCGTACGAACCGTCAAATCTATCAAGAAGCAACATCAATCCTTTACAAGGAAAGCAGAATCCTGTTACTGGCCGACGACATCTTCTGTCTACCGTCGTTTCCGAAAAGTGATCCTTTGTTTTCTTACAATTTGTCGGACCAGCAAAGAGACCCGAATGCCACATCTTGGAGATACGATCCACTCCTAGGTATCGGCGAGGAGGTTGATGGAAAACAGGTGTATACACAACCTGAACTTGGTGGACTTATTGAGCCTCATGTTCTAGCTCGATTCCAGCATGTAGTTGTTAATGTCAGTCTTCTTCTTCGAGGCTCCAATACCACGCAAGTCATTTTCGATGAGGGGCAGGAGGTTTATTCTCAGAGTATTCTCGCGGAGCAAACCAGGATTCTTGGAACGGAGCTCTTTAAAAAACTAATTCAGGTACTTTCGAACTCTCACGTTTTGAAAACACTTACGATACTTCTTTCTGTCGATGCGGGAACGCCCCGGAAAGATGAGGGTGGGAATTCGACCGATGATGATGATGATACGGACCCGGAACCTGAACCAGATGATGAAGACGAGGAAATGATCGAGTGTCTTCGACTGAAGAAAATTCTGGATCGCGATAGGGATGTAGATGTTTTAATTCAGAGTGGGGTTCTTTGGCCTTTGAAGGGCTTGAGGAGTGTTAAGAAGTGTGAGGTTAGGACCCCTGCTATGGCTGAAGAGCAGAATGAGGGTTTCAGGGAAGTTGATAGGGTGACAGAGGGGGTCTCTCAGGGGCCTGAATAATCGACCGTATTTCCTCCGTGCGCTACCTATATTGAAAAGTAGATTATAAATACTACAAAAATAATAAAAAGCTATAAATTATACTTACTAACTAGAACTTAAGTTAATAATCATTTTAGTATTTCTAAGACTTTTTATATATATTGTTATTGTCTCTAACCTCTAGAAGATTATAAAAAGGCGGCCTCTTTTGGGCGAGGAAATACGGTGGATTATTTAGGCCCCTGAGAGGGGGTTTAGAAGAGTTGTAAAGGGTGGTTGAGATATAGAGTGATTCAAGAAGGTCGGGTCGGGTCTATCTGAACTAAGATAACAGTAAAGAACTGAAGATTATAGGCCAGGAAAAAGAGAAATAATAGCCTAAGATGAAATATCGAAATGCAACAAAAAGGTTGTACTTAGGAAAAGCTACTGCTCTGAGCAGTTGCAGACCTCGGCTTGAATAGGTAGGTAATAATAAAATAAAAGAGACTAGACAATTAAAGCTAACCACTGTCACCTAAATTATATGCGACCTAAATTATATGAGAAAAGTCTATACAGTATTACCTAGTCCGAGTCTCTGATTCGCTGGGGCTGTAAGAAGGACAAGCCAGGGGTTCATTCCAATGTACCCAACCTCTTTTCTACTGTCACGGCTTTTTATCGGCGAGATGTTAGCGTTTTTGTTTCAATGTTTGCTTTCGTTTCACCGCTACCACAAGCCAACGTCTCCCCAGATAACGACCATGGCTGTTCATGAGGAATACCAGTTCATGATGCTGCCATTAGGTGAGATTCTAGATCCGTACTTGAGTATTGGATGCATTGACTACCCCCCTACCGAAGCACAAGCTAAATAGCAGCCAGAAATCCGGAACAAAATCTCCACTACGTTTATCTCCTCGCGCCATGCAAATGTATTCGTCTCAACAGAAGGAAGGGACACTTCGATTATTTGTCAGAAAAAGAGATAAGTGGTGCGTCAGTTGAATTCCATCTCTCTATTCGAGCAGTCAACCATCAAATTTACGAGGAGGCATCCTCAGTCTTCTTCTCATCCCTCACTCTTCTCGTCGAGATTCCAGATATCAAGAATTTGCGAATGACAGAGTATGAGAACCCCGAAGATATGATGTATTTCACGAATTTAGACCACCTCAGCCTTAAACGGGAAGTCTATCCACCAAATGTATCTCCTTCGTGTTTTATTTGGCGATATAATCCCATGAACTATGTTCCCAGTCCCATTCACTCTGGGAAGCCAGGGCATGATCCCTATTCCGACGAGGATATATTCCAGAATGACGACCGATGGGACGGGAAAATGGAACCGCATTTCTTCGTACAATTCCGGAATATTCTGGTTCATATTGCCTCTGTCCACCTGATGCCATATTTTGGGCACGAATTCCTAAATCATGAAATATGGCGCCAACCGAAGCCAACTTTGAAGGAATTTGTTGGGGCCAGTCGACTTTTCGGGGTTTTGTCAAGGTTGCTTTCTGGTGTAAAGGCTTTGAAGACGCTGGAAATTTCTCTTGACATTGAAGGGCATGTTGGCCAATGGTAGCTTGATGGAAAAGGACAAACGGACCATGTTGGCGATCTTACGAAGCTAGAACGTCTTCCTTCGGATCAACACATTCAGAGTAATGGCAATGGCTTTCTCTATTCACTGAGCAGTTTGGCCAACGTACAGCGATTTGAAATTAAGGTTCGCAGTCATGACGAATCTTCGAAGCGCTCTTATCGCAAACTGGGTCGGATCTCGAGTAAGGTTGTGGAGAAGTTGAAAAACGAGGTAAGGCATGATAATATTGTACTGCAAACGGTCCCGTCGTCTCTGGAACTAACGCTACAATTCCAGATTGCAGCAAACATCGCCGGTACTCCATTCCTATCAGACTCAGGAATCACTTGGCAGCTTGTAGAAGAAAGAGGGAGGGGCCTTCAATGTTCAAGGATGCAATTGCAGGCGATCGAGGATAAGAATCTTACGCCCAGGGCGACACAAGCCCTCTTGGATATGATTGAGCTCCAGAAGGCGCATCAGGAGAAAATCGATAAGATACAAAGAGAAATCAATCGTGAATTGAGGAGATAAGAAAGAATCGGGCTTATGATTGGGAGTAGACAGATGTGTTTAACCACAATATGTACGACTTTGAAAACTCGGTTCAAAACTGAAATGGGGTTAAATTATTTTCTACATTTCTATAACTGCACAACCTCAAAGCAAGTCACTGAAACTCGGATCATACCAGCAAAAGAAAGCCAAACGTCTGGAGATTTCAGTCACTACTTAGAATTGGGGTCAGTATATACCCCTTCTGGATGAGGTAGGCATTGGACTTACAGCTAGATCATAGAGGACAATTGCGATGAGCGTCTCTTAAGAGGTTTAGAGGGAGGTACCTTTGCCTTTTCCGTCTGATTTTGCGGGCTCGCTCCTGCTGGTTCGAGAGGGACGATGACTGGAGATGGTGCTGGTTCAGGAGTTGGCTGGGCGGGGTTTGGTTTAGCAGGCTTCTCTTTGTTTGGTTCCTTTTTCTTGTCGGGATCTTGTCCACCGGGAGCAGGCTCCTTGTTCTTATTAGGGTCCTCTCCGGCTGGAGTAGGTTCCTTCTTCTTATTGGGATCCTCTCCGGCTGGATTAGGCTCCTTCTTCTTGTCAGGATCCTCTCCGGCTGGATTAGGCTCCTTCTTCTTATTGGGGTCCTCTCCGGCTGGAGTAGGTTCCTTCTTCTTATTGGGATCCTCTCCGGCTGGATTAGGCTCCTTCTTCTTGTTGGGATCCTCTCCGGCTGGATTAGGCTCTTTCTTCTTATTGGGATCCTCTCCGGCTGGATTANTTTCTTCTTGTTGGGATCCTCTCCAGCTGGATTAGGCTCTTTCTTCTTGTTGGGATCCTCTCCAGCTGGATTAGGCTCTTTCTTCTTATTGGGATCCTCTCCAGCTGGATTAGGCTCCTTCTTCTTGTCAGGATCCTCTCCGCCTGGAGCGGGCTTTTTCTTAGCGGGCGTTCCATCTGCGTTCGGGGGCAATTCTCCGTTTGGTCCTAGGGGGACGATGATTGGGGTTGGCGTTTCTTTAGGAGAAAACTCGGCCTGAGCTGGTCTTCTTTTTGTGATTGTGGGTGTTGAGCGTTCCTCGACGCTGCGTCCACGGAAGAATTTGAAGGCGTTTGGGTCGGCTTTTTCAAGTTCGGCTAACGATGGAACTTGCGGGATTGCCACTGCAGATGCAAGGACGAGAAGACTGGCGGCTGGGAGAATGAACTTCATTTTTACGGTCGGAGTTTAGAATTTAGTTGGGGGGTTTGTTTGAAGATATTAAATTGTAATGTGAATAAGATGAAGCCAGTTCATCGAAAAAAAAGAAGTGAAAAATATGGAATTGAAGAATGAGATGGCGAAAAATGTCTTTGGGCGACCTCAAGATCTTTATGTTGATCGCAAAAGATTGATCCGCCAGATCTTTAGGCGCATTCCACCATAGTAATACATTATTGAGTTTCAACTCTCATGTCGAAAAGGCTTAGCAAGAAGATCACTGCTACAACGCAAGACATTGGCCAGCAGTTTGGCTCCCTATCTGTCTCAACGTTATACGGAAGAGGAGGCTCATGGGCCATTGGCTCGCTCGAAACGCTTCCAATTTTCTAAGCCGCCCCATCACGCGTCAACTTTCGGGACTCGGAGCTTTGCCGTCGGTTCTGTAAAAGTATTTCAAACTGCTCTGAAACTCTATTTACTAAGCGAGCCAAGTATTCGCAGATCAAACCAGATATTTATGGACCTTTACCTCAGATCCCGTGACTACTTTATTGGCAGCGATCTTTTGTTGTGAATTCAAGATTGATGGAAGAAGATTCATCAGCCAAATTTGATTTTTTGTGTAAGCGTCCAAGGAATGAACGTTGTGGGGATTGTTAAAAGTTTCCATTATTCGTAAAAATCGCGTTCCTCGTTTGATGCTGTAGTTAGCGTTACTCGTTTATTGCCTTCAATTCCAAAATCTTCGAGAGGTTCGTCTCATCTAAAAATGGGTGAACTATTGTATTGAATGTTTTCATACAGCCGCGAACCAAGACCAGGGATGATCTTCTCGTAACACAACAATCGTCATGCTTCTCCCTTCAAAACATCAGCCCTCATTGTAACGACAACGGTTTCTACACATCTCTTCTCTCAACCCTTCTTGACCAGGGGTTTTGCCTTAAATACTTCATGGAATCCCTCCAACGTCCGGTCTTTGGTCTCCACGAATATATATATATGACAACAAACTCAATCAGATCCCATTACACGAACCAAAATGAAATGAAGGTAATAGGTAATAGGCAATCCTCTCAAAAGCAGGTCCACTGCCATATTGGATGAAAGTCCTTGCGATACTTGATATAAGCTTCCCAAGAGTGGTGCCTTTGGCTCTTGTTTCGGAATTGAGTGACTCGTCAATGTATCTTACTTCCATACTCTCTAGCGGTGTCCATCTGAAACTGAAAACGATGCCAAAGAAGTAGACGAATGTGATGGCAGCATTTGTGACGACTTTGTTTTTGTTTTCCACGGAGATTTTTGTTGTTCCAGTAATAATTGCAAAACACATACCGGGGGGAAATAGACCAGAGGGGCAATGGTCTTCGACCGATTTTGTCTCTCATGCGAACTCCAAACCCAGCACCAACCCAGCAGAGAACCGGGTTGACGCCATTTATTTTGAGTTGGAAATGAGCATCAATAATACCGGCAGTCTTTACCATGTTTGGAAGATAATAAAATATGACGCTGTTGCCGGATAATTGACTGAAAAAAGCCATGCCAAGAACACAAATAATTCGAGATCTGGCGTTTTTCATTTTGAACAAAGTAGAATAGTCTCTACTAAGCAATTAGGATCACTTTTGGTTGCTGATAAATGCTTAGCTGTTCCGAGGAAGGAAAAGAACGTACCACGTGCACCAGCGCTTAGCAGATTCATCTAGTGGAATCTGGTGATACATGTCGGCCATTTGAAGTTTCACAATTGGGTGATCAGGACTTTCCGAGGAATCCAAATGTATAAGTAATGTTATGAAGCTATGATAGAATTCGAGGAATGGACACACATCCGCCGTGATATTTTGCAAGTACAGCGCGAGCTTCGTTGGTTTTGTCCTGGCCAACAAGCCAACGAGGACTTTCTGGGAGAAAAACTACACCACCAGCAACAAACCCAGAAGACACTGTTTGAGCCCATATCGGAATCCGAAATTCATAAGTGAAGTTAATATATGCTGTTCCATAACCAATCTTATGTCAGATCGATGAAAATTAAGTTAATAAATTTAGGCAAGACTTGCAAGTCCTACTCGCGATGATAGATCCAATATATCAGCATGTGTCATACAACCCAGTACTTGTCCCTCTTCATATGGATCTGCCAATAAGCTAACATAGCGTGGTGCCCTATGGTTCCAATACGTATGATAAAGATCAGCCATCGTTAATAGCCAAATCATAGAACTCAAGCGTATTTCTTGCAAGTAGTAATCTCCAATAATGTTAGGTGAATTTTCGAAGCTCAGTAAAAAGACACTCCAAAAACGAGAACTAAACTTCCAGCCATAAACACATCCATATTAATTGCAGGTGCCTGAAAACAAGTACTAACAATAATAATAATTGCACCCGTGAACGTTCCAGCACGTCGTCCAAACCTATAATTAATAGGACCCGTAAGGAAGACTACAGGTATTAATCCAATATTATATAAAGCAAATATCAAACCAGTAAGACACCTAGCCTTTGTCTACACACGCTACCAAATATTATTATCCTAAAAGTCTGGCACAACTTAATTAATTGTCCTTTTTTACCTAGGTTAATAAGGAGTGAAAAAGTATTATTCTAAACTATTCGTATAATTGATTTAGTTGTATAAGGTCTTTAGGATAATCTTTTAACTGAGGGGTGTACAGAATAATGCCCGCCTCTCTTACTAGCCTTCGCTTGTGACAGACCAAAATATTGTTGGTATTGTTTCATAGCGTTTACAGCTCTATAGTAATACTAGGCTGCGTTTTATGTAACGTACGAAGGGAACTCACCTCATCAATGCGATATCGAATCTTTTAGACAACCACCGATATAGATAATTACTAAAACAATATAGAGACAAAATATAGAAAGAGTCTATAGTATTGTCCGACAGTTCGATTTCGGTAGTAATTAGAATAGTATTATTAACTGCGATACATCAACTTTCTCATTTTTTCCCATTGTATAGAGTGCCTCTCTCCTGGTTTGAGACTTGAAGTAAAAGATTCTTCGGTTATCTATAGTACTAGGGGGGAAGGGGGGTTTGGAATGATAGGGGTAGTAATATATAGCTGTAGCTCTCCCAATCCCTTGCAACTCAACCGGGAAATAATATGGCTGCTAATCTCTGCCATGACTAACCAGACCGTTTGTTCCCATTAACTCACAAGGCTACTGAGTTGACTTTGCCTAGTCTGGAAGAATATCGACCTATTGCATTTGACGTAACGATCAGAGACAATAGCAGCTTTTTCTTAATATGTTCATAGTCCAGATTTTTCACAGTAATAGATTGAGGCCTAGCCTTAGTGTGAATGCATCAGCTATCGCGAAACTTTACAAACTCATGATTCTAATAATATTCTATTCCAATTGAAAAACATCCAACAACAGTGTTGGAATGTAGCCAATAAGCGACGTCCGGGGCTGTCCGGGGAATGGGAGGTGGAGAATTGATCCTACCTGAGCCAATGAAATCCCGGTAGGTGGCTGTGAAAAATCGTCCCCCGACCTTCCGCAGACTCACACTGGCAGACTGGCCAATCTTTTCACAAGCAATTGGGAAAGTTGACCCCCCACTTTCTGTTGTTGCCTTCAAATGCAAGTGTTAAGGTTATCGCAAGGATTCAAATGTAGGGTCTTTCCCCCGAAGCAATTACCGTAAGAGAATGGCGGAGGGAATCATCGTGGCGGTTTGAGTACAGCGGCAGTCGGCTTTTATGAGGCTTCTTTGACAAACGTGGTCTTGATTACGGCCGCTCAAATCCAGTGAATCTTATACTTATCGTTCCCTCCTAGCAATATTTCTTTTTTTTTGTCCAAAATTCCTCTCTTGAACCAGATCAATCATTTTAGAGAACGATTCTTCTCTCACGTGGCACGCTCACAAATTCTCAAGATGCCAGACTTGATCTCTGGAATACCAGAGAAAGATGACTTCCAAAACGAGCTTGTCTTTGAGAGAAACCGACTTCCACCAAGAGCGTACTTTATCCCAAAGCACGCCCTGAATCTCAACGGGCGTTGGAAGTTTCATTATGCTCCATGTCCTGCCAAGGCTCCATCTGAGTCTGAAGACATTGAATCAATTGAAGGCTCATCAACAATCGACGTTCCAGGCCACTGGCAGCTACAAGGCCACGGCAAGCCACACTATACGAATGTTCAATTTCCATTCCCAGTCTGTCCGCCCTACGTTCCTTCCAAGAATCCAGTGGGAACCTATTCCACAGAGTTCAGAGTACCTTCCAAATGGAATAGTGAAGGCGAAATGAGTTACCGATTGAGATTCGAAGGCGTCGATAGTGCATTCCACCTCAGTGTTAATGGATCTCCATTTCAAGCGAGGTATAGTCAAGGAAGCCGTAATCCTGCAGAGTTTGACATCACCGACCTTTTGACGAAAGATGGATCAAGTTTGAATAAAGTCACAGTTCGTGTTTATCAATGGTGTGATGGGAGTTATATAGAGGATCAAGATCAATGGTGGCTTTCTGGTGAAGTTACTTCGATTCTGTAATCGTTCTTTTGCTAACAGAAACACAGGCATATTCCGAGATGTTTATTTTATTGCAATTCCGACGCGGGGCCATATCGAAGATTTCACTGTGCGAACAGAGCTTGATGAAAATTATCAGAACGCGCAATTGAAACTTGATCTTGTGTATTCCCTAGCAAGTGCATCAGCCGTTATTGTTAAGCTTAAAGGTCAGGGAACTGCACACATGGTCTTTGAAAAAAAGCTTGAACTTGAACCTCAATCAACCAGCAAAACCTTCAGTTTTCATGTCAAAAATCCCCTGAAGTGGACCGCCGAAACACCTGCACTCTATAACCTTTCAATTCAGCTTGGCGAACAATCCGAGAAACAAGAGCCACTTCAAATCATCCATCAAGAAGTTGGATTTCGTCAGGTTGAGATCAAAAACGGGAATTTGACCGTCAATGGCAAAGCTGTTCTCTTGAATGGAGCAAACCGACATGACCATCACTCGAAATATGGCCGAGCTGTTCCACTGGATTTTATACGTCGGGACCTCCTTCTTATGAAGACTCACAACATCAATGCCCTGCGGTGCTCCCACTACCCTTCTCACCCTGAAATCTACTCGATGGCAAACCAGCTTGGGCTATACGTCATGGATGAAGCAGATTTGGAATGCCACGGGTTTTACGACGCGGTTGCAAGGCCTTTGGAGATTCCCGAAAGCAAGCCATACGAGGAGAGGAAGTTGTTGACTTTTCCACAGTCTGCTAAATTTACTACTGACAAGGAATCGTGGCAAGGGGCTTATGTGGAAAGAATGAAGCAGATGGTTCATAGGGATAAAAACCACCCGTCTATTATCATGTGGAGTTTAGGTAACGAAGCTTTCTATGGGAGGAATCACAAGGCTATGTACGACTGGACCAGACAAGCGGATCCAACTCGTCCGGTACACTACGAAGGAGATGCAAAAGCGCTATCGGCAGACATGTTTAGCTACATGTACTTACCAATCCCAGAGTTGATCAAACGAGCAACCGAGGATGGAGATGATTTCGAAAAACCAATCATTCTCTGCGAGGTAAGCGAACCCCCTATTTTTCTCGTCATTCCCTGGAGCAAGTCCGCTTTCCAACCTTTTATTCTTCTATGCTATATTACTGCAAGCGGAGTCTAACATGTCATTAGTTTGCTCATGCCATGGGAACAGGTCCTGGGGCATTGAAAGAATACCACGATGCATTCCTTGATCATCGTCGGCTTCAAGGTGGTTTCATTTGGGAATGGGCTGACCATGGATTACAAACCACAACCAAAGATGGCAGGCCATTCTTCGCTTATGGTGGGGATTTCGGAGACTTTCCCAACGATGGCAATTTCGTCATGGACGGGTTATGTGACTCGGAACATAACCCGAGATCAGCTCTAGTGGAAACCAAGAAAGTGTTTGAACCAGTTCGCATCCAGAAAGTGGACGACAAGTTATTAATTACAAACTTGTACGATTTTGTCTCACTAGATCATCTCAAGGCACATTGGAAAGTTTCCAAATTCTCCACTGGGTAAGACTTGCTATCATTGATGATTCCTGCGAATATGTCTAACGTTCTTGCAGAGCAAACGAATCAATTTTGGCATCTGGACCTCTGTCACTACCAGAAATCGCGGCCGGAAACTCTGCAATAATTGATCTTCCAGGCCTGGACCATTATCAACCTGGAGGTGGCGAAATCGTCCTTTATATCTCCCTCGAACTTGCCTCCTCGAACCTGTGGGCAGAAGCTGGGCACCAGATTGCGTGGGGCCAATTCCCACTCAGCGGAATCGAGTCCAGCAGCACTGAAAAGACTTATGGTTTCGATAGCCCAGTTATATCTACTCATAAAGCAATCCTATCATTTTTCACATCGGATCTCAATTTTCAGTTCGACACCAGCACAGATCAAATCATCAAATGGGCTGTAAGAGGAAAAGACATCTTCGATGGTGCAAAAGGACCGCAGCTAACATTCTGGCGTGCTCCCACGGATAATGACATACCCGAAATTGCCATATATTGGGCGCTCTTTGGTCTCGATTCCATGGAAAAACAAGTACGATCCTACGTTCATACTTGTATCGATGGAGTACTAGAAATCACAGTCAAGAGCTGGATTAGCCCTCCCATTCTCGCTTGGGGATTTGACACAACTACAAAATATATTGTATCTGGAGATGGAAGCATCAAAATTGACGTCTACGCTGAGCCACAAGGTCCATTTCCAACCACTTTACCGCGATTTGGGCTCGAGATGGAATTAGCGAAAGATACCAGCACGGTAAAATGGTACGGCCTTGGACCAGGCGAAACCTACCGCGACATGAAACAAGCGGGTAAATTGGGAGTATGGGCAAAGGGAGTTGACGAAATGACCACTAGCAACGCATTTCCTCAAGAAAGTGGGAACCGAACTGATACCAGATGGATTCATCTTCTCAATTCCAAGGGTACAGGACTCCAAGCTGAAATGTGGTGCCAAGAGCCATTCGGGAATGGAAGTTTCGACTTCAACGTGAATAGACATACAGCACACGAATTGGAGAAGGCGAAACATCCTCATGAGTTGGGGCCCAGTGATAAAGTCATCTTCCGGATTGATGGGTCGCATCACGGGCTAGGAACCGCGAGCTGTGGCCCACCTACCTTGGAACAGCATTCCTTGAAGACAGGAATCTTGGATTTTGTCGTGGTTTTGACCCCCATCGCTTGAGAGGTTTCCTGAAATAGTGTAGCAAATCTGGATTTGATTACCAAAGTAGGTACACGTATGCTACAAGAATAGAGGCTTGTCAATATGTAACTAGCAGTGGATCTTCCCATGAATACAAGAGACGCAAAAATGCCCAAGGTTATACTCTTCTCCGCTAAGCGTGGGGCTCAATACTGTATCATTCTCCAGAAATTATAATTAGA
This sequence comes from Hymenoscyphus fraxineus, assembly GCA_900184765.1. Classification (NCBI taxonomy): domain Eukaryota; kingdom Fungi; phylum Ascomycota; class Leotiomycetes; order Helotiales; family Helotiaceae; genus Hymenoscyphus; species Hymenoscyphus fraxineus. The sequence continues at coordinate 1,425,217 of LT855409.1, forward strand.
ACGCCGTAGGTGTGTTGGTTGTTACAAATTTATCTATGTCCTCTCCACTGAACCCCCGTAATCAAAGTATGCGGTCGAGACTCTGTTCCTGTCAGCTCAAGCTTCAGGACAAATTCCTTGACTATTCTAGGCATTTCGGTTAATTGTTTTGGTTTCCCAGAAAAATTCCTCGAGTAGAGTAATTGAGTAGTAGATTTTTTTTAGGTTAATTCAGCAGATTGGATTTTTCGGCCACTTTTAATTTTCTCGTCCACCAGGAGAAGAAAAGTCACAAGATGAGTTGGGGAAACACATTAAAAACAATTTAAATTCATTGGCTTTGCACGGCTAAAGATGCGGCGACCTGGCTCCTTAATTTTTCGGCAGCAGCGGGCTGCCTCCATCCTGACCAATCATGGTTGTACAGCGCCCACGTCTCATCTCTATCCTGCTCGCCCTCTCGAATGTAATAACTAGTATGAAGTTAGAATGGTCCTACAACTAATGTTTTTTATCCGAATTTGCAAAGTCTCAAAACGTACCTTCCGGCAATAGCCCACATCATCCATCCAGCTTGCATCTGTGGCAACCAAGTCGCCAAGCAGGTAGCATAAACTCCCTTATACGCCTCACTTGTTTGATCATGACCCCATTCTGTAAGTAAAACAGGCATAACGTTCTGGACTGATGAATTGTTTTCGTCTAAGGCATTAAAACCGTTCCAGTAGAGGCCGTCCGTTATCTCTTTGCATTCTTTTGCTTCAGTCTGGTAATTGTGGAGCTCGAGGACCATTTTGTTGGCGTATGCAAAATCTGATTTCTTGAAGTAGAGTTCTTCGCCGAGGTGCTGACCTGTGGAGATGGCTGATAGATCTGTATCGTAATTGCTAGTTTGTGATGTCAGCAGAATTCCGGTTGAAAATAGGTATAAACGGAAATAGAAGGTGATTCTTACAGGCCGCTGTACAAGATGAGTAGATCAGGATTGGCGACATTTACTTCATCTGCAGCTGGGATCTAAGCAAGGCAAAAAAAGAAAACTGTTAGAGATGTCTCACACTTGATGGTACTTTGGTTGACTTAAGGGACTTACCATGTTCTTGTACCAGGTTGCCCAGTTGTAGGTTGCATCAGCGGCAGGCACTGATGTTGGTCTTCTTAATTCGTTTCGTAGCTTTTTAGAATATTAGTCATTGAAACTCAGAAGCACAAATATCTCATGGGTGTTCACTTACACCGAGGCCCACTAAGCTTTTCCAGTCTTTGCCCTACATTAATTATTAACCAAATCCCATCCGCCAGAGTGGAGAGCACTTACTCGAGTGGCCATGAAGTTGAGACCTCGCCTCCAGTTATCCGCATTAAAATGAGTGTCGCCCCACCAAGAATTGCCGTCGTACTCTTTGCAGCACCACATCCCCTTTGAGATATGGTTATCGAGAACGATCCAAATCTGTTGCTTGTCTGCTTCTGCGGCGATTGCATCAAAGACCTGCAGTCTTGTTGTTTCCATGTTGAAGGCAGGGTTGTTGACGAGAACTTTGTCGAAAACCGCTTGTCCATTTTCTGGCCCAAGTGCTGCTTGGAAACTCTCTAGAAGTGGTGTATCTCTTCCTTTATCGAACTGTTGATCGATCATTTCAGTTGCGAATGTTAACCGGATAACATTCATTCCTGTTCAGATGTCTTAGTGGGTGCAAAGTGTGTGTGGTTTGCAGGTTACTTACCTAAACTTTTAATATCTGAAACGATAGCCTCAATTGACTAGACACCAACCCACTAATTAGCATAACTCTGTTTCCCCGTCACGAGTTTTTGATAAACTAAAGGGAGTTCTTACCTTGTATTGGAGTCCTTCTGGTGTCATTGTTTCTCCCGCACCGGGCCAGTTGATTCCGGCAAAAGTAACATGTTCCCCTTTATTATTTTCAATCCATCTGCCGTTGGTGACAAGTGGACCACCGTAGGCTGCACCAAGTACGGAACCAACGAAGGCGAGAGGCAAGAAGGATTGAATATGCATCTTGAGGTTAAAAGAGTGTAAAACCGAGTGGTTAAAAGAGTGTAAAACCGAGTGGTTACTGAAAGCAAATTCAGGATGACGCCTCCCTGACTTATATAACAAAAATTGGATACACGGTTCCACCAAAGAACCCCACTATGTTACCTCGACACCTGGATATACGGAGTATTTGCCGTGAACACCATCGTTTGATACTTGCCCCTCTCCGTGCTTGGTCCGAGCCCTGGGGTATTGGCGATCAAGCCCACAAGATGGAGGCGTATCACGTTTGTTCGCAGCTGCGGCAATCCTACCGAAGTACGGAGTATTTACAGTAAAATTCCCCTCACTTCATCTGCTTGTTACATTCCAGCTTAGAGTAGTTTGCTAATGCGGATACTATCAACAACGAAGATATGAAATCGAGGTGTCAAGTCAACAATCGTTTTTGGAAACTGTTGTTGTTAGAGGCAAGGAGGTTACCAACATCAAGGTGATGGTGACCCTAAGCAAGTTTAGCGTTCCTATAAAGTAAATGATACTAGGCTGGAATTCTACTTGAACTCGCATGTTGATACTCCCGGTAATCGTAGATAATTAGAGCGTGGTAATTTAGGAGATTTTCCTTTAAAGTTGCCAGATAGGCAAATGTCTTGGGAAAAGCTTGGGAAGTGGGTATATATGGAGATCGATTAGCATCATGACACGAGGCGTAGCTAAATTCCGTACCTGAAATAGCAGTATTGTGGAGACAGAGGAGAACACCAAAACTAGGACTGCGACACTTATGAATGCCTGTAGTTTCATCCGAATATTGGGTCACATTTATCCTGTACTTCGTATATACGAATATAGTAATCTGACACAATAAGGTAGTCAAACACAACGGACTCGGCAAATAAACAAATCCATCGGACTTGAAATGATACGTGGCAATCACCTTGATTGATGGAATTCTACTTGATATCAAAGCATCAAGGTAGCTGAGATCGAGTAACCTGCCTGCATGGTTGGTGCCCCACTTCCCCGCGTATGATATTCACGTTCTCTTGTTCTCGAAGTCATGAGATACTTTCCTTCCGGAGTCATATTTGTTTCTAGGGTGGGTAAAGTGGGTTCTACACATTCGCTCCAATAGTTATAACCGTTACAATTGGGGCGAAGGAAGTAGACCTATTTTTTGCAAGTTGGGGTAGATGACACTATGCGTACGAGATTCCGATTTAGACTTCGTAGAGACGTTATAAGAAGTACGAAGTGTTCTCGAACAAATCCCGGTTGGTAGTCAATAGAAGTAAATCCAAGAGTTGATGTTGGGACTTGGTTCCGCGGATGGACCCGCGAATATCCCCGGGAAAACCTTGCCGTTGCTATATTGGTGTGGTTAAGAAATCCAGGTATCCACTAACATGGGTTTAGTTTGGGTCAGCTGGTGCTGCACTTCTGGAAAGAATTTTGGCATTTCCTCAAAATTGCTGGTCTTGATCCGGAAGAATTACCTAGTGACGTATGATGTATCTGTCATCGGTTTCATTTATACCCAAGCCAAGTATCAAAGAAGAATTTTTATACCCTGTGGGTAAGTTGTGGGTTCGTGATGCGGGGGAGTATCATGCAATTAATGTCTTGATCTGTTTCTCCTTTTTTGCCTTAGTGAAAAACATCATACCTACGTACTGTACACGAAGTCTCATGTCTTCTCTCCTGCTGATCTTTTTTCATCGCCCACCAGGGGTCGTCAGAATTATGTGCGCAACCCCAGATTTTAGCCGAAAACACACTGAAAACCAGACCTAGGCACGATCACGATATGTATCGGATTATCGCGATAAATATCGCATTATATCGCGATATATTATTCCACGATTTCGATATCGATCGTCGAAAAAGTGACGATATCGATATTTTGTACCTAAAATTATTATATTTTAGGGTGTTTCAAGGGGTGTTTTAAGGGGGGTCTAGGGTTAATTTGAAGTAGGAATACGATTATTATAGGGATAAAAGGATAACAAAAACAATATATTTAATACTATCGCTTAATAGTACCACCTTATTAAATTCCACCTTACCTCCTTGTCACTCTCTAGTATAATACCTACGTGACTTACACTAACTTCGCTACAGATATAGTAGACTAAGTATAGGATCAAATAGTAGTATATTAAATAGTAGAATATTAGTTAAATTTAGAGCGTTTTAGAATAATAGTAGTAATGTCGATAGTGTTAATAGTAGAGCTAGTAAGAATAAAGCATACTAATTGGTCCGGATCCGGATTTACAGATTTTCCGTGTCACGTGTTACGACAATCGATGTTATATCGGATATCGTTAAAGCCCCGATATTATATTGTTAGTATATTTACGATACGATATCGACCGTAGGACCTCCGATATAGAAACGTTTACATCGTGCCTAGGTCTGCTGAAAACGCCGTACTCGGCGTAGTAACACTTCTGATTAAATACTTAACTCGACTCGAGTTAAGTTAAATAAGTATCCCGTTAAGTTGAGTTAAGTATTAGATTTAACAATCTAAGTAATATTCGAGTATTTATATAAAACGTAACTAAACTATAAAGAAATCCTATTCCTATTCTTTATAATTATAAAGCGTCTAGATAGCTCAGGTCCCCTACCCCCTTGTCGCTTTCAAATATGCCTCTATTTAAGCCTATTCATATCGGATAAACTAATTAGCTAAGACTTTAAGAGGGTTATATTATAGTTTTCTCCCCTGCCAATAACAAGTCGTATACAAGGCAGAAGCACTCGGCTAAGTACGAGTGAGCGGACCGACCGACCGTTCGGGGCGTCCGGAGTCCAGATAGCGAGCCCGGGCGGGTTACGAGGCATTAGGCCGATACAACTCATGAGTTTATCGAGTACTTAGCGAGTTAAGCTAATTAGTAATTAACTACTCGAGTTAAGTTAAGTAGATACTACTACTTAACTTCAATACTCGAATTTACCACGCTAGCCGTACTTGACTAAATAATGAGAAATTAAACGATGATCTATATATTCTATAATTAACGATTTAATATAAGACAGATAATAGCTCTAACTTACACTATTTAGAAATAAACTAAAAGAGCTACCTGTATTATACTACAAGTATTCCTTACCCGTAACACCCTAGAACCCGGTGGGCAGAACGTCCTAATTAGGTTTGGCAAGTAGTTTGCTTTAATTTAATTAGCGAAGATTAGCGAGAGTACTAAGTCCATACCTAATCAGGACATCCCGCCTACCCGTTTCTAGGGTTCTACGGAGTAAGGGATAAGTATGGTAAATTTACAGAGGATTCACTAAGGGAAACTCCTACCAGAAAATCCCCTACGTGTCTCAAGCCACTGGTAGTAATACGACTACGACAAAGTCATTCCTACAGTTCCTTCGAACCTCAAGTCCCATTATCCTTTCATAAAAGAGGCATCGACATCGGCTAATCAGACTTCCGTTTCCCAGGCTATAGGAGTCTTCAAATACTGTACCTGCACGACACTCTCTGTGAGGTTTCGACTCGTGTCGACGCTACTTCAGTTCTAGTACGAGTGCAGAGGCTGTTCCTCCCAGATGTAGCTAGTCTCGTGGTACTCTAGGACGAATGTTTCGACTACTTCTATCGTTAATAAATATTGGGGTGGGGGTGATTTAGCCTTTTATGGTTTACCATTTAACTTTATCAATTTACCTAGTACTCGGTACTCCTGAAAGCAGTTGACCCGTCCTTGACTCGGTGTCTAATTGCAGCATAATTATTGCTTAGGGAAGAGCTAGTCTACGAACGCTTGGGTTATGTAACAGTGCTAGGTCACGTGAACAAACAACATGCGATAGCGATATTCAATAAACAAATAAGATATGAATAGTCCTGCTTCAAACCGACCTCCAATCACGGGAGAAATCTCCGCAAAATGCTACGTAAATTGACACAATAATACTTACATTCCTCAACCTCACATTCCACTCATCTCCACATCAGCCTCGTCCTCCTCACCAGCATCCGCCTGCGAACGAGGAAGCGGATAAGGACTCTTCGGCACTCTCTCACCACCACTTCCCCTCCTCCCAGAATCGGGTATCACAAACTCAACCCTCTTCCCACTCCCCCTCACCTCCCTCGGATTCCTCAAAATCGGAACCAGAGTCCCCACCCACCTCTTCGGCGTCCTAGGGGTCCGCGGACTCTTCAAAGCGCGCGGGGACTTAGGACTCTTTCTCGGCGTCGACGGTGTTCGTGGGGATGGTGCAGAAGACCTGGTGTCTCGCGCGTGGGTCGTATCTTTCAAGTTTTTCGGTCTACGTTTTGGGCGAGGAGGCGGTGGTGGTGCAGCTCGTGCAGGGATGTGGAATCGGAAGTCTTTTGGTGATTTGGGGGAGCGCTTTGAGGGTTTGGATGGAGATGAGGGGGAGGAGGGTGATGTGATGCCGGTTGGGGAGGTGATGCTGGTGAGGTTTTGCGCTTGCGCCGTTTCGGAGTAATTGAGAGCTCGATGCTCGCGTGTTACTATGGGCATCTTCGTCCGGAGAAATGAAGGGTTTCCTGCTTAGGAGTTGTTGATTGTGTTGGATTGCTCTGGGTAGGTCTTCCGACGTCTATGAAACTCGATTAAGTAGCTTGGGGGTTTGATTCCTAGCTGTGATTGGCTGCGAAGTAAGCCAAAAATACTCGGGCTACGTCCATCAAGCATGAAAAATGATATGACAGACAATTGTGCACTTCCTTTCAAGAAGAATATTTCTAGAAGGGGATGCGAGTCCGGGTGCTGGTTAAGCGAGATTCACCAACAGTATTTCTTTGTTTGATCTGTGCCACGAAATTTCATGAAAGCTGCTTTCGGCCAACGGTTGCTTTTTTCTTAGTCTCCTCCAAGATGACATCGTACCCGTATATCCAACAACGGAGAACTTGTGATTTTCTTAAATTAAGAGGTAGATAATTCTAGACACAACGTGTCACGACGTGAAAATCATGCAGCAACGTGGAAATTCGATAAGGAATTATTTGCCAATAGAACGAAGTTCGGTGGAATTCTGTAATTTGATTTGTTGATGCAACATTCCAGTCATTGTTGATTCATTGTCCGCTTGTGTGTTGTGGAATGTATATTGTTTATCAGCCGTCCCAACCCCCTTTTCTCCTTACATTCAGCACAACGACCGTGTCGCGCGAGGACAAGGTCGCAATCCAACTTGTGCGAAAACTTCAATTCTCTGCAAAATAAATTTCCATTGTAATCGAAAGCACGAGAACGAGCTGCAACGTTCTCCGTTGAAGGCACGAAAAGCGTGGAATCGGTGCTTACGAATTCATCCCGAACATACGACGATTTGAGGAGATAGCCACAAGCTTCCATGAGTTTTGGTGAAGATTGTATGCTCAAGAGAAATAGGTCGGAACCAAAGTAGAACTTTTTCAGTAAAGCACTCTTAAAATGACAGATATGGGTAAACTGTAGGCTTCTCTACTCTCTCAGATTGCTTCTCAGATTATAAACAAGAACTGACCATATCCAAAAGCTTTCCTGGGATTCCCAGAGGACCCACAGGGATACCTGAGCCTGTCCCCCCAGACCGTCAATTCAAAGGTCATCCACAGCCCCCAATCAATGAGCGCCTGGAGGCCGCCAAAAACTTTCTCGCAGACGAAGATCCCAACAGATGTATCGGTTTTCGCGAAAAGCATGCAGAGATTGATGAATATCTCAAGTACATAAAGGGGGAAAAGCTCCAGTTTGACGAGAAACTTTTCCGAGATGTCAGGATTATGTCCGAGACTCATCATGAGTGGGACCAGCGTGTGCAACAAGGATGGATAGACACCAACTGTGGCACTAAGCCCTTGATACAACCTCGATCCAATCGGTTGCTTACTGGGAGTCAGACACAGCAATGGCAGAGCGAGAGAGAGGCGATGGGGGTTGAGGCGCAGATGAGAGGGGAGGACCCGCCATTTTCAGTTGATCGGAACGCCGAGCACGCGGGCTTCATCAAGGCCTTGGGCGTCGACAGCACGCAGGATCCGGATACGGTTGATGATGGTACCAATCTGATGTTCGTGGAAGGACGTGCGTACGAGTGGGCGATGAGAGAGCCTGCGTGGATCCCATATTGGATGCATCCGACCGAAGGGCTCCCCAAGACTCCCATCAAGGCCGATGAAGACGAGCCGTGGTATCGACAAGAAGTTGCAGAGAAGCGAAGGAGGAAGGGTCGTACACTCGACCGACCACCGCGACAAGAGCTTCCAGACGCGATCCGGAGCCGCGAATATCGTATCAACCTGTTGCTGGCCAAGGGAAAAGACCGGACGGGCGAGGAAGACGATGACCTCCACTATCTGCTGTCCAATCACTTCCCCCCGGAGCTCGTGCGTGGGTGGGTACAGATTCAGTTGGAGCGGGCCCAACTGGACATCGCACGGAACGAGCTCGACAATGAGCTACGAAAGCTCAGTGCCTTGCGCCAGAAGGTTCCTGCCGCGCCAAAGCCGCCGGTAGTGGGGTGGTGGGAAGGGCGCGTCAGCATCGTGCTCGGGTACCTCGCAGAGAAGTTGCTCAACTTCAAGGCCATCTCCGACACGTGGTATCGCTGGATTGAGAAAGCCGGTGGCGTGCAATGCGTCGTCGAGAGCAGCGATGAGTCGGTCCAAGAGGCCACCGAGGCGCTGGGGGTCCTCATCTTTCCAGCCGAGCAGGAGGTCAACCCATCACAAGTCCGCACAGTTGCGCGAGCGAGGGCCATCGTGTCGACCGCACGAGAGGCGCGCGGCCTTTGGAACACCACCTTGAGTAGAGAGGACAAGAACCTCTTGATGAAGGTCATGTATGCATCAATGGTGCTCCGGCCGGAGCTGGCGGGATGGGTCGACAACGTCGAGCGCATTTTTGGTGACGATTCCCGGCTGGCCATGCTGGATCGCCTCGACACGCTGCCCCAGGCCACGCGAGACGAAATCAACGCCTTGCGTGAGTCCTGCATCAACGCGTGGAAAGCGTACGACGATGTACAGATTCTCCCCCCAGGTGCCGACACCAGGGTCGACCCGGCGGCCGCGACGCCTACGCCTGGCGAATTCAAGACCTTTTATGTTGCCTTCAGCGAGAATCCCTCGTCCGTCCAGGCCCGCGAGAGGAAGCGGCTGGCCAGAAGGGAAGCTGCCAAGGTCGAGTTGATGCGGAAGGCGAAGCAAGCAACAGAAGCAGCGGCGAGGACGACCATCGACTACGCTCCCCAAGCCGAACGACGCGGCGTCCAGCGAGCCGCCATCGAGCTGGGCCTGAACCTTCTGTGTACCAACGAGGAACAGCATCGACCCGATGACAAGTTCCGTATCGTCCAGCTGCCCCCTCCACAAGTCGACTGGAGTAACCGTCCCGAAGTGCCCTTGACGTTGCCCTTGGATCCCACCAAACGCCCAGTCGAGCTGGAGCCTTTCTACTTTACCAAGAAGGTCGCCGCCTACCGCTGGGAGATGGAGATGAAGTATCATCTGGGTCGACTCAAGGCCATAGAACAACGACGTGGTCTGCTTGATCCTCCTGCGAATCTGAACGGTCCCTTCTCAGTAGCCTCGCTTGAGCAGTACCAGGAAGTGACCGCGAGGGCAAAGAACATCTTAACCAGTGTTTACAGCCGGATGGCTCGTGCGAACAAAATATCCCCCCGGCCGTTGATGGCTGCCTTGGTAGATCGTGTAGATGAAGGCTTGCGGTGGAGAGCGGGAGAGCCGTCTATCTTCTACAAAGAAATCGTGACTCCGAACGGCCAACGAGTCGAGCAGAGTATTGAGCTGACAAACCCCGAAATCGAACTTCTCAACGAGATTGCTGGACCTTCTTGGGATGAGTCACAACGTCCTTTTGAAGAGGTTGATGTGCGCGTGCCCGATTGGGATATGGCAAAGTTGACGGAGTTCTGTGATGATATTGAAGATGCCCGTGAGTACATTCCACTCTGGGAAGCTTATAAACCACCGAAGCAATCGAGAGAGGATACTATTAGATTGGCACAGCAACCACACGATCCATATGTCAAGGGCAAGACAGGTATTGCTTTGAAGGCCCTTCTGCAAATCATGAACAACAAACGTGTGGAAGCTGGCGGCAAGAACATTCATCTGTGGACGGAGGATGAGGCGAAGCATAACTTGGATGGCATGAGACTTGCTCAGGTGATTCAGTTAGTCATGAGACACCTCTTTTCTCAACAGGGTAGATTGTGCTTACAACTTCTAGTTACGATGATGACCAGGAGGGTATGGAAATGGTATCTCAGATCCCATTTGATGGCCACCCCGAAAATAAATATGTTACGTCCTTAAGTGCAATCCCAGGCGCTCCTGGTGTGAAGCAGAACCATTTGGGCCACTACGAGGTACGATACGATGCTGAAGGAACGATTGGGCCATGCATTGTGCAGCCCAACAAATACGAGTACCTTCAAAGATTGTCCTGGCAACTTGGACGTCTTATTACTCGCGGGCTGTCAACTCTCGCAGACTACCGTGGGAGCTTTGAAGCAGAATTGGCTGAGCAAAAATCGGGATATGAGATCACCTATCGCGATTTCATGCAAAATCTTAATGAAGCCGAGGTTTCATACCTTCGCAGCACCGTCTTCAAGGGCTTGGAGCCTGTGGACCCACCGGAAAGCCTGCAAGAGCTTGCATTGGAACTCCATGAGATTGCGCCAGACATCGCTCAACGAAGCGCAATGGAGTTCCAAGGTAATGACCCAAGAAACATGACAGCAAGACAAGCAGCCACCTTGCTCCAGATTCAAGTTCTGGAAGAAAACAACAACTGTTGGGAATCTCGTTTTCCTGAAAACGAACATGTTTGGGATTTTGCTGCACCACGGCTTGTTCCCATAGAAAGAGAATTGGAGATAGCCGGCGAGAAATTGAAGGTTACCCAAGGTCCAAGGAAATATTTCCATATGCGCCGATTCCCCGTGGGATGCCAAACCGAAGCAACTCAACTTGCAATCAGATCGTCTGGCCCCGTTGTGCAAACAAAGGCCGACGTGAAACCACCAGAGGAGCGAGAACCAGATCAACTCCCAGGAGAGATTTATCGAGGCGCTGACGGCCCACCATACTTTCCGTTTGGCGAGACGCCGTATCAAGAAGCCTATCAATCTTGGAGGATGGAAAAAGACTTGGCGGATGGTGTGTTGTCCATGCCCCGTTTATTACTATTGATTTGAAACTAATCAAACCGCAGTGCCAGAATTCAAAACAAAACCAGCAGCAGACCCCGAAAACCCCTCGCGCGGCACGCAAAATCCAACGAAACCAGTCGCGGCAATCTTTCGCCCAGCTCTTCCTGAATTGCCACCAGATTTCAAGCCCATATCTATAACACCAGCTGAAAAGAGACTTAAAGATATCGAAGAGCGTCAAAAACAGCCGGGTGCTCCAGACCCAAAAATCCTTGAAAATTATTACAAACAATGGGAGATCAAGGCAATGGAGGCGAGCAAAGTATACGAACAGAAAAGAAAAAACCAGGAAGAAGTTCGAGCCGCTATAGCGAAGGAAGCTGATAAGAAATGGGATGAATTGTCGGAAGAGGAAATTTTGGATATGTGCAAGAAATTGGGCATTGATCCTAGCGATCCAAAGCCGCCACCAAAGGGGGGCGTGAGGAGGAGCAATAGGAAACGACCAGCAGCTAATCAACCTTCCGGAGAACCTAGCAGTCAGAAGACTAAGCGAGCACCTAGCGAGTCACCCGTGATGTCACCGAGCCCGGGGGCTTTTCCGGAGTATGATAGCGAGTAGTGGTTTTCCTAGGGCGGCAATGAGAGCTACATGTAGGACACATGCGTATTGATTAATTCGTCTTCGACTGGTGTTATTTCTTGCTTCCAAATGATGTTTCCTTGGCTTTTTGTTGTCTGGGTGAGCTAGGGAACTGGTTTGGCTTTCGATATCTAAATATTTAATTACTTTCTCATAAATCCGTATGTTCGCTTGTAAAGGGCATGGAGGGTTTCCTCTCTGTCTCTGTTTCTTCGATCAATGCTCGTGTGCTTTGGGTCAAGCTGGCGAATGGTGGCTCCGTGGATCCCCCTTGAGAGTTGAAAGTTCTGATTCCAGTGAATGCAAGTCGATTCCCGTGTGATACTTGCGGCCTTTGGTTCAAGAGGCTTGGATCGTAATCTTCTTCGTGCATTTTCTAGAGTGATGCAGCTTCAGAATTCCGAAAGCATATAGTTCCCGTGATCATAATCCGTTAATATACCGTTCCATTCCTTCCCACTGTGTTCTTCCGGTAGAAAGTAGATAACGGATCTGCGTCTGCCCGAATGATTAGCTGCTGTTGTGTATGATGATATTTCGAGCTAGACAGGAACCAACAACCCACAAGCTCTTGCACATCCTTGTTTCTCTTGAACTCATACCGAGCCATATCTATCATCTCCTTCTTGGAGCTTGGATTGGTGATTCTACGACATCCTCGGATTATGTCGCGGTAGAGAGAGACAACGCGACCGCGGAGCAGGAACTATGGGCGTAGATTAGCACTTGACTGGTGGAAGAAGACGGAAGAAAGCTGTCTCTTACGTGATCGAGACTGATGTGTTTGTCACCGAAACGACTCGGTCTTTTTGGTGCGCCTGGTTTGGAAACGTAGGGTCGCGCCGGAATAAGCTGGAGTGGAAGCCCTCTAGAAATCGGAAGCTTCCAAGGTGAGCATGATGGAATAATACTATGGGGTAGCATGTGAATTGCAGATGGATAGCATGATCTGCTATCGAGGAAAAGCAGTCCTTTCCTCGGGGGAAGTGCTTGGAGAAAGAGAACCTGGAAGGAAGTGGTGCAAGTGTAGTTCGCGTCGGGTAATTCTCGGCTCGTCAGGTTACTGTACCTGGGCTGGTAATAGACCCAGCTTGGTACTCAGTACTCGTATTGGCCTGCCTACCTCTCTACGCGAGTACTAGCTAGGCACACTTCTATGCACAACACCACGAACCAACTATACAAAATCATGAAAAATGGATCCGATTGATGCTGCAAATTCAAAATCTCTGGATGAGTTTGAGAAAGAGTACCTTCCCGCAAGGTGAGTGAAAACGTCTTCATTTTCATCTCATCTCCCTGCCACTTCATCTTTCCACCATGGATACATTGGAAGGAATATCAAACTTCTTTTCGCGAAATAGGGCTGAATCTGAATCTAATTCTGTTACAGCGAGGAATGGAAATCATGGGTTCATCCCAAGAGCAAGGCTTCGTACCAAATCACCCTTCAGCCCCCGAAAGCATTGTCCATCTCCGATTTTGATGCCTGCTTCAACCTCATCCACAGCACCAGCTACGAACACTACAAAAATTCCAAAAACGGCTGGAAACCTCGGTCCAAAACCAATGAGATGAAGCTACTAGATCTGAAATATTTACTCATCAAAAACGACCAGGGAACTGTCGAAGGATTCGTCTCCTTCATGCCGACTTTCGAAGATGATTACCCAGTCATATACTGCTACGAGATCCATCTATCTTCAGCCCTACAAGGGTAGCCTCGTCACACCCCTCAAATTCTGCACGTACTGACCGGCTTCGTATGCAGGACGGGACTTGGTGCTACTTTGATACGGATGCTCGAAGCCGTTGCGGAGAAAATCCCTGGTACTGAAAAGGTGATGTTGACATGCTTCAGAAGTAATGAAAAGGCCATGGCTTTCTATGAGAAAATGGGCTATGGCAAGGACGAATTCTCACCTCCCCCAAGAATCTTACGGAATGGAGCCATAGTCGAGTCGGAATACGTGATTCTTAGCAAAAATATAGAAATAAGTAGGTTTGGAAGCCCAAACTTCTCTACCGAGATGCCCCTTTTCGCAGGGCTGAAGAGGAATGAAATTAACAAGTCACACAGAACGCTAAACGGGAGCACGTTCAAAGCTTAATCGCCTTGTTCGTGCCATCTGCATCGAAGGGATCCAAAATAAACCTGAGGGTGGTTTGAAGAAGAAAAGATCGTTACTGCAGTGCAGAGACGGAAATATCAGCTGAACTCTCAAAAACGACTTTTTCAAGCCATCCTTCGGCTTGGCGTAAACGGGCAATTTCACTACCGTATTCATGTGCAACCTGCAAATCACACATGGCTGGAGACAAATTACCCCAGGATGCAGTAAATAATCTAGCTCTCAGCCTTAGTTGTACTGCACGGCCTCGGATATATCTTACTATCAGGGGGTGGAAATGATGAATTCACAACAAATGGCTGCCCTTGGGTGTACCAAGGCAGTTTTAGATTCTGAGCTCTAAACCTATATCCGCTATGTGATGGAGAACTTTCGAAAACTTCTATAAGTCTGTTTGCCCCCCAACGTTCAATTAGTCTCAACAGTCCCAACAGTCCTTTATTTCTTTATTGCCTTTTTCATACCACGCCCACACGGCACCGCACCGCAACTGTCTTCTTAACATTCATTACAGTCATTCCCACACGCGACTCTTTCTGAAATTTATCGAAACACGATACCAGTACCCTCGAAATTTCGCATTGGAATCTTCAGCCCATTTTCTTCATCACCACATCCATAATCTGAACCATCAAAACTCAGCAAAAATGTCCGACATCAAGCAATCTCTCCCACAGCCAAAGAGCATTTCTACCAACATGAACTTCCAGCAAGCCAAGACCCCCACAGGTGAAGCAGAATGGGAACACGGTCTATTCGACTGTTTCAAAGGGGAAGACCTACTCTGTAAGTCGTCTACCGAGATTCTTTCTCACTAAACATTATGTACTAACTACCATAAAGTAGGCGTCCAAACATACTTCTGCCCCTGCATCACCTACGGCAAAACTCAAGCACGAACCCGTGATCCTACACTTGGAAGCTATGAATTGATCAATACTGACTGTCTCATGTGGACGGGGTAAGTTCAATTTCCTTTCATCATTTCTAGTAAGAAGACCAAACTAACACTTACAATAGAGCACATTGCTTCGGTATCTCCTGGCTTCTCTCCTGCATGAAGCGAACCGAAATCCGAGAATCCTACAATATCCGTGGTGATAATGTGACGGATTGCTTGTTGAGTTGGTGTTGCAACTGCTGCACCTTGATGCAACAGGAGAAGGAGGTCATTGCCAAGCAGAAATCTGGTGTAGTCAAACAGGGATATCAGGCTCCTACTGGCATGACTATTCATGGTCATTGATCTGCCAGCGTACGGGTTCCCAGGAATGGCGGGAGACGAGAAGAAGTGGTGGAAATCGTTCATTCTTTTCTTTTGATTGCTGAGATATATGAGTTTCGTTGGTTCTTCCTGTTTGTTTGTAGTAAAAGAGATGCGTCAGATACCATGTATAACGAGGGTTCGTGGGGTCTTAATTAAATTCTATTGCTTTGAATATCTTGATTCTTGATCTATTGGTTTTTAGACTTCGGAGTGGATATAGCTCTTAGCAAAATGTTGTTCTAATTCTAGCATGTTAATGTACTTGGGTGGAGTTCGTGTAGCTTTTGCTGACTAGATAGTGTTATTAAGGTTGGGGAGATGAAGTACTGTAAGTACTGGTACATGTACAGTAGGAAGTGCTGATAGCTTCCAAAAAGACCTGTCTCTTTTACAGGATTCATTTTGATATGACTAAGATAGATGACATAGGTTCATTATATTCATCCCATAAAAAGAAAGAAGAAAACAACTACTCAAGTACCGTACGGCACTATTCCGTCACAAAGCTTTGTCTGTTTGCAATTGCCCCGCCATGTCACTTGGCGGGGCGGAACACCGATCCCTACCTATACCCAAGCTTACAGCTCCAGGCCAGACCACAACTTCCTTACAACTTAAAACCTACAATTATTTCTCGAGACACTCAAGCTGGACTTGGGCTACCATCTGTCGCCTTATGAATCCATGAACATCATCAAATCATGGGTCAAGCTCAGTCGGGTGGGAGCGAAAAGCACATTACCACCCAGCAGCTGAGCCACGAGTTGGCAAGTCCCCCCTAGCACATCCTACCATAGCAGAAACTAATCTCTCCCAGGCCGAGAAGTTTGCGAAACGATGCTTCACGCCCCTCGAACTCTACTCCTTCCAAGATGTCTTCAAGAGCCTTGCAGAGCATTCTGATGGCGTCGCATTCCTCAAAGTCGACACGATTGCGAGGTTCCTCGAGCTGCCGGACCTCCTTGATGCATCATCGGTTGTATTTATGATGCTGTCATACCTCGGAGCTTTCCCGTTCAGCCAGGATGCGCCCGCTGTCCTTGGGTTTGAACAGATCCTGATGTGTGTGGTTATTATGACGGAGCGATATCAGAGGGTATTGAAGAAGGGCAATCGAGACAGGACAAAATTACTATTTCGAAGTCTCGCTGTTTTTGATAGAAAAGAAACACATCCGGAATCGAATGCAATGGAAGGGTCCGGCGCCGACACAGGAGAATCAGATACTGATGGTCCTCCTAGAAGTTATGCTGCCGGTTTTGCGATCGATGAAGGCGTTGAGGACGAAGAGGAGGATGAAGATGATCTAGCTCTTGCGGCCTTGGAATCACTAGATGCGATAGAGGTGTACAAACAGGGCGATCTTCATATTGCCCAAGCCTCAATACCGTCCGATAATCTCAAGAAGCTAATCATGCTCCTTCTCCTCGTCGCGCCACTTAGTACCCAAGAAAGCCTCGCCCATCACGCTGGACGATTAACAGGCGAACATCTCGAAGGTCTGCGCAGAACAGCAGACAATATCCTAGCAGCATTTGTGAACGTGGAAAAGTTTCCCGGTGTCAAATTTCATCAGTTTAATGCGGTGATACCAATCAGTTTACCATTTCTCTTCAATGGCTTCAATCCTTTATTTGAGCGCTTTTTATTTTCTAAAAACATTGATTTCACAAAAAGGAAAGATGGATCGACTTCCCAAGCGCAGTCAGATCCTACTTTAGCCCAACCACTCCTCCAGCGGGAAGGAGAAATCTTAGACTTGAATGTACTCTCGCAGCTTTCGTTTTTCCTACCCGGGGATTCCTTGTTTCGACGACTACGTTTGTTGTACTCTGGTGCCGATGCAGGATTCTCACTCGGAAGCTTCGAAACCAAAGTATTCAACTGGCGAGCCCCAACGATCCTCCTCGTATCAGGAAACCGAATTTCAGACCCTCCCTCCGGTGGTCAAGAACGAGCATTCTCCGATACTCTTCGTCCCAAAAGATTCCCTGATAGCAGTAAATCGGAGCATCTCACATTCGGAGTCTACGTTTCCCAGCCGTGGCACGCAACCCATAAAGAATGCTTCGGGGACTCGGAAACGAAACTATTCCAATTAGAACCCGTTCATGAAGTCTTTCACGCCTCAACTCTGAACACTGACTACATCTCCTTCACCAAACCGCCCTCATCCCACTGCGGAATCTCCTTTGGCTCTCCCCACCCAAAGCAAAAACAAACATCTGGCCTAGCAAGCCACGTAAACCTGGGACCAGTTTCCTTAATGCTCGACTCCTCCTTTGAATTCGGGGTCTTCACTCATAATTATACGTCTTCTGGGGGAGCATTTCACAATTCCGAGACGAGGAGGATGGATTTCGAAGACCGGTTCGAGATTGAAAGTTTGGAGGTCTGGGGATGCGGGGGCGATTCCGAGGCCGAGGAACAGAGGAATCGATGGAATTGGGAGGAGAGAGAAGCGGAAGCTAGGAGGAGGGTTAATCTTGGGACTGGAGATATTGAGGCTGATAGGGCGCTTTTGGAGATGGCGGGGTTGATCGGTGCTAATCGGAGTGGGGGATCGATGAACTGAATGGGGTTTTGTATATGCTGGGCGTTTTTTTTTTCTGGATCTGCATTGGGTATCATGTTCTATGATAGGACGGTTCTTTGGAAATAGGGAGTTTGTATGTTGATGTGAAATGAGATCTTAACTGGATAATATTCAATCTCTTTAACCAGGAAGTGATTTCGTTTCCATTTGTCCTGATATTTTATACACTTTTGCAGTTGATATAAAAGACTGCATTAAATCAAGTCGATAGCAACGCTTAGATAATAAGATCCGATAATATTGTTTGGTTATTTCGGACAGAAGCATTTGGTATTTTCTCCTCTGAAAGTTTCAGATATTGATATCTAAAATCGGAGTAAATAACACTGGAAAGCGCTTGGGAATTGTAGAGAATGGATAAATCAAAGGCATGAAGCCAGCCTGGACCTCACGCAAAGGATCTTTATTTAGCGATTTGTACATTTTGGCTACTTCGTAGTGCATCTATTGTACATGTATACGGAATATATACACCCAAACTCCCAAGAAACGCCAGGTATATGCCAAATTACACCGAAAGATATAGCTTTTTTCACTTCCTGCTATTCGCAAGTTCCCGTACCATCTCCAAAACACCCTTCCTCCTCCGCTCACTATCCTCCACCATCGAACTCGCAGTAGGCGGTTTTGGCTCCCCCTTCCCACCCCNACGCCTTCAACTCCTTCTCCTCCTGGTCCCGCGCTTCCAACTCGCGGATCCACGCCTCGTTCTTCTCCTTCGCCTTGCGCTCCGACACCGCGCCCTCGAACTCCTTGCGCTTCTTTCGGTCCGCGTCCCAGTAGATGGACCCCGCGACCATGGCGACGAGTGTGAATGCCTGCGCCATTATACGCGCGCGGAACATGCGGTTGGTTTTGTTGTGGTCGCCTGAGCGGATGGAGCGCGAGGCGCCGATGAGGGCGGCGACTGTGAGGGCGCATCCTGGGGGTGTTAGTTGGTGGTGTTGCATTGAGATGAAATGAGGGGTTGGGAGGAGGGGAAAGTTGGTGGTATTGGGGATTGGGGGACGGGGATGGGCATGGGGATAGGTACCGAATGGGATTAATGGTTCTTCTTTGAGACGTCGGGAGAGTTTTTGCCAGTTGTTTTCTTCGTAGAAATCTCTGGGGAGTAGTATGGTGATTAGCTTTCTCGTTTTCTATAGCTGGTTTCTGTATATTCATTGATTGTGGTACGACTTACGAATTCCCGTCGAAGGAAGAAGGGAGAGGGTTTCCCGACATCTTTTTATATGCGTGTGACAAATTCTGGTTGGGATTGTTGGACTGATATTCAGGTGTTGAGGATCGAGGGGAAGCTGAGTTCAGTCAAGTGGTGAGGTAATGATTTCTTCGGGATGGTTGTATCTTTTTTCCGGAGAGCTTATCCCTGTTTGTTCAGCCACATCTAGCCACGATGGCATTGCGGGGGGTTGAAAATGGTGTTGAAGCAAAGTTATTTTCGATACCTAGGCGCTGAATGTAAATCTAACAGGTTCTTTCTCAATATCTGTCAATATATCTATTTACTAATGGAAAACTAGATCGAAGTGAAGTATTTCAACCAAACACAAGTAAACCTCGGTGGTAAACATTTGGCTTGAAATGTATGGGTGCTTGTTCCCTGTGAACAAGAAAAGTCATAGAGATCATCTTTCTTTCTATTAAGGTAAGCTGATAATTCATGATTAGTTCAACTATTCTAAGGCTTTTTAGCTAATCGTTTGAATAAGTATAAATTACCGGAGTAAACAAATAATTCGAACTAAGTTACGCAAATAAAAAAGGATTCTCTGCCACTTTGGCGCTACCTTCTAAGCTTGGAATCTGCGATACATTTTTATAAGTCGGTGAACCATGTAAGCAATAGAAAAGAGATTATTGAAAATCTGCCTATGTAAGTAACAGATGAACGTTTCTGGTATTGCAATGCCTGCTGAACCTTTCAGGAATGGCAAGAAACAAACCTAAAATAAATCGAGGAGGGAGCCAACTTCTGAGAATTATCTCAGTCTACAAATAAAATTCATGATAAGAATACTGGGAGGAGTTGAGTTTCTAAATATTGTAATGAGTAAGGTGTTTTATTACAAAGAATTTNGGTAATCGTACCCCCTAGAAAAGTAATATATATAAAAGCCTAGCTAAGGTCCCTTTCTAAGAGAGCCTAGACCTTATATATACGCCTTAGATCCTAGAGGGTTTCTCCTTATAGAACGTTATCTTCGCTTTATACTATTTAGAATTATTCTTTTCTTTCTTATAGTTTTTATATTATTAGAGAATAGATATTCCCCCCCCCTAGGGCTCTAGGTATACCCCCTAGAGGGTTTCTATAGCCCTATCCCTTACTATACTTATATTATTTATTTAAGTGTTCTAAACTACCTTCTTAGTAGTATACCTAATCTAAAGGGTTTTAGCTAGTAAGTAGTATATCTATCCTCGCCCTACTTTATTTAACCTTCTATTAGATACTATCCTCTATATATCCTTAACTCTAAGTCTCGAAAACGATTATCTATATACCTACCCTCCTAGGGTAAAGGTAGTAACTCCTATACTTACCCTTTATTATAAATATATCCCTAGATTTTATTAGGCCCTTATAAATAAACAGTCTACTATAACGCTAGAGATATATAATATAAGCCTTATTTCCTTTATATCTAGTATTATTCTTTATCTCGAGACTATAAATTAATTAAGTATAAATTAATACTATAGTATAAACTATATATAAAGTAAAGTATAGTACCTAGGTCGTATATTATATATAGAGGAGAGAGCGTTATTAGGTAAGGGTTCTATCCCTTATAATATTATAGGCCTTTATAAGATAGACTAACTTAATTAATTGTAATTATTTCTATTATTAAGTTAAGAGGTATAAATCTATAATTCGAGGGTAAAAACTTTTTACTACTTAGTCTTAGCTCTAGGAATAGCTACGTATCTTCTAAAAGAAACCGCTAACGAGAATACTACTTTTATATCCGACTTCGACTATTCTACTCCTAGTAGACTAATAGCTATTCCTAGGTTCGTAGGGAATACTACGTATAGGTACTAAGTATTATCCCCTAGAATTTATACTTCTAGTTATACCTTTTAGTTACTAATATTCTAAAGTAATAGACTAAGTTCTTACTATTAAACTCCGCCGGCTAGTTCTATTAAACTATAGTAATATTATATTCGATTAAGTAACGAATAATTAGTAAGTAGTAGTATTCTCTATTATATTTAAGCTAGTACCTTCTATACTTCTCCTATCTCTAGTTTAATTAAAAAAGTCCTATTTTAATAGGTTATAGAACCCTAGTATAAATATCTAGTACTATTACTTTTAAAGATATATTTTCTAACGAATTAGCTTATCCTTTACTCGTATAATACTATAAGTAAAAACGACTATAAGGGTATTATTCTAATAGGCGGTTAGAACTTTAAAATATAAAAGGTTACTTTTATCGAGTACTTAATAGTCTATAATTAAGTAAAGTAAATTAAAGAAGAGATTAAAATTAAAACTAATAATACTATCGAAGTAAGTACTAATAATATTAAAGAGTCGATAGTATTACTTAAAAAGAAAAGAGCGGTAGTATTTTTAAAGATTTATATAAGTTTAAATAAAAAGTATACTAAGTATATTTTATTAATCTTAGACCTCTAGAAGTAATTCTAAACTATTATTAAGGTATATAAAGGTAATAATAAGGTTTAATATAACTCCCTATACCTATAAATCTTTAGTATTATAGATTAAAAGTCTATAACAATTTAGAATAAGCTAGACCTAATAAAGAAACTATAGTTATAAATTAGAGTTTTAAAGCTAACTAGTATAATAGAAGACTAGTAACTTACTATCCTTCTCTAAGTAAGTATAGACTAGAAATAATTCGAAATAATACTAAACGTTCTCTACTAAAGTATAGTTCCCCTTTCTTTAAATAATGTTATAGCCTATCTAAAGGCTAGAGAGACCGAATTAGGAAATAATAAGACCTACTCGGATATTATAAACTAGGTAGTATAAGGCTAGGGAGGTTTCTAAGTTTAAGGGAGGGGTAGATAATAAGGGAGAACCTTATAAGGTAAGAATTCTATAAATACTAGGCTAATTACTAGTAGAGGTTATTATATATATAAAGGCTTATACTTCTAGAATAAATATAATAAATAGTTAAAAATAAAAGAAGGAAAGGTATATTTATTAGTAAAATTAAAGGACAAGATTAAAGAAGGAGTAAGAATTAAAGGAATAAAGATAGTAAAAGAGATTAATAGCTCTAGTAATAAATCTAATATTTCTACTTACCTCTTAACCTAGGATAAAAGTAATATAAATAAAGTAATTTAGTAGCTCGATTTATATACCTCTTACTATATATTAAATAATAAGAGCGTATTTATTAATAATAAGCTTAAACTAATAAAGATAAAAGTAAAAGCTATAAATAGTAGTATAATAAACTTAAAGGATAAGGGTTCTATAAAGATTTAATAAATAAGTTATAAAAGAAAAGAGAGGTAAATAATAATTTAGAATATTAAATATATACTTAAATACTCTAAGAACTTATTATTTATAAGAATACTTAAGAATAATAGATTAAATTATATAGTTAACTTACTTAATAAAAGAGTTAGTATAATATAAGGTAAGATAATAGTACTTAAAGAATAAAGGAGAGGTCGAATATAAAGGGTATACCTAGTCTAAGAAGGTCGAGTTTACTATATAAAAGAAAATAAGAGAAGTAGTACTAAGGAGATTAGGAGTAAGGTATCGAACCCTACTAAAGTTTATATAAGAAGAAGTAAAAAACCTAGAGTAATAAAGTTATACCTCCCTAAGAACCTTTTAAAAGTTTCTTTAATTCTTAAAAGTAAAATAATAAGTAAACGTTATTTAAAAAGTTATAAGAAAATAGTACTTATATATTCCTCTAGTAAAATTATAACTAAGAGTAATAAATAAGTAGTTTCTAGGCTAAAGAATTTATATAAAAAGGTAGAACTTTTATATACTTATCTAGGCTACCTAGGTAGCTATATATAAAATAAGCTATATAATATACTCCTTAATATTTTAGAGTACTCTTTTTACCCTCTATTTTATAGTACTTATACTAAAGGAAAGATAACTAGAAATACGTCTTATATACTTATAAGACTAGTATTAAAAGCTCTAGAGAAGGGATATATAAATTTATAGGGACTAATCTACTAAAAATTAATATAAGGAAATATATATATACTATTAATAATATACTAATTTACTAGTATACTATAAGTATATTTCCTCTTAAGTAAATTAAATATAAAAAGTAAAGTTTATAAGTAGGTAGATATAATAAAAGCTTAACGTTATTAATAGAGGGATAGTAAGAAAGTAGAATCTCTATAATTTAATAGAAAAAGAGAGTTCTTAAATAAATTATTAGTAGGATTCTATAAGAGTAAAGGAATTATAATAGAACTAACTATTAAATACTACTTAGAGGGTAATAGATATATAGAATAAAGTATATAATTAATTATAAAAAAAGTAAATACTATCTACTATAAGACTAAATTAAATATAAGATTCTAGTAATTTATAGTAATAAAAGTAGTTTATATATATAATTATTAGATTATAAAGAAGATACTACTATTACTATAGGAATAATAGAGTAGTAAGAAACCTAGTATAGTAAACTAGAGGGTATTTAGATACCTAGCTTAAGTACTAATCCTAAAAGAAAAGTAAACTAAATTAGATCTAAAAGTATAGGAAAGGATATTTATTAGATAAAAGAAGGAATCTAAAAAGATATACCTAATATAGAATCTAGTAGAGAAGAAAGTAGTAGAAGCTAGGTTTATAGTATTTAATAAATCTAGGTAGAATAATAAAAAAAGAGTAGATAAAAGAACTAGTAATAATTTTATAAATATTATAGAAGGTTTAAGTAATAAGGATAATAATAGAATTAAAGAAGAACTTAAAGAAGTAAGAGTTAATAGTATTAATAATAGTAATTAAAGTATAGATAGTAGATTTTATAGAGGTTTAGATAAAGAAATAAACGCTAAGGTAGTATTTAAAAGTAGCGAAAACGTAACCGAATTAGAGAATCTAGCTAATAAGAATTAAGGATTAATACTATTAGACGCTTCTATACTATTAGACCTAGATAGTAGGATATTCTTAGAATACTACTAATACTATAATAATATACCTCTATAATAACCTAGACGACCTATAATAGCCTAGATCGCTACGGAAAAGATTATCTCAGCC
>LT855409.1:1449327-1563468 GCA_900184765.1 Hymenoscyphus fraxineus
CGATAGTTTTTATCCGCTACAACACCTATTATCGCGATTTTAAGTGTAAATTAAAGCCCTTCTATTAAAGTATCTGTGAAAGTGTACCAGAAGTACGTACGACCTATATTGCGTTCGATACAGGCTAACAAAGTGGGTGCGATATATAGGATATGCGGCTCGGTGAGGCTCAAATGCGCATATACCCCTCCCTACAGGAACACCAAAACTTGTCTTCGCAACAACGCAATACGCCACGGTCGCATTTGGCTCGCAGATGCGTAGCATATAGAGCTAATTAAGCGCTATCTTTTGAGCCTACATAGAAGTCGGTACGATAAAAGGTGGCCCTGATGCACCTGTTTTTACGTAGGTACGTGAGGCTCAAATGCGCATATACCCCACCCCTACCTGCACACCCACCTAGGTACGCACCCACCTACGTAAAAACAGGTGCATCAGGGCCACTTTTACTCCTACTAACTTCTATATAGGGTCAAAAGAAAGCGCTTAATTGACTCTATATAATACGCATCTGCGAGCCAAATGCGACCGTAGCGTATTACGTTGTTGCGAAGTGTTTGTACGATACGTACGTAGGTGGGTGTGATGAGCCTTGGCACTACGCCTCTCACTTGTACGTACCTACCTAGGACTAAACACTTCGAAATAACTTAGTAACCTACGGTCGCATTTAGCTGGCGGATTAGTATCTTGTATAGCGAATCAAGGGCTTTCTTTTGAGCCTATATACGTCCTTATACGTACAAAATTAGCCCCGATACACCTGTTCTAGATAACGTTCATCGCTTAGTTAAAACAGGCGTTTTGCTCTTTTACTACTACTTTACATCTACACCACCTATTATAATAAGACCTAGTAGTATTTGTAGCCCTAGATCTGCTCTACAAATACTACTAGGTCTTATTATAATCGGACGTGGTTTGGTAGAATAGTTAACAAAGAGCTATAGGCTAAAACCAACTATACAAAAGTAAAAATAGCTATTTTTAGCTTTTACAAGCTAGTTCGTTATCTTCGTAGGGGTGTACCCCCTTAAAAATAGTACTATATAAAACCTTAATATCGAAAGTTTATACGAAAGTATATACGAATATATATTTTCGTATAGTAGTAGCGTATTAGAGCTTTAGATTCTTTATTAAAAAGCCAACTATGTAGCTATAGCTAAACAGATCACCATTTTCCCTCAGACCCTCAAATAAAGGCTGGAGGTGGGTGGGCGTCGGGGGGATGCGGGCCGGGGGCGGNNNNCGCTATAATAAGATTAAAAAGGAGTTCGCGACTAGAAGATAAGAGACTTAGGGGGATAGTAGAAGGAGAAGAGATAAGGCTAACCTAGTAAGAAACGTACCTATTATATTACTAAATTTTACTTTTAAGGAGGCTATAGAATCTAAAGATAAGGATAAATAGAAGAAGGTACTAAAGGGAGAATTAGATAATATTAATCGAAATAAGATACTTTTAAAGCCTATATTAAAACTACTACCTAAGGCTAAAATAGTTTTATCTCGACTTATTTTTAATACTAAAACTAATAATAATAATAAAGTTATTTAATAGAAAGTTAAGTAGGTAGTATAAAGATTCTTATAAATCTATAGAATTAACTATAAAAAGACCTTCTTACCTATAATTAATATAGACGTAATAAGACTAATTATCGCTATAGCTATAAAGTATAAGTAGAAGTTATACTAAATAGACGTTATAGTAGCTTTCCTAGTAGTAGATCTTACTAATAAAATCTATATAGAAGTTCTAAAAGAAATAAGATTTTAGTTTAGAAGGTATATAAAGGTTCTAAAGAGTTTATATAACTTAAAATAAGTAGCTTAAATATAGTATTTACTACTATTAAGATACCTTAAAAGTATCGATTTTAATACTTCTACTATAGATCCTATAATAATAATATAAAAAAAGATAGGTATAATTATTAGAATTTATATTAATAATATAATAATTACTAGTTTAAATAAAAAGGTAATTAAAGTAGTTAAAGATTAATTAAATAATTAATTTAATATAAAGGATCTTAGAAAGGTAAAGACTATACTTAGAATAAGGATTATTTAATACTTAAATAGCGCTATCTCGATTAACTAAGAGAAGTATACTAGAAGTATTATTATAGAGTACTTATATAAGGATATACTAGTTTTTACTACGCTAATAGATAGATCTACTATAAATAAGCTAAGAAAGAAGCCTAGTAGGAAATTAAATATAGGAGAGAAGGAGAAGTATACTTAACTCTTAGGTAAGCTTATATAGCTCCTTAATACTTATATAAATATTATATTTATAGTAACTCGAATAGCGTCTTTTATAAGCGAAGTAGGATAGAACTACTAGAAAGTACTACTTTATATTATTAGCTATATTAAAGGTACCTTGTTTTATAGATCTATATATAATAATTAGTATAAAAGGAATAATATAGGGATACCGATCTATAGCCTAAACTATAGCGTAGAAGTATATACTAGTAATATAAGTCTATATAATAAAATAGTATACTCTAATATAGATTATAGTAATAACTAATATAATAGAAAATTAATTATTAGAACTTTACTAATATTTAATAGTAGAGTTATTTAATACTTAAGTAAGAAGATAGGGTCGGTTACGCGATTAATAATAGAAGCTAAGTATATTACTAGGAGCGAATCGACTAAAAGGGTTATTTAGTTATAAAGACTTATAGCCGAACTTAAAGGTAGAGATTATACTAGGGAACCGGCACTAATACTACTAGGAAATAATAAGGTAGTAGTTTAAATATTAAATAGAATAGCGAATACTATAAAAGTTAAGTATATTAATATTACCTTCTACTATATTATTAATAAGGTAAATAAAGGATAAATCTAAGTACGCTAGGTACTAGAGGAGTTTTAATTAGTAGATAGTCTAACTAAAGTACTAGATAAGGTAAAATTCGAGTTAAATCGAGGTATAATTAGTATTAAAAGCGTAGTTTAAGGAATCTCTAAATAGCCTTACTTTTATAGTATTAAGAGATTTAGGGGAGTATTAAACTCCGCCGGCTAGTTCTACCGAACTACGGTAATATTATATTCGACTAAGTAACGGACAATTAGTAAGTAGTAGTATTCTCTATTATATTTAAGCTAGTGCCTTCTACACTTCTCCTATCTCTAGTTTAATTAAGAAAGTCCTATTCTAACACTTACTCTGCGAAAGAAAGCAGCAATTATATAAACCCGCCAAAAGCCATATTCCGCTTTAAAAGATGTTTGAGACGTCCTCTAGTCAGATTGCCCGAATAGATACAATAACGAGATGCGTTCGAGTGTGTCCCTGTGGAGAGAAACGAGATGCACCAACTGTTTTTGGTATCACTGCTTATAACACCATAACCACTGGTTCATACAACCCCACAAATACTCTAAGCATTTCAAGTAATCGCCAGAAAAGCTTCACAGACTCTTTATCTAAATCAAAAGAAGCATTTCAACAAGCAGCCTCGCTTCGCACCACCCGATCTCTTGAATCACAGCCTCCCGGTGGACAAGAAAAGTGGCAGAGATTTATTTTTTAACTATTAGCGTAAGTTGATTCTAAGTACTTGAATGTTCAGAATATCTGGGATAATTACTTTTATTGTGCTTTCGTTTTCGATAAATCATTTTAATTATTTTAAATAAATGATATATTATAATCGTTTTTAGCTAAATCAGGATAAGATAAAAGAGGTCTGCCACTTTTCTTGTCCACTGGGAGCACAGCCAAGATCTCACTCTCCTCGCCTTAGATTCCCATCCAAACAATTCAGTATAATTGGCCCCCTCGGCAATGTGTAAGCAGAAAAACCCCACGTCCAACCGCCACAAAAGATTCTTGGCATTGAAGCCATGCACGACCCTTCAACCATTTTTAAACGGTAAGCTTACATCCTACTGCTCCGTTCGTTTATTTATCAGCCATGGCATCTACCGATTCCCATCCCAAAAAACAAAAAGAAGGGAAGAAGTTTCCTTGCCGTACCCCGAGAACTACGCGATAGTGGCCAAATTGCTGGGTTCGGATACGCAATCTTTTCATTATTGTGGGGTTCATCACATCCACTACGTTGTGGAAAGAGGAAGGACTTGAGCTATGGAGGCGATGAGTTTGAGTCCACTTATTCTGCGAGGCTTCAAGCTTCGTACTACGACGGGATGTAGTACGTGTAGGTTAGTCTATCCTTGCAACGCGTTGATTAATGAAGTTAGACGTCCGAGTTTACTAATACCCGCTCGTACAAAAATAGAAAACGAAAAGTGAAGTGCGATGAAACTAAACCGGCCTGTACCCGTTGTACATGCACAGGTAGAAAATGTGACGGGTACGACAAGTCTCCTACCCGAGGGAGAGGACGTAGCCCGGGGACTTGCAGTGGACCGAGTCCCAAGCCCACTGCCGCCATCGCATTACCCGTCTTCGAGAATGATACTCAAAGAGAGTGTTTCGGATTTTTCGTTTCTTGTACCTCGTTGGTTTCGCCCGTCTACTTTGGGAATGAATTTTGGTCTCGAAGGGTGTTGCAATTGAGTCTTTCTGAGCCGGCTGTGCTCTTTGCAATCTGTTCTGTAAGCTATTCCCTTTGACTTTTCTCCTCTTGATTGGGCGGCTGATTCAAGGTAGTTGAGTGCTCTTCATCGAGGATTTCATGCTACGAAATCCGAACTTCATCTTTCGCCAAGTATGTGTCCAAGAAAAGCCCGCAGTTTCGCTTTACAACAGTACAATAAGGCTGTTAGTCATACGCATAAATTGATTTCGGATAGTCTCAGTGGCTCGAGAGATAAGTTCATCCAAGGGCTAGTGGCGTGTATCCTTTTTGTCTGCTTCGAGAACTTGATCGGCAATTTCAAAATGGCTCGCTTGCATCTACAGCATGGGCTTAAGCTGCTGAACACTAAAGGTCCTGGAGGCAGTATGAAATATGACTATCAACTCGGTAATTCTGTTGTAGAGACGGATCTTATTCCCTCCGATGTCGTACAAATACTTCATCGACTTGACCTCCAGGCCATGAGCTTTGCAGATGATGAAGCTCCATACGAACACACATCCAGCCAAACTCAAAGTCTTGCTGATACGTCAGGTCGATTTCCTTCCTTGGAACACGCGACAAGCTGTCTTGTACACAACTTCAAATGGATATTCAGTATCGCAACATATTGGGAGCCGAATCCTATTCCAGCCGAAGAACTGGAAGCAGCTAGAAGAGCGCTGGTGACGTGGGAGGTCAATTTTCGGTACCTGACGGCCTCATTGGACGAAAAGACAAGAAAGAAAGTACAAGAAGCTATCTACGTATTGCAGATGTACTCCAAAACGATGGCAATACTTATCGCGACGGGGGTCTTTGGTGGAGAAATACGACATTATGAGTATGGAAGCACATTCCAAGAAATTGTTGACTTTGGGAAAAGAGTATGTGAGGGTGGAAATCAATTCCGAACGCAAAATGGGACTGATATATTCACTTTTGAGATGGGAGCTATCTTCCCATTATTTTTCACCGCTGTTAAATGTCGTAATGGACGTATACGGCGAGAAGCAGTGGCACTGTTGAGGGAAATGAAACGACAAGAGGGATCATGGCCCAGTGTTGCTGCGGCAAGTGTTGCAGAATATGTGATTCGTGTTGAGGAGGAAGCGGGTATTATGGAGCGAGTCTCCGAGACTGATCATGTTCAAGCGGTACATGTCAAGGCGGATGTTGAACATCGTTTGGTTGAAGTAAGTTGTTTTCTTCGAACCAACATACCGGACTCGCCGTGGGAGTGCCGTAAAGAAGTGGTATCATACTGAAATGAAGTTATCTTAGCGGAAAGCCAGGCTAGTGTTCAGAAATTGAGATACAAAAGTGCTGTCAGATAAAATAGAACAAGTTCACCATGAACATACCTACTCATCTTGTGATTGGTGTGATCTTCGCCTGAGGTAAGTGAGTCGGTGGACCCTTCCAAGGTTCGGTTCGCGTAAGTATGAATAGGGGAGAAAATATCCATTAGTCAGCAAGAGCGAGCGGAACAATTAATGGAAACTCCGATCCGAGACACGTCAACGGTCAGGGCAACGTTCAAGGGAGGGGTGATGACAGGGATAGCTCCGAGATCGCCCCAAAATATGCTGCCCCACCATCCATCTTTCATGGCAAATCAACAAATCTAAACTTCCGCATCATTCACGAACACCCACCAGCTTTCGAATATACTCAATCAATATCTGCAAGCATGGAAAATGGTACCCAGGTCAATGGCAATGGCGATGCTCAAACAAACAGCAACGGAACCACATCACCTTCAGCCTCGAGGCCCAGAACTCCAAGTCTCAATGCTCTTTCATTGACAGAATATTCCTCCAACCCGTCACCGCCGAGCGAAACCCCTAGAAAAAAGATTGACGGCGTGGTTCCCGCAGAATTCCTGTTGCCAAATGGGTTTCCTGATGTTTGTCAACCTTAATTGACTTGTCGTTGTCCAGATTCATGCTAACCTAAATCAATTGATAGTATCTGCGGCTTATCCTCACCTCTCGCGTGTACGAAGTCGTCCAGGAGACCCCGCTGACACCAGCCACGAATTTGAGCAACCGGTTGGAATGCAGTGTGTTACTGAAGAGAGAAGACCTGCAGCCCGTATTTAGTTTCAAGCTAAGAGGAGCTTACAATAAAATGGCACATTTGGATCCAACGGTTAGCTGGAAGGGAGTGGTAGCATGTTCTGCTGGTAAGAGTCATTCCCAATTTCTGCGTAACTTTTGGCTAACAGAAGCTAGGAAACCATGCCCAAGGCGTCGCATACTCTGCACGAAAACTTAAGATACCCGCTACAATCGTTATGCCAAAGGGCACGCCCAGCATCAAACATCTCAATGTTTCACGATTGGGAGGTTCGGTGGTACTGCATGGACAAGATTTTGACGAAGCAAAGGAAGAGTGTGGACGACTGGAGAAGCTCCATGGTCTTACAAATATCCCACCTTTCGATGACCCGTATGTTATAGCTGGACAGGGCACAATTGGAATGGAATTGTTGCGACAGACGAATATTTCGAAGCTGGAAGCAATATTCTGTTGTGTTGGTGGAGGAGGGTTGATTGCTGGAATTGGAGTTTACGTCAAACGCATCGCTCCACATGTTAAGATTATTGGTGTTGAGGCATACGATGCAAATGCTATGGTTCAATCACTGCAGGCAGGAAAAAGAGTAGCATTGAAGGATGTTGGACTTTTTGCGGATGGTGCAGCAGTCAAAAATGTTGGAGAAGAGACATTTAGAGTGTGTCAAGATGTGGTGGACGAGATCATTCAAGTCACAACGGATGAGACTTGTGCGGCTATAAAGGACGTTTTCGAAGATACTAGGTCAATTGTTGAACCTGCTGGAGCTCTTGCACTCGCTGGACTGAAGAAATATGTTGCAGCAAATCCTTCAGCAGATACTTCTCGCCAGCTGGTCGCTATTGCGTCCGGAGCCAACATGAACTTTGATCGTCTTCGATTCGTCGCAGAACGTGCGGCACTTGGAGAAAAGAAGGAGGCTTTAATCATGGTCACTATACCAGAGAGACCCGGGGCGTTCTCAGAGCTTATCAAAACTATCATGCCGCATATGGTCACAGAATTCTCCTATCGTTACGCAACTGGCGATGTTGCCAACATACTTATTGGTATTTCGCTCACCTCTCCTGCCTCGCAACGAGATGCTGAACTTGCTTCATTACTCGGACGCATTGCAGATGGAGGTATGACAGCGGTGGATCTTTCTGGTGATGAGCTTGCCAAATCTCATGTACGATACCTTGTTGGAGGCCGCTCAGGTGTTGAGCATGAACGTCTATACATGTTTAATTTTCCCGAACGACCAGGAGCCCTCGAGAAATTTCTCACGACATTACGACCTAAATACAACATCTCACTCTTTCAATACCGAAACGCCGGAAGCGATATCGGTAAAGTGCTTACTGGAATCATCTGTCCTAATGACGAACTTACAGAGCTGGAATCTTTCTTGAAAAGAATTGGGTATCCTTGGGAGGATTGCACCGAGTCTGATGTTTTCAAGACTTTCTTGAGACCATAAATCAAGACTGACCTTTGTCTTTGTGTGTTGTATCTGAGGTTAGCGATTTGGAGTTGGGGAGTACTGTACGATTTGCTGTTTACATGACCTTGCCAGCTTCGGGACATATGATCGATACGATAAGATGAGAAGGATATAAAAGTTACATAGACATCCTTCGTTAATGTGAAACGTAGAAATGAACTTGATTTTCTGTTTCTGTTTCTGTTTCTGATAATTGTCATGATATTCATGCCCCAAATTCAAGGCCGAAACCGACGGATCTCCAATTCTACTCACCTCCAAATTTGACCTGCAACCCATCATCACTCAAACCACAACGCTCACATTCCCCGCCAGGGCCAGAACCACTCAATCGCCCTCCCTTACCCTGTCCAAACTCTGCAAAATATCGATACACCAAAAAATGCGCCCTTCAATCCCCTCCTCCACCTTGCTCCGCGCAACACGCTCCCTTCTATTCCCCTCCTCGATACATACACCTCTTTTCCGGGACTCGGCGAAGAATACCATGCGCTCCTTCTCTGCGCTGACGAATCGAAATTCGGTGTTTGGAAAGGGCATGGGGGTTTGGAGGACGGCGATGGGGTGTGCGAGTGCGAGGCTTGGGGGATATGGGGTGTTGCAGCAGGTGAGGGGCATGAAGGTTAGGAGTTCGGTTAAGAAGTTGTGTGAGGGGTGTAAGGTATGTTTGGCTCTTTTTTCTCGCTCTTTTTAGCTGGGTTTGGGTTGGGCTGGGAGGAGGATGGGGGATTTGGGGTTGTGTGTTTGGGATTGTTGGGTGGGAGGGTCGTTTGGGGATTTGGTTGGGAAGACTGGGCGGATTTGTTCTTGGGGCTTTCTGCGAGTTGTTTTCGAGATGGAGGAGGAAAGATTGGGGTCAGGGCGAGGAAAACTACAATCCTACGATCGCTCTCTAATTTTTGGTCTTGCACAATATCATGAGAGTAAGAGGCTAACAATTCGCCCAACAGAGCGTCCGAAGAAAGGGAGGAAAGAAAGGTCGTGGACACGTTTATATCATCTGTTCCCTGAATCCAAAACACAAGCAGCGACAAGGAAAGTGAGCGTTGCTCCTCCGTATTATTTACGAATACAAGTCGTGGTGGGAGGGAGTTGTACAAGGCACAATCAATTGGTGCTGTCGACTTCACAATAGAGGGAAAGGCTGTATGATAAAAGAAGATATCCGTTTGCATGTCTCAGGCGTTTGGTGGAACGACTTATTCTGCGCTTTTGACGAGGAGAGGTTGAAGAAGGGCGATTGGTCCCAAGACCAATTGACGCGATGGCTGGCTGGGAGGAGATGTGCATTTTTGATGTACTGTATGTACCATATGAAGAGCTCCGCGAACGAAGCTAGACTGTTTGGGGCGTCAGAGAACAAATTTAAACCACTTTTTGTGTATCAAGATAACAGACCCTAGATCTTTACCGCTGAAGCTCTATTTGGTACGTTATATAGGCGTTGGAAGATGTTTAGGTCGAAACATTCAGTCCACTGAGTTACTCTCAGGCCTTTTCACTCGCTCTTTTGTTTCATTTCTGTTCACGGGAGACTTGGTATTCTCTTATCCTTGGAGTGATGAAGTACTTGGTATATCGTCATTATTCATGCGTTTGGGGAAACTCGATATGGGGAATGTTATGTCGACTCGCCAGGAGTCTAAATGTATTTGAAAGTCATGGTACAATCTAGGCAACCGTTCAGAAGCAACTGAATAAATTGGTACGATAGTGCCGATATATCCAGTGTTGTGTTTACAGAGTACGGAAAGCTTGTTTTATTCAGTTTCCTGTTCTCGGTTTTCGTATGTTGAGCATCTGTGTTTACTCTTTTCTTACAATTCCAATTCAATGTATATTTGTTATACTTGTATATATTAGATGTTTTATCTAGTAGTCTGGAATAGGAAACTGATTTGATCATGTCCATCAAAGACGCATGTAACGAGTCTTAATATGCGCAAGTAAGTTGCAACCGCTTTATTTTGTTTTTATGGTGCCCTTCCAATCCTTTCGGCAGCTCTTTGTTAAGTCTTCATGGCTGCAATGTCACTTAACTCGACAAAGAAGAAAATCCAGTCAAGTCAAAGGAAGCAAAGAACTTTGTTCATCGTCTTTGACCAAGAACAATCACCTGTACCTCGGAATTTTGATCATTTAAGAACCGAAATTCCTATCATTTTTAACTCCCCACCATCTCTATATTCACAAGAATATCACCTAAAACCCACCTCAAAAGACTAACCCAAATAGCTAACTCAATCCCAAAAAGAAAAAATGGCCGACCAACTAACCAACCTCCTCACAAATCTCTCCCTAGACCTCTCAGTCCCCCACACAACCCTCCGCATCCTCCGGCCAGTTCGTCACGATCGCGCACTCACAGTCCCCTCCTCCTCCTCCTCCTCCTCCTCCCCCCTCCCAATCAACACGGGAACCACCATCTTCTCAATCCAAGTCCCCATTTCGCTGCTCCAAAAAAGCCCTTTTTTAAGCACGGTTCTAGAAATAGACGCCGCGTCCCCCATTGAGCTTTTCGAAGAGGAGGGACTAGTGTCCATCTCGAGCGTCACCTCATTGGTGGATTTTCTATCCACCGGACGGTTTGGGTTTAACCAACGAGTGTTGGATGATGCGGCCGTTACGTTGGGGGATTATAATACGGAGATTGAGCGGTTGAGGGAGTTTGTGAAGCTAGCTGATTTTCTGGGTGTGGATATCCCGATGGATGTCGCGCAGGAGTTGAATAATAGGTTTGAGGCGTTGTTGAAAAGGGTGATGTGGATGGGGATGGCTTAAGCTTATTGGTTGGTAAGTGTTGAAGATTGGGCGATACTTATGGGTTCAAACGATTTGTTTGAATTCATAGCAGACCTGCGATACATACACGCGAGACCATTAGAGATTGTCATCGCCTTGAGTGCATTTGTAACTAAGGTAAGCTTATAAACTAAACACCTTCGTTCCACCAACCATAAATTTCATGACCATCAAATTAATAAATGTGTAAGTCCCAAAAGATTCGAGCGTACCGTTATCCACTCCAGTTCCCTTTATCTACCAACCGAAAATTACGTGTCGAGCGTCATCAACTCACTATACAACCCTAGATCCGACGTGACACCATTGTATCTCAATTATACTTTTCCATCCTACCCTTCCCTCGAAACAGAGCTCGTGCCATTAACGCAAAAATAGCAAATTCAAAATCAATCAAATGCGAATTCTTTCATAGATTTAGACGATGTCCCGTTCGCTCTTGGTCTTGTTGGCACTGGCAGCTCTTAGCTCACGGCCTTTGGCAGACCAAGGGAAGTGTGCCACGGGAATGATGAAAAATGAGTTGCTACGGAGATTGTCAGCGGAGTGTCCAGGAAAGAAAAGTTTCTTCAACAACGTAAAAACGAAGCGAACAATGAAGAGTGAATCAGGAAGAGTGAACCAGGAAGAGTGAATTAGAAAGAGTGAATCAGGAGGAGGAAAACTTACGAAGAATCAGCAATACCAGCCAACGCATTATACCAAGCCAAGAATGCTGCAAATAACCCAAAATAACCACCGGCCTTCTGTGCGTTCAAGTAGACCTTTCCGGTCGCGTCGGCTTCCAGATGTCCAATAGCAAGGAATAGGAATGCGAGATCGAGAGTGAAGAAGAGCATGAAGAATGCCACGGTCGATTTGAGCGTGCAAAGCACGAGGAGGAACGTGAAGATGAACCAGCCGATGAGGAAGTATCCTAGCGCGTTGTTGAAATCATTGACGCCTTTTCCGGCACCGGTATATGCTGCAGCAATACCGAATCCTCCTGGGGTTGAGATGATTGCGTAGGAGAGCCAGAATCCACCGTATGAAGAGAGAGCTGTGGCACCAAAAGTGTTTCCTACTGCCATTTCCCTGGGATGATTCGTCAGTACTGGTTTGTATAAAAACAAAAGAATCAAGGTGAATGTGACTTACCACATCCCAGCAAGCAATTGAACAAGTCCACCATATCCATAAGCCAAAGCAACAGCGATATTTGCCTCCCTCACGTCGCGAACTTGAATGTTGATTAGTGAGAGCACGAAAGTGGTGAGCGCGAAAGCGGCCAATCCCAATGGCGCAGGGTTGGCGAATTTTCGGTGGGGGTCTGGTCTATAGAGACCGGGTTGAAAGTCTCCTCCAAATGCTGGTAAACGAGCGGAATCTCCGGTGTTTATATGCGCAAGAGGGTTCCCACCATAAGCACCATATCCTCGATGAATTCCATTAGTTGGCGCGTGGTCGTGGACAGCTGTGTGGTCCGCGTCGTATTCTTTGTTGACCGAAGGCTCTGTTGCTGTTGTGGCTGCCATTGTGATGCTGCTCAAGAATATGAAGGTGAGAGTGTCGAACTAGTTTTCTATTTTCCCTCTCAATGGAGTCTATTTTTGAGCAAAAAGACCCGAAAGCGACCTTGAGGTTGTTGTGGGAAAAGAAAACGCGCTCTTTTTTTATGTATCGTGATGGATACTTTGTGGTTGAGGGAAAAAGAGAGAGCTCGAGAGGCGGTGGGTGATATATAGGATATTTACCGGCGCAGCCGACCGGGGTAGCAGCGAAGCTTGTAGCGTTCCAAGAGCTCTGAGGGTACATGCTGTGGGGCATAAAGGGAAACGTCTGCAAAGCAGTATCTATCTATCTTACTGGAATTCTTGTAAAGCTGATTGGTGATCCGTTGTCAAGGGACGAATGGGTGAATGAGCGAAGCGAAGCGCCTCCAGTAGGAAGCCAGAGAAGCCACCACAACCTGCGGGTTGGAGATTGTTACCAACAAATACCAACAGATGAAATCATCTCGTCTGCTGGGATGTTAAGGCTGTTTGGACGAAGCTTGACAAGGTACCGAGGGAGGTGTGGAGTCGAGATCACCAGTCGGTGTTACTATTTAGACAAGGCTGTCATAGAACCCTGACAAATATCAACATCAGACCCCCGCAAAAGTACTCGGGATTGCTACTAGTTTACGCCGACTGTCCCGTAGATACATAGATACCTTGCTTAGCTCCGGATGTGCATCTTCTCCGTGTTTTCGAAGCCATGCTGCTTCTGTCCTGCCGAACCGTGAAGCCACAGCACAGCAGTGGAGACATTGTTAACGCTGGACCCTCTCTCCAACGTCTCTCGCCAATCGTGTCGTTCGTTGTGACCCGGTTCCAAATCCTGGCAGGTAAGCCGTCGGTCAGGGTATTGCGGAGGAATGGGGATTCCACTTCCCGGTCCCGAAGTACTTCGGGGTCTCCAGATTTGAGGGTCCAACAGTTATACTACGTCGCGGGGATCCATCATCCAGATCAGTCTTTGGGAGCTCGCTTCCTTCTGCATCTGTCGCGCACTGACTGGTGTCATAAAAGGCAGCATTTAGGCATGATTATTCCGGTTGTAAGTGTTAATGGTACTCCGTACTGTTGGCAAGCAATTATTTCCGAACTCTGCAGGTCTTTCTGTCATAGGAAGGAAGCATGACGAAAAGTTTGCTGGAATGAAAACAAGCTGGGGTGACTGCACTATGGTCCATGCACCGTCAAAGTGGTTGCCCGCTTCCGCCAAACTCGCTTAGGCGCTTCAAGCTAGTACTATTTTGGTAAGTAAAGGTGGGGATACGGTAGGGGTTCTGATTCTCCCCAAATCAGCCTATTGGAACCCCCGGTGTTCCCTCCCAGCTTTCATAGTTGCTCATGCTCAACACCACCACTTCGTATCGCCAACAAAGCCATGCTTTTGGGGGACACCTTCAATTCTTACAATCAATTTCATGTACTGGATATTGTAATTACCATACATCGCAATGCAGTACCATATATTGAATCTTGCTATCGTTTGTTCCGTAGCGGGTCTACTTGGTATAGCTGATGCCTGAAGGTTTTCGAGTTTGCCGAACGCCAGATACAATTGGACTCGCATGGCCATTACCAACTCATCCTGCTCCGGAAGCATCGGGCACTGAAGAATGATGCTTTAGTCTCGAGCAACAACGAACGTGGATTTATGCCGCAGAGCCGGGTGACACAACTTTGCTTTTTTTACGCCGTGAGTACTCGAGTACTTGTGATACCCCGCATTCTTTGGGATCAATCATATCATGACACCAAACAGGGAAATCGAGAACTACTAGGACTTTTGGCACCACACCATCAATCTTTTGCTACGCTTACTGTAAGCGCTCATCGGTTGCCAGCTCTGACTCGATACAATAATCCCTGTAAGACTTTAACCAGCCGATCAACACTTCTCCACGACTAATTACTCAATCAATTCTAACTCACCCGATGTCCCATCAACAGGCTGCTTTAGCAACGAACCTAGAATGTGACACGACATGCGTGGATGAAAAGCATCGCGAATGGACATCGGCTATGGCAAAATCGAATTGTCGTGGCGAGCATGGCTCCGGAGTTGGTTCCACTCCTTCCATGTGGCACAAAGATGCTTCTTTATAAGTTGCAACAGGAAACCTCATCAAACACCACCGAATCTGCATGGAATTCAACTACGGCAATCTTAAACTATGTTTATTCCAATACATCAAGCAAACCTTATTCTCTTGTCTTCGGATGACGTCCTAAAAAGCCTCCATCACCATGTCAGCCAAGTGATGATCACTCTTTCAAGCGTCCGCCACCAGCCCCTCCCGCAGCTTGGCCTGCACCTCTGTGGGATCAGTTCATTGGCACTTCAATAATTGTCCGCTCAGCTTTCACAAAGGATTCACCAAAATCTTGAAAGTTGGTGCCTCAAAAGATTATTGTGGCTTACTCGTATTCTCCAGCCAAACATCAAGAATAACCTCACTTCCCAAGCTGACCTACAGAGAAAAAGGCCTGTCAGATTTGATCTAGGAGTTGCATCAAAGAACTAGAGTGGCAACCTTATTTCCGGCATCTCCAAACCTGTCTGTATGGAACCGGGTAAATGGAATAATTTCTGGAGATTCCAAAGAGACCTAGGTATTGTCTTAGCCGCTTTCTGCAACGTTTCCGTTCTACTGGGACGGCTGCGAGCGAGTAGGGAACCTAGTCGATTTTCCGACGGATCGATGCCAATATCAGGGCTTTCTTTTCGGTAGATCGTTTGGGACTACCAATTGGATGGTAATATCTCACTGAACCTGACACATTTTTGGGTCTAAATTTTGTACCCCAGATTCGCTAGTTAATATGTACCCCGCACCCGCAGTTCCAGAACCCCGAAGCGTGGTACTGTTGCTTACAGTACTCGTAAAGATAGCGTCATAGTAAGTTTAAGTATTTGAGAAGAAAATTAGCACGTACTCTACTATCATGGGGCTTTTGTTACTAATCTACTTAACAATACTTGAGTTGTACTTGTAAATCTACTGGAACAGCCGAAAATCGCCCGAGCGGTGCGAGCATTATTCCGGCTCCCCTGCTACGGCGTAAGCGATGATAACAGAGTGCATTAGTCGGATAACCCGCGTTATTTCATTGTTTAGCAAGTCTATAATTGATTGCCGAGTTCATTGATATGATACCTCATAATAATGATATCACAAGATTTCTTTTAAATAGGGCATTTCTATTCTACTCTACTTTATCCTTCTCGTACTTAAGAATTTTATAACCGCGTGAGTAAATTATTTAAATAAAACGCGACTATATTATTATTAATATAAAAAAGTCGTAACCGGATTTACTAGTAGTTACGTTAGCCCTAAGCTTATATACGTTTAACTAATTTAATTTTTCTATAGATTTTTGAATAGCTTTCTATTCAGGTAAAGATAATACTTAATAGCTATATGTCAGTTCGTTTTTAACTAAGACGCTTCTATATTAATTACGAACCTTCTAGACTCAAAGATTCAAGTGAATGTTCCTGAAGGCTGAAGCTTCTAAATGAAGTTACTCTCAGGTACTTTATCCTAGCAAAATCTTCTACCTGATTCACTAAGGAATACAGTAGCACAAGCTGAGAGCGAAAGAGAAGTCATATTTGCTATTCACTGGTATGATTGTTAGTTATCGGAACATGAATTAGTTCAATTCCCAGTCTTTGTCGCCTCGAAGATAAAATTCTCAGATTTTCACTGATAGCGAAAGTTAATTTTCATGGGACTCCCATGAAGTGGCCAAGCACCATGCACTTTTTGAAAATCAGCTACACCCAGTACGTGTTGTTTACTAAGAAGTAGAGGATGCTATTACCACTAGTAGGGGACTTTCAACCTCAACGTTTCCATCGCTAATTAATATAACGAATCGTTTCCATGAGGACCTTTTGACTTTACTCATGGGTATGGAAGTACGTATTTATTGATGGCAGTATTTACAATTTCAAATTCAGAGTATTGGCCACTTGGGATGGTTTCTAGTTAATTTGGCGCAAATATTGATAAGACTGCTCTTGATGAGTGGGACATAATAAGATACATATTGGTCACAACTCAAGCTATGAAAACAAGTATAAGGATTTAGGCGAGGGCACGAGAGCAGAGCTCGAGAGGTATGAATATCGCGCGGGATATGGGCAAGCATGAGGAGTTTGCTGCATAATTGATCAGTTCTCAAGAGGCTAGTAAGGTCGAAGTAGAAAGTGTTTATGTATCTGCGACCGCGCTGCTGTTACACAAGATTCATACCTATCATTGATCAGTGACCTAAGTATCGGAGTTAGTTGATTTGTTAAGAAAGTATTGGAATGACTATCTCGCAATAGTCTCCGAGAAAAAATTCATGTTCGTATACAATCAATATATAAAAAAAGAGTATGAGTCTCGAAATTTAGTGTGAAGGAACGACTTAAGTCAATAAGTAGACCCGAGTGAATTGGGCTAAGGGATGGTAAGTTAGATACTCAAGTTAGCCTTGTATTATGCATCACGTGATGAACCTCGCTAAATCAAAACTTCTTGTTGCCATAGCACGCGAGCGTTTCGTTACAATTTTCATGTGCCAAAGCTGAGAAGAAGGGAGGGCCAGCATACTAGCATACTGGCGTACTGGGGGACTAGCAATGTAAAGGCGGGTTTATTACAAACGCTTGGTTGTTAAGTGGCAGACAGGTTCAGAAGCTGCTATACAACTACTCAAAGGGTAGAGGCACTCTATAATGTCCACGATAGATCCCTGACTGCGGTTAGGTCAGATACTGGTGTTTGAAATACTGATTAAATTATCTAAGGACCTCAATTCCCACGGACAGGTCGTGAAAATTGGAACCATCTCTCTCCGCGAGGCATGTATATATTGCCACTTCATGCCACGTATTACTCGAACATATGGCTAAATCCAAAGATACAACACGCTATCGAGGTTCTACTGCCTTGGGTCTTGAAAAAATCTCTTATTTTTATACTCTACATTATGCTTAGCGTCGGCCACTTCCAACAGTGCATGTTAGCACCAAAAAGCTCCGTCCAATACATAAAACATCATACTATCCAGTCCCATATTTCCCTCGAAAAGGGATCAAAAATCTCGTGCCTGACCGTATCTCGCGCAATCTCAGCCAAGGTATCCCCAACGAGCTCAAGCAATCTCACTGCAGCCCCTTCCTTCTCCAAAATTGCCACCAAAGCCCAGTCGTCTTTCATTCTGAGGAGATATGGAACGACCGCCGCCAGCAGGAACATCTCTCGAACAGGGTGACCTGATGGTAGCATCCAGGCTGAATCTAAATGCTTTGGGGTATAGAACAGGCTGTGTGGGATGTGTTTTGTGCATTCTGGTGATTGTGTCGACCGCTCAAGCGCGGAACGTCCCGCAATGATCAATCCCCGAATCTGCTCCGCAATCAAATAATCAAAAGGCTGCTCTTGAGATATTGTAACAGTCATTCCCCACATATCGGAAAGACGGGCAACCTCCAAGAGAACGCTGATATATCGCTTCTGGTCTTGAATTTCATCTGCAGTAAAGCGAGGTAGTGTTTCTCTGAGACATAAGAATAGAAACATCTCCATAGACGCCTTAGATATGACCCCTTCCATGATTGGGATGTTGACAATTCCATTTCGTCCCTCCATCCACTGATCCGAGAACATTGCGCGCAATACCGGCGAGTTTCTAGTCAAAAGTCCCTTTGGCACACTTCACAATAATATTAGCAACATGTATTTTACATTTGCGAGCAAGCTATGAAGTGAAGATATGAAGCACGAGTATTTCAAGAACCTGTGTTTGACGCGTAAAGGAAGAGGCGAGGATCACTAGCTTACATGTACTGGGCTGGCAGACCGGCGATGGTGGGAGTGCAAATGACTTCCTGGCCATTCTCGTCTACCTTTTCAACAAGCCGTAAAGTGATATTGGGAGTCGCGTAGAGGGGAAGTACAGTATCAAAGTATCGCGTATACCATCGTGGCGTGTAACCGGTGGACTCGTGGGTTTCGGCGCCCTCGCTTAGACTTTCAAGGGCATCAGGTAAGGTATCAGAGTTTTGCTGTGCCATTGTTGGACAGAGAGTATGTGATGCGCGAGTTTCCGATCTCAATGGCGTTCTGGCCTGTCAAATAAAACAAGAAGAAACCTTTGTGGTGACAACTTCAACAGATCGGAACAATAATTATCCGATCCACCGTAAATTCACTGCTAACCCCTTGCAAAGGCGTGGTTTACCTGAAGAGCCACGTGAGAGCTTATATAGCCTAGCCAATAGGTGAATATTGTGTTTGAGCTCAAAGTGCTGCCAACCTCAGGTGAATAGTCATTTTAATTCACTATCCTGCTGCCCCACTCCTTGTTGTGTTATGGGCTTTTGTTTCACACCTACGAGTACGTGTTAGGAAACGCAAACAACTGCAACAAAACACCTGAACACCTTTTGTCAATTTTACAACAACAACAACACCAGTCTCACCAGTGAGCTCTTTACGACGCGTGGTCAGGTTTTGAATCGCCCGCAAATTTTGACTGAACAACAAGCCATATTTACCTGCCGTACCAAATGTCAAAGGAAACTCCACGGAAGGGGCTCTACCCGCAGTTTCCTGCAGGAAAGCTCCCGCCATCAGCAGACAAAGGCAAATACAACACCTACCCCTTTAAAAGCTCGGCTGCCGACTTCGCTACGAATACTCTGCCGCTAATCTCAGGCCCCTTTGTGGTTGTTGTGGTTGTGGAAAAGACACGAAAGGAGAATGAGGGTGTACTTGCCATGACAGAGACTGGAGATTCTGCGAATGAAAAAGAAATCATGCGAGCCAACACCAGCGAATCCGACACTAGCTATAGCTGCGATGCCAAGGAATACAAAGCGGGTTTGTTAGTATCTGGGAATATACAGGCGACGCATGAAACGATCGAGAAGCCGAAACCACAAAGTGCAAACGACAATAAAAACCGTGGTCTGGCAAGCTATTTGGGTGCTTTTCAGATTACTCGAATGCCAACGCATTACAAAGACAGAAAGCCAGTGTCGCCCGAAGAATTCTCCATTTCGCTGCCCCTTCTTCAAGCTCGATCCCCCTACTGGGCAAATCTGCTCAAGGAGACTCAAACAACCACCGAACCATTGGAGGTCAA
Organism: Hymenoscyphus fraxineus; assembly: GCA_900184765.1. Classification (NCBI taxonomy): domain Eukaryota; kingdom Fungi; phylum Ascomycota; class Leotiomycetes; order Helotiales; family Helotiaceae; genus Hymenoscyphus; species Hymenoscyphus fraxineus. Next base: position 1,468,947 of record LT855409.1, read on the forward strand.
GTCAATTCCAGGTATCGTCTCTCCTCAGAGTGTCGCCATGTTATTTCATTGGTGGTATCGTGAAGACCTTGTTTGGAGTGATCTAGAGTCACATCACAAGAACGATGTTTCTAATATGATAGAGTTGGCCCATTTGATGGAGCATTGGCAGTCTCACGACCCCAACCTGGAACTCTACATTACTTCAGCAGTCAAACATATTGTCACGAAATACGGCAAGCACTACAACTACAAATTCTTTAGCGATGAGCATATTGAGTCGATTTTCTCCTTGCGCCATGGCCATTCGCTCCAAGATCTTCTTGTCATGGCTGCTATTGAGCCTTACTTTGGCAAAGATGAACGAGGTTATGTTCCAAAAATCCTCAACAAGCCCGGCGGTGCTGAATGGTTGTTGCAGTGGGTTCATATCACCCTGAACTCTATCTCCGTTCTTGGAGACAATACCCCAAATTTTAAAGATCCTTTTAGCGGACATTGGTTTAATATTCTGCCCGAAGCAAAGAGATACTAGTTGTGATATTTCAGAGCTTTGTGGGGACCGAATTTACAAGGAGCAAAGTGTGGATGGACAGGTTCCGTGGGAGCAAGGGGATCGGTATTGACTGAAGCCCCAGTCACTACCTGACTCCCACTTGGCGGTACTGGAATCAGTCAGGAATGACCTCAATCCCATAGGAAGGTTTATGATATGGTCTTACAGATAGTCTCTGTGGTACTCTCTATGACGAGCCGAGAAAATAGCCTCTCGAATTCCATGTTTTTTTTACAATAATTGACTTGATTGACTCCTTCCCACGTCTGGAGTCTGATTGCAAAGTAGTCTGAGTTGTGAATTTATTAAATATGTCTATGTTAGCTTTAGTAAAAAGCGTTCCGGAAACCATTTCCGTGTATCATTGGTTGTGACGCTAGGTCATGTAGCGATATGTATCCACTTACGTACCATACCATAGTGGGAGCATTAGTTCCCAACTCTCCTTACTCCGATCGAGAAAAAGAATCAAATGAAAAGATGCATTATTGTTAGCAAGTCGAAGTTTTGGCTGCCAAACTCTCCGTTGTTATACAAGGTTCGAGCATTCGTTTTCAGAAAGAAAATGGATGCGTTAGTTTTCTGCAGAAAAGCTAAACTACTGGAGAGACATAGTCAGCTAAGTCATTGGCGAGAAATTGGTTGCTTGGAACGTTGAGTGAGATGAATGTTTTCTTTGTTCTGGTTGGTGGAAGGTAGGTAGTGGTGGGTATGCCAGCGCATCGTGGAAGACCTGGTAAGTTTTTCTGCAACCTATGCGAACTTCTTCGTAGATTATCACAAGCCATCTGAAAGTCAGATATCGGTAGGAATCGCGAAAAGGTTATACTTGCATATAAAGGTCATCTCAAACCACCTGATTCCTTGAACCTCTCGCCTCTCTGTACTGTTGATTTTGAGCCTAGCCAAAGCGGGACTGCACAAATAAAGTACTACGACACTTGACTGAATTGCAAGAACGACCAAGTAACTAATCCAAGAACCACGTCGAATGTGAATTTCCAAGCAACCACTCGAGACTCAAAGCTGGCTTCTGCACGAGCATCTCCGAGATCGGAGCTACTGAGGTCAACTTTGGGGGAAGTCACGACAGTCAACAACAACTCCAAATTCCCGGCAGGCACCACCCGTTCACAACATGGTGATAGGAGAGATCTGAGCCATTTCCTATTTATCTGAACTGATACCGTTAGTGGCCACTTTCGTAAACTTCATCATCATCATCAAAAATTGTAATCATGTCAGGCCCCCCCAAAATCCACACCATCGACTTCGATCTGATCTGGGACAAAATCGCCAGAAAAGAACCACATGCAACAGGATGCTGCAATTACCCTCCTCTCCACGTTGTCGGGCCCCTCTCAGGAGAACACAAGAACACCATCATCCTCCTCCACGGAACATCTACCGATGGCCCCTCCTTTGCTTCCTCTCTTCTCCATTTTAAATTCCCTTCCGTCCTGCTATATTCCATGGGAGTCTTCGAAACAAGTCTGCCTCAACGATTTCCTCACACGCGATTTATCTTCCCGACCGGTGCGCCGCGTGAAACAACTGTTTTTGGTGGGAAAGTGACGAATGCCTGGTTCGATATCCATGATTTTAGCGATCGTACGATTGGCGAACATGAAAGTGCAACGGGAATGCGTGAGAGTTTTCATTTCCTCTCCAAACTTGTTGAGTGGGAATACGAAAGATTGAGGCGTGTCATAGACATTGAGAACAGGCACGACGACAACGGGAAAAAGGAAGTACCAAAGGTTGTAATTGGGGGTTTTAGCCAGGGGGCTGCAATGGCACTCATCTGTGCTTTGTCACGGGACGAAAATATCAATCTTGCCAGGGCCTGTTGTTGTCTGAGTGGTTGGTTGCCTTTTCGGCGGCAGATATTGGAGGCTATGGAGGAGTACGCCTTGAAGGGCGAGGGTTGGAAAGCCTATTCCAAGAAAGTTGGAGAGGCCGCTGCGAATACCATTCTAGGAATGCTTGGGGCCCCAAAGGGACCAAGAATGTTCGGCACAGACGATGGTATTGAATATCTTAGGGGAAATTTCTTTCTGGCGCATGGGATGGCGGATGAGAAAGTCAAGTATGAATGGGGAGTCGAGGCGAGAGATGTTGTGATGAGTCTCGGGGCAGATTATATGTTCCGTGACCCGCCTGGATCTCCCTTTGGGGTGCCAAAGAAGAACGAGCTGAAAGTCAAGTGGGTTTCTGAGGAGGGTCTGGGTCATTGGTATGGGGCGAAAGAGATGCAGAAGTTCGTCGAGTATTTGGAACAACCAGAAATTCTTGGTTGACACGGAAAACGTCCACAAGCTGATACAATTCGTATTGCTGTACTATAGTTTTAATGGTGCAGAGATGTTGTTTAAGCATATTTTTGTACTAAGTTGTGAGACTGGTGAAGAGCAAAGAAAAAGGGATTCTCAAAATTAGTTGAGCCATAAAAAGAACTACAGCAAGTCCATGTAGAAAATGCAGACGTGCTGAAGTGAGCTTTTCTTTCCAGTGTCGTATCATGTCTGCCCTTCAAGTAATAATAATAGCCCGCAGTATAAAATACTCTGGGTACCTTAGCTTTTCATCAAAAAAGGACCCCCTCCCAGATCTGGCTATATTGAACGAGAACGGGGTGAGGTCAATTAACCATCCCTCCCGTATATAACATTTCATTATTTTCATCGCAATAGCATTTTATCATACGTAAATACCTAACCATCTTGGTAGATTCGCTAAAGAAACGTTTGCGTGGTGGAAGTGGACAAAGAGAAAGTAACAAGACAAAGAGGCTTCGCCATGACCGTCCCCGTTCTTAGGCATTATAAAGATTGGCGAATTATCTTCAATCGGAAAACAAAGAGAACAATTTAATGTCCTGTCATTCGCTTTATAATTCCTCAATGTATTCAAGTTTTAATTATATTCCTCTGATATTACTCTTTATCATTTGAAACATTACTATACTTGCCTAATTGAGCTTCGATCAAATTTCCCCTTTTCTTAACGAGTTTTATAAACCGAAAACGAGACACAATGCCACCAAAGAGGAAAAGAACAATCAAAGATGGCCCAGGGGGCAAAACAGTCCAGTGTGAAGCGATAAACAAGTCCAGCAAACGATGCGGAAGGAAGTTTCTTGTTGAGGAAGGGAAAGAGCAGAGATTTTGTTATCAACATCGTGATGCTGAGGAAAGCCAGGATTCTCCAGGGGAAGGTCCAGTGCGTAGCCCCAAGGGACTTCCAGAAGCAAATCCAACGGGCAGTCCAAAAGGATCTTCAAAAGCAAGTCCAAAGAGGAGCCCAAGAGGAATTTCAAAAGCAAGCCCGAAGGGTAGCCCAAAGGGAATTTCAGAAGCAAGTCCAAAGAGCAGCCCAAGAGGAATTTCAGAAGCAAGCCCGAAGGGTCGCCCAAAGGGTCGCCCAAAGGGAATTTCAGAAGCAAGTCCAAAGAGCAATCCAGAAGGACTTCCTAAGCCGGACGAGGGCGATGGAAGTGACAAGACCTCAGAAGCAAGCCCGAAGCAGAGGCCCAAGACTGGCGAAAGTGGGAAGTCTCTGGTCCCAAGTCCTAAGGGAGAATCGGTTGATAAGAGAAGCGAGAAGAGGGGCGAATCTTCTTCTTCTTCAGATTTCCCTTCATTAAACACTTGGCTGGCAAATGCGGTGGCGAAAAGTCTTAAAAAGAAAGTGGAAAACTATCAAAAGGTGCTGAAAGGAGTAGGAGAGGTCAAAATTTCAGATCCCTCAGACGATGATGACGAGGATGACGAGCATGACGAGCATGACGAGGATGGCGATGATGACGATTCGGATTATAAAGGAACCAAAGCTGGCAAGAAAACAACACCATTATCAACAAGGACTACCCGGGTACAAGAGAAGGCTGTTAAACCCCCCAGTCCTAAGAAACTTACAGATGAAGATAAAGCAGAAATGGAATTTCGTCTCAATTGGAAAGAAAAGGACACTTCTCAACCAGAAGGTCAATACTATTTATACCGATATAAAAGAAATCTTTGGAGGCAGGAGGCACTTCGTGCGAACCCTGACGCTGATATTACTGATAAAGCGTATCGTCGCGCCCAGGATCTGCCAGTTTATGGAGATGATTTCGAATTTAATGAGCGTTTTACCATGCGCGGAGAGGCCTATGGGATTGTATACAATGAGTGTAATACAAGGCATCTATATACTGCATGGACAATGGAAGAAAAGCGAGCGATGAAGGACAAGACTGTTAAGGAGGGGAACCTCATAGATCAACAGGAAGAGAAAATCGCGAAGAGGTTTGCATCTAGGAACCCTCCTGTGGCGACTCCAGGTGTTAGAGATTTCAAACGTGCACAAAGATTAAAACGAGACGGGAAGGAACTCACCGAAGACCAGAAGTATATCTTAGAAAACTGGGTTGATGTTTATCTGGACCGACAGGCTGCCATCGAGCAAGAAGAGCTGATTGAAGCACACGAGGCCATTACCAGAGGAGAAATTGATCAGAAGTTGCTTCAGTTGGATATTGACGACGCCAAAACTTTACAAGAGAAAGCGTGGAATGACACTGCTCAAAGCCGGAAAGATGAGAAAAGGAAACGCGCGGAAAAGACTGCAAAGTATGAGCAGGACCTCCAGCGAAGGGAAGAAGAACGAGAGAGAGAAAACCGAGAGACAAGGAGGATGGAAGCGCAAGAACAGAGGGAAATGCAAGAGGATTTGGCGGCTGAAGAAGAAGAAGAACGACGAGCTAAGAAAGGAAAAGGAAAGGAAAGGGGGTGAGAAAAGCAAGACGATGAAAAATGAGAGCATGTAACAAGATACCAGCAGTTCGCTGACGATTGAAGAGAACTCCATCCTTGAAAGAATAAACCTCATCTCAAGGGGAAGTAGCGTGTTATCGTGCGCAAAATGGCGCTGTCAGTAGCTATAGGTCAGCATGATAGGTTTTTTTATAGCACAAGATTGTTCCGCCTGCCTACTATTCTTCTTAATCACCTTAATCCAGTCAGCCAGCTGCTTGGGAAGCTGCTTCCTCAGAAGTCAAACTATGTCTGCGGGTTTGGAACTCGCTCTCTGGTTGATGACGGGAATGTGAAGTTCGATAAAACCAATAAGCATCCGTTCCGATGGCGGAAGAGGCCCGGGGGGTTTGATAGTGACCCTGAGATTAATTCTTTTCTCCTGGTCTGGATTGTCAGATATGTTTAGTTTACTTTTTTTTCTTTTGGATAGAATCTGCTGTGTTTTTAAGCTCTATACAAGTATCGATAGTTAACTTTAATACGGAAGATCAACCCGCCGAGTACGTGCAAATCACTGAAGATAGCAGGCAATGGGGGCCCAAGTATTTTCAATTCTTCAATATAGGCGGTTGAGAATTCTTGGTATTACCTTCTCATTTGTCAATCTTATATACGCTTCGACGCCTGGTCGAAAGCTATATTATTCCAATCGGATAGCAATTTCATTGGATAAAACAGCCTGTACCATCTTCAAAAGCAGTCAAAGTGTAGATGTATTGTTAGAAATTAATCTGATTATTTGGTATTACCTATTTCCCATTGTACTTGTTGTTCTGATGCTATCGTTTGATTCCTTGACGACGCAGAAGTCCCAGCCCCGACGATGACCTCGATCGACTTTTATGTCCGGCGTGCACATCCCTTCATTTATCAGCAATTAGCAGTCGGAACACTCTCTGAGGGCGAGATTGTTACATACGATCCAGGCGAATGTTGTTCATTTCTCGAAACTCTAGACTTGTACAAAGATACAAAAAATTACACCCACCAGCACCATGTCTAGTCGTTGACATAATTTAACCGAAAACCCCCAGCAATGACTTCAATCTGATTCAGACATAGGTATCGTCTCAGTGTTCAAATCAGAACTAGAATCAGCATCAGATTCTTCTTCCACTGAGTTGAACTCAGGATCAGTGTTTCCTTCTGCTGCCTTCCCATTCTTCACAAGATACAGGTTGATAAAACATCCATGGCCTTTTGGAAAAATAGCCGAATGTAGGGACCTAAAAGATATCAGCCATCCGCCTCTCAAATAATAGTGCGTACCACTTGCCAGCCTCGAAACTCATCGTTGAGAAATCGAATGACAGCCTGTGTCAGACCGTTGATCTCAAGCATGTCTGCGATATTTGGTGCTGGGAGGTTTGGTTGTATGATAGATACTCCTGGTGGATTCAGGCACTTGACAATAATTGGTCGTTCTACCAGTACTTTGAAATAGACAGTGGGGTTCTGCATATACTCGCATCGTAGGAGAATTGTTGTAGTCATTCTGGGCGACATCTTGAATCTTTTTGGTTGTAATTTTGTTGGCAGTTGAAAATGGGCTTGTTGTGTGGATAAAAAACGTTATACTCGTACTAATTTAGTTCGCGTATAGTAGCTTCTTGAGTATGAAACCATTTTTACATTATGCTATCCAGCAATCTTACAGTAGCTTTGTACTAGATGTCTAGCCATGTGCTTGTCTAAGCTTGACGTAATTAAACTCAAGGCGAAATCTGTGAAACGTCATACAGCTATTTTAAATTATGGAAGAGAACTACTGCACAAAGTCCTATAATAAATAAGAAAAATTCAGTAACAGCACTTTATAGTAATGCATCATATTTTTAAATAGGGCGGCTCAGCATCTACGGATCTTCCTGCGAGTTGGTATCACATAGTCATTGGGCATAGAAAATTTATTACACCTCATACTACCGACGGAAAACAAGGGATTTCATGATGCCATGGTAAGGGCGGAACCAAACCAAACTTACACATACCCTCAGAAACACAGTTGAGAACTCATTAAGGTAGCTAAGACAAGTACGCGGAGAAGAGACAGGCGTCTTCAACACCATGTTTCCTCGCAGTACAAACCTGTGGCCACTTCTGAAATTCTCACCGATACCACTTCAACCAACGACTCTCGAACCCATTCTAATACGTAGGCCGCACATCCAATGTACGGTAACTGACTTCTCTGACAACACGAATTACTGGACAGACCCATTTTCCATTATCTTCACGACACAGCGCATGCATGAGCCCCTTCATCATTCCTGCATCCTGGTAACGCAATCTTTTCTCGTGGTCTGGAAGGCCCTTGAAGAGATCTGACAAAGTCTTGCAAGAAGCCAAACCACTTCCCATCATATTCCCCTTACGTAGAAAAGGTATATCCCAAAACAGCGGATATGTCATGGAACATCCGATATCTTCATACATGACTTCTTGGAGTTGGCTGATGCGGTGCTCAGGACCCATGTGAGTGTTTCTCCAGTATCTGACTGGGTTACACACACATAATGCGTTGTCCTGTGAATCTCCAACCACGACAAAAACGAGCTCAAGATTGGGCAAGTTTTTTAATGAGGATAATAGGTTGCCGAAATCAGCGTGGCTTGCGTAAAGAGCGATAGATTTGACCTTGTGGATAGCGTTCTGGCGTGTGAGAGCAGCTTGAAGTCGTTTGGCAGTCCAAAGCTCTGAGCAGCCTCCCCGGAGGATCAACATATCCCGTTGAAAATTGATGATCTGGCCAACGCTTTCTCTTTGAACGTGGTCGTCGGATCTACTCATAGACGCAGGCAAGATTGCTGTATCTTGACTGTCTCCAATCTCATCTCTCTCAATTGCCAACATATTGTAGCAGCCCAAGTCTTCAATTACCCCGGCAAGTGTTTCCTTGCTTGCGAACATGTATCCTGAGGCCTGATATCTGACTCCACCGTTACATACTATGTTGCCCGGTACGTTAACCTTGTGTACTGAGCATCCTGTGAGGTGGTGGCTGATAGATTGGTGATTGATGATTTGGTTCACGTGCTCAGGGTATGGAGCTGGAAGGTAGGAGAATATTCTCTGCTGGAGTTTGTGAGGCAGGGCTTGGATACGCAAATTGATAACTTCGAGTTCTTTAACAGTATGCTCTTCGTCTGGTCCTGGAGAAGAAAACATGTGTTGAGGGCGTCCACTGAGAACCTATGCCAGAATTAGTTTACGAGATTCTTTTCCGCCTGTTGGCTCTGGTATGGAGGAGAGTCTGTTCATTTATCCAGCAAATGATGTGTGCTATAGATCCATTGAATCTCTGGGAGGATGGCTTCATGTATACTCTTGTGATGACAATCTTGAGAAAACGACTTACCACACGTTGAGGGTGTAATGTTCCGCAAAGCTCCACAATTCTTCGTTTGGCGATGAGTGGAAGTCTTGGGAAGAACTCAACAAGAAAGTTCTCCTGTTGCTTTTTGGTCAAGAAGACGGGCTGACTTGGTTGGCTTGGTTGGCTTTCTAATATTTCATTGGGTGGATATCCAAATACACGTTGAACTTTGATATCCTTGATAGGCCACCTTGTCTCATCACCACTCAAAAGTTCAGCCTCCATGTAACGTAGTAGAGATTCTACATGGTATTTGCTGTCTTCAGATACTTGTAGTAGCACAATCTTTTTCTCAGTCCCATCGTGATCTGTTACAGTCTACTTGATGTTAGAACCCTTGATCTGTAAAATCTGACTGCATGTCAGAGCGATGAGAAGGATCACCAACCATAGAAGATGGATAGACGCAAGGAGGACGCTTCACGAAAGAAGGCAGATCGTCCTCATCCATCAGATCGCCCTCACCCACCTTCTGCTTGAGGGCCTCAAATACGTGCACCATTTTGAGAGATCGCTTGCCAGCTATCTTCAAAGTTGTTGTTGTTGATCTTTTGGTGGGTCCTCAAATAGTTGCGGTCGAAAGGCAATTTTGTTTGAAAGCGACGTTTGAGTCAGAATTTGAGGCACTGGCGGTGACAATTAGTTTGAATAAAGGTAAAAATCGGACAGTCTTGAGATAACGCGCTGATTGGCAGAGACGCGTAGACACGCTCCGTAGTTCAGATCGGTTCATTCACGCGTCTTGTGCAGCAAATTTCACAACACGTTCCTCTATGGAAAATCTGTATGAGTGGAGGGTAAATAATTAAGTTGGCAACCGTCAGTCACGATTTGCTCCTGTAAACATTCTCATAATTCAAGAAGAAAGAGCTTTACACTTCTTAGTTTGCTCCTGCATTTACTTGCGTTGACATTCTCTTATCAAACGCTGTGTTTAGTACTTCTTGTTGCCAGGAAGCGCTCCCCTGGATGGGTGACTATACCTGTCACATGACTGTACTGTTCCGCTCCTTTTGGACTATCGTTCTCTGGCGCTAGTACAAGTATTAGCTGCCTTTGTAGCTCAGGGAATACAAGTCTTCTGACTCCAACCACATCTGATAACAATTCTTGATAGCTCTATCAATTACCCTACAAAACTAACTATTCATAGAGCCCAATAATGAAAGAAGGTCTACTAGCACGACAATTATACGTTCCTCAATAGCACAGTCACAATGCAACCTTACAAAGGTTTCCCCTAAAGTAAGCGACAAAAACGATTGGCTAATACAAAAGTCACAGCACATAAGATCAACCACTTTAGAAACAGCCCAATGGAAGCAAACATAAATTCTTCATTCTCATTTCATATCCCCATCAATTCTCGCTTGAAAAAACAAACTCAAAGATGGGTATTTCCTTCGCCATAACGCCCATGGTAGAAACTCCTCAATCAATCATTTCGAATACTCAACAGTGTTGAAAGACGCAGCCCCTATGAAATTTGGCGGAGTATCGCTCCTTGATCCCCTTCAATTCCCTTCCGCGCGTCTTTGAAGCTTTGAAGCTTTGCAGGCCCAAATTTCCGTCCTATTTGTTCAACTCGTAAAGGCGTACCGTAGAGTTTTCCAAAACCCAGATATCAACCTAAGTGCCAGTCCATAGAAAGAGCTATTCGGTGATGACTTCTGTACTCAGCGCCTCAGTTCTGGACTTCCACGGCGCACTTTGAATAATCTCACACCAGCTCATCCACCAACTTTGAGTCGAAACTTCCCAATACACGAAACACCATTCCACCATCAACACGACGATGTACCCCACATCACATCAATTCAACATTCCATCAAATTCATTACACACTCTCGCCAACCGAAGAATTCCTCAACCCATCACCAAGCCCCCCATAATCCCCAAAACAACAAGAACCACACTCCCCAAGCCCCTCATCCTCCCAACACCCCCCTTCNAACAAGCCACAAACCCCTCTCCCGCCTTCCCATCCGTAACATTACAATACGCAAACCCACACCCCGCATCCCCAAAGCGCGCAATCGGACTATCAATACCACAGCACGTCTGGAAGATACTCTCGTTTCCAAGAGAGTTTGAGGAGTCCGAGGAGATGGATGAGTTCAAGACATCGTGGTGCGAGGACGTGGTGGTGAAATTGGTGGAGACGACGCAGGCGAAGCCGGGAGAGGTGTAGAGGTAGGGTGGTGGGATGAGGGAGAGGTTTTGTGGGGTTTGGCAATGGGGGACGAGGTGGGTTGTTAGGGGTTGGATGGACATTGTCTTTTTTGTTTTCTTTTCTCTCCTGGTTTTTCCCCCTTTTTTCCTCTTTTTGGGTGTCGGGGTGTCGTTGCTGTTGAGGCTGGGGTGAATTTACCGTATACAACTCGATCTCAGAAGACAAGATCAAATCGCAACGAGATCTCAATCCCAAGCCCAAAGTTCGATTGTCGTCTTCAACCACAATGCCAAAGCCGCATCCGTTGTCTGGGGAATCGACTTTTTTGACTTTGTGACCGCCCCGTCGACGATGCTTGGAAGGAAAGAAAGAACGAGGAAACCACCGACCAGCACCTGAACCGTACTTGTACCGTTCGTCGATCACCCGCAAAATATCCCTACTCACCCCGACTTCAATCTCGTTCGTAATCTCAAATCCAATCCAATCTCAATCTCAGCCTCGTCAATCTCCACCTGTCGCCACTGTTGTCTCAACCAATATCACTAAAAGGAAGACAATCCACATTCAAATACACACAGAAACACCGCAAACCCAACAAGAGCAATTCCACGACAGCAGACCAGCATCACCAGCAGCAGCAGCATCTCATCGACATTAATATACCAAATCCCAGAACCACAACAACATGAAACACAAACCTCCTGCTGTGCCCATCAAGACACCACCAACGTCATACAACAAGGCTGAACGCATCCCCGCCTCTTCCTTCCTGAATCCTTCACTCTCAGCCTCAACCGAAGCCAGGAAGCCAGGTACTCTATTTGGGGAACTTTCCAACCACCCGCTTACAGAAGGAAACAGTTGATTGGCCCCCTCGCCCGATCGACAACAGGGAATCTATTAACGACCATGTTGTGCCATGCATCCGGGACAGGAACGAAAACCTTCACTCGGTACAGAGAGGAACCTTTCTCCCCTCGGTTGGTTGTGAAGCATGGAGATCTTATCAATCTACAGTAAGAGATAAGAAGACGGATAGAAGCTTGGTTCATGCGATGGAAGTTTGAAAACTGCATTGCTTCAACATGTGATGCTGTAGGCCCGCGAAGTGGGTGGTCACGTGGTGTCGAAAAGACATTTCCAAGGTTGAATTTGAATTTGAATTTGAATTTTGAGATCCTCAGGACTCCAATAAATGAATATAGTAACGTAACATTCGAATGGTTGGAGATATCAATAATAATCAGCAAAGAAAGTATATCTTCATTATTATCCAGAAAACTCCACGCTATAACCCAATGCGAACAATTTCCAACCCCAAATCAATACTGATACAACAATCCATCAAGAAAATTCAACATATACAGAACATGACACATCCAACCATAACATTAATCGGTCTGTTCCACGCCAGGCAGACTATTTAAATTATATCTTCAACTCCAAATATCAGAATATATCGAAAAGATTAAGCAAGTATAGAAGCGGTAACAACAAAAGCCACAATCAAAGCACTGATCTTCGCACTCACTTGCGGACTAGCAGCACTCCTAATCCTGAGCTCCGCCAACTTAAAGGTTGGGTAGTAAGGCGGCGGGATCTTCGTGTCCAAGGATCCATCCCAGCAATATCTCTGGAAGCATGTGTTGCAAACTTCTGGTACTGGCGTGTTAGTTTTGAAGAATGATCGACTGAGGGTTGCGCAAGCCATGCAGGTTGGCCATTCTCTGTCGAGGGTACCATTCCCCATCGTTGCCATGTCGTAACCATTCTCGATAATGGCATTGCGGACGGCATCAGTGTAGGAGGGCGTGAATGTGGTTACGTTGGAGTTGAAGATATATGGTGTGTTTGGCATGTATACAATGAGGGCTATTTACTGTTAGAAAATCCGAGAACTTTGAAAAGATATTGAAGAAGCTCCTGATATTTCACTTACGAGCAATACCGTTCTGCCCGTCGGTCTTGTTGTTGGCGTCACATCCAAAGAATGTTGGCCGTTGGTTGAATCCCTTATTGACAAAAGTTTTGATGTCAGGTATTGAGGGGAAAGCGGTCCCGTTCTGAATAGTGGCATTCAATGAACGACGATAGGTGGCTACCAATGAGGCTCCATTTGGCCAAGTATCTAGAATGTGTCAGATATGTGACACGGATGAACGTGAAGGGAGTACAGAGAGATCGCTAAATGCTGACAAACAAGGGACACAGGAATGTGTAACTTACGGGTATCAACGTCCTCAGTATCAGCCGAAGAGTCAATGGCAAAAATAACATCAACTCCTCGCTCAGGTTGGATGAGTGGATACAAAGGAATGTTTTGATTATCCAACCCTCCGTCAACCATAGTTAATTCTCTAGTCTGGGAATTACGATTGGTGGCATTGTTGTACCCAAAGAACGGATTGGGTTGATATTGAGCGATATCATTATTATCTTCCCCAAACTCGCTGAGAACATCTGTGAAGATACTACGCAAAAACGATGGGATAGCGGTGCTGTTAATATTGAGCAAGAAAGAGTTGAACAGTGAGGACGATGTGCCCATCACATAACCGGCTTGATCAAAGCCACGAACGCATTGCTGGCCTTGCACCACAGACCCGCCGGAAAAGTTGGATCCAAGATATTGAGTTGGAACAAACCCGTAAGTAGTTGGATCCCAAGAACCAAACTCAAAAGGATTGAATTCATACACGGTTGAGTTCAGAGAAATGATCATAGTATTTGGCGATCGTTCGTCTGCCACAACGAGTGGAAATGGGGTTTGGCCATTTTTGAAATTATCCGTTTCAGCGATGGAACTGAAAGTGTAGGCTGGACCTCCATTGCTAGCATTGACCAGCTGGAAGGAGAGAGCACGTCCCCAGTAATCCGTAATCGAGGTATTGAACCCTAAACCGGCATTGGCCTTGGTGCTGACCTCATCCGAGATTGTTCGGAAATAGTCTGCAGTCGACAAAACTTGGACACCCTGGGTATCTGGCCCTTCGAAAATCGAGTTACCAAGTTTCCAGAGGGACGATCCCCTGCTGCCATCACGAAGAGTCTCAACGGAACTGAAGTTGTTTGTAAACATGCTTCCAACGAGCCAACTCCCTCCACTGAGCCCAGCTAAATATGTCGTTGCTTGCAATAGACCACCAATTTGACCACTGTTCGTTGAGTTTCGCGTTCGGTCGTCTGCAGCGGCCAAAAACCCACCCCCATTCAGCATGGCTCTGTAGCCTCCACCAGAAGCCGCAATTCCAATATTAGGGAGTTGCGACGTGTTTCCCTTGACTCTATTGATGTATGCCGCAGCATCGAATCCAGAAATGTTCATTCTTGTCAACCATGATATCATGGGGTCAACGGTTGCCGGCCTTCTCGTCTGTAGCCATGCCGCCTCGCTTGGTGAAAGACTTCCTCCGGCTCGAATCGTGGGTGGCGTGGAAGGGCAATCGACTGCTGCTGGAGCATAACCCCCAGATGGTGAATTTGGTAATGCGCGATCCGCCAAAATCATCGGAGCGGCCAACGCTTCCGCTGCTAGCACTTCAGGGGAGGCATCTCGAGGGAGGATGACTGAAGCGTCCACGTAGATATCTACGTCAGGGGTTAGTATCTGCGGCTAAACTTTCAGAGGGTGGACTAACTGCACGACGTTAAAGATGCTGCCGAAGCCAGTGCAGCAAAAAAACCCTTCATGGTTGGAAATCTATGAAATTAAAGAAATACAAAAATGAAGCTGAGAATGAAAAGAAGTATCCCCGCTCTGGATTGGTCTTTCAATGGGTGCTCGGAAAGCACGGGGAGGTGGTGCCTGGCTATTAATGACGAAGGAGGCGGGGCGAACGGGGCAAGGGCCGGTTTGTCGGATTGTCGGATTGTTGCAGTGTTTCATGCGCCCGCCAGCGCCCGTAGGCCAAGTGCAGCGGGGGAGTGGCCGAGTCTTATTCCCGCTCGCATGACCTCGGGAGAACCTAGATTAAGCGCGGGCGCGGTGGAAGGATGCAATTCTGGCCTTCTCGACAAGCTACTCAGTATACATAGGAGAGCGGATCGGTCACACAGCAAAGCAAACAACAGTCGTGAACAACACACACCTTCGAATCACCCATTGAGCTCTATTTGTAGCTTCTCACATCTGACTGTGGTCCGGTGGATGGAGTACTAGTACCGGTAGCTGGTAGATTGCTGGTTTGCCGATCGTGAGCTCAGCTGCTGACGAGAAATTGCCATGGACCACTTGGCTCCTCTCACGATAGCCTAACGGATCCATATTAGCGCCAACTGCGAAATTTCAAAGGATTTCTCTGAACCTTTCCAGAGCAACATCACCGGTGAAGGATGATCTGTCGGATTAACTACGTCGGTGGTCTTGAAATCTTTGATACCAGTACAAATCGAGAATACACTGCTTGTTTTGGCTACCTGAAACCACACAAAGCCAATGACCGAGCTTCGATCTTGCGAACTGAAAGTCAATTGGGAAACTCGGTGGCAAGAAGACTGACTAAGGCTGCGATTAGTGGTTTGCTAAAATATTACGAGGCTGAGCCTGCATTCTCGAGACACTTGATGATGTTGTTGAACGGTGAGTTGCTGCCAACTCAGAGGCTGACGGAGAGAAACGGGCACTTCTTGGACGAATATGCAGGTGTGGTGGTGTGCTCCGTAAATAGATCCGCTAGGACAAGTAGAGGATGTAGAGAGGTCACCAACGCTTAAGTTTCCAAGAGAAATGACATCTGCCGAATAACTTTATCGAACAGAGGCAGCGGCAGCGTCAATTTAACCTTCACCAAGCTAAACGTATTTTTTAGCTCAAGTTAGATGATGTTGTTGGTGCCGCAGTTAGATTTCTACGACGAAAGGGTGCATACGGGAGGATCAATTAAACGGACTGCATCGTGATTCGTGCTGTTCCTGCATATGGGTTTGACTCTCGCCGTGCTTTAATCAGCGTTCGGCACTTGGAATACGATTCCAAGGATTCCAAGATTCCATTCCAAGGTGGAATATTCCAAAGGCTCTCTAATTTGGAACGGAATATTCCAAAGGATAAGGCCTTNAGAATTCCAAAGGATATATATATATCACTATCTAACTAATAAGAGAGCTCTATTTATTATAAAGTGAGCAATGAAATTATAAGTTTTACCTACGCCTAATTCACTATCGTCGTCTCCTGTAAATAAATAGGTAAGGTAAATCCGAGTAGTTTTATGTTTGTACTGCCTGTACGCCGCATGAGGCGTAAAATGCGGGCATTTAAGGCTCTTTTAGTGAGATATGTGGGTGCCACATCGTAAGATTAAAGTGCTAAGGCTAAGGTTAGCCTTCCTATTAGTCGCTCGGACCGGAACTACCTTTTTACGGGTCACGTGAGTATTCCATTGGAATTTCAAATATTCTACCCTTTAGGATGGCATATTCTAACACTTATACTATTTAGAACGGAATATTCCAAAGGGGGGTCCTAGAATGGAATGGAATTCCCAATGCCGAAAGCTGGCTTTAATAGGACGGAAAAGCGGTAGTCACTAGCCTCATTGCGCTAACTCAGCAGAATAGGTATGTTTTGGATATTCTAACACTGTAGAAGAATGTAGGTATTCAATTCAGCTTTGTAAGCCAATTAGATTAGTTGGCCGCCAAATCCAGCTTGATTGCTTAGAAGGGTTTACAGCCACTTTCTTGTCTATCAGAAGCCATGGCAAAGCGCGAAATAAATAATAAAGAAGGAGGGACCGTAGTATTCAGGAATTATGGTACCCATTCGTTACTGAGAAAATGACAATATTCCTCGCTACAATCACTCTAGGACTAAAGTTAGAACTGCTTGTCTGAAATAGCACCTGTCGGCTATTCTCTTGATCGACATATTACAAGCACTGCACCAAGTACTTATTCCGTATCCCCTCAAGGTGGCATATGTACGTACCACTTTTCAAGCTCACGATACCCACTTTGTAGCCACTTGGCGATTTAAGCCTTGCGATTGTTTCAACCTCTATATAAAGCCTCACAATCATCTCTCGAACGTGAATCAATAAGTATTCGCTATTGATTTGGTACAATTGAGGTGTTACGCGACGTAAAATAAGTAGTTATCGGACATGCTATTAATCGCTCTTTCCGTATACTACTATTCGCTCTTTCCGTGTGTAAATACCCTAAAATAGCTTGAACCTACAGTTCTACAAATATATAGGTGTACGACGACGGTATTACTTTTGTTGCTTTTAAAGTGCCCTTAATCCTCAATACTAAAATCTAAAGGGTATAAATAATAAAAGCGATAAGACAAGAGTGTGTAATATTCTACGAAATACCCTTGTGTGAGCGTTGTTTTATAGCTATTATAGTTATTCTAGTGATACTATTATAACTATGTATTAAGAAGGGGATTCGGATGAAGTGTATAGAGAGATGGACTCGAGTGATAGTGGCGATTCGGATTAGTATAGTATGTTCTTATTTTTAGACGTTCCTCGCGACAGCTTCAAATTTGACTTTTTAATACGAATATACTTATAAATACGCTTGTTTTACGGAAATTAAATAGCCTAGTGGGTACCGTGAGCTTGAAAAGTGGTACGTACATATGCCACCTTGAGGGGATAAAGTATAATCAGAGTGCTCCGAAGTGACTGAGCCCATACCTATGTATACTTGGATAAGTTGATTATTTCTGAGCACTTGAGTAGCCAACAAGTGAACAACTATAGATTTAATTTCTGCCAACCTACTATTAGTTAACCTAGTAAACATGCTTGTTCTTAACGGGGTTTCAGTGTTTTCGACTTATTCCCAGGACAATTCATCTCCAATCTAGACTACTAAAAATGAAATAAAAAGAAGCGAAAGATCAACAAACAATTATGCAAAGTCGGCTCCCTTTTTAGCTCAGGCTGTCTGAGGTTAAACAGGTTAAACAGGTGAAACATGGCCAACGAAAAGTCACGGGGAAGCGGCACCGAGCCCTGGAGATTGTTGGTATGGCAACGCGCGATAAACAAAAACAGCTTCAACGACGTCCAACCAGCCCAGCCCCTTCAATAATTGAACATCACATACAACAACAACAAGAATCACGACGCGTCGATGTGATACTACCTTCATCAAAAACATCTTTTCTACTAACCCAAGTCAATCGCAATGAACGATCAATCGCCCCCTAAACGTGTCACACGCGCCAGAGCGGCTGCGAAAACCTCTGATGCTGGCGTCAAGATCGCGACTGCCGCCTCCAAGGCAAAGCTTACCCGGGCTGCCTCGACAAACAAGCGCAAGACCAGAGCTCAAGATGAACAAGAGGAGGACGAACTAGCCGATATGCCCAAAACAATCGAACCAGAACCCACACGAGCGACTCGCGGGAGGGTCAAGAAGGCCCCAGAACCCGTAATGAACGAATCTGCACCTGTTGCTCCGAAATCAACAAGAGGACGGCCCAAGAAAGCTGCCACAGAAATGCCTGCGCCGCCAGCCGAACCTACAAGATCATTGCGTGGTCGAGCGACGAAGATTGAGGTCACTGACGAGACCCCAATCGCCGAGGACGCACCAAAAAGAGCCGTACGAACTCGTGCCGCGACAATCACCAAAGCACCACCCAAGAAGAGCGTCAAGTTTGAGGAACCCGATAAAGAGAATGTTCTTCCAGTTGCTGCAGGCGCAAAAGGCAAGGGAAAAGCTGCCGAAGCTTCAACAGGACTTCGAGCTAAGCCGGTTCGAAAGCCTGCTGCTGCCGCCCGAGCCACCCGTGGCCGTGGAAAGGCTACCACAGATGAAAAAGAGGAAAAGGAAGAAAAGTCTTCTCCACTCAGCCCAAAGAAAGCCACACAAGTTGGAGCAACGAAGGGACACGCTTCAGATGATGAGCTTGCAATTGCGGAAAAGACTCCAATGCAACCACTCATGAAGAGTCCTGTCAAACCACCAGGAAGTATTTTTAACACAGCCAAGAAACTGGACTTCTCCAATTCCATGTCCGCCCACAGGGCTGTTAGCGATGTGACACAGGATCTGGGAACAGCGGTCATGGGTAGTCCAGCACGTCGTCCTCCTCAATCGCCATTCAAAGACGCGATCAAAGCAGCACCTGTAAAGATCACTCTTGGAGACTCCGTCCTCAAGTCACCTTTCAAGCTATCACTTCCACCACCGACAACTAATACAGACGCCAAACCAAATCTCAAAGCATCCCTGCTACACTCCCCAGCAAGACGACCACAGTCTCCAATGAAAGTTTCTGAAAATGGTTCTCCTAGCAGGTCGACCAGTTCCAAAACTCTTTTTGCTTCAACTCCCAAAGTAAGCACCTTAAAGATGTCGAAGTTCACGACGCCTAGGACTATCAACAAGAGCATTCCACCACCAAGTGCGATGGCACCTGCCAGTATTGCAAAGCCGCATGCAGAAGACATTCCAGAAACTGACGAGAATTCTGAGCTTTTCAAGTCGCCTGCTCAATTAAACCTTGAGTTCTCTGGCCGACTCTCTTCCATTGTGCCTCGAGATGTTGACCCAGATGCTGTCTTACCGGAGGGATTGACGGATGCGGCAACAGTACCGATCGCTGAGCTCGTATCTACCGACGACACAGCAGTACATGGATCTGCCGAAGTACTTAAGGTTGAGGAATCTGCTGAGCAGCTCGTTTCTGAAGAGGTTCCGGCACTTGGAAGTACAACACCTTCAGCTTCTCCATCAGGATATAGCACCGGTACATATGTTCCTCGTGAAGAGGATGAAAATCCATTCGAGGATACAGACTCAGAAGATGAGCTCGCTTCAGACTCTTCCCAATATGCAGTTGGTCCATTTTCCGGATTCAGAAGTGCATCTCATGATTTTGAATCATACCCGTCTACACCCTTTACTGCAATTGCCAAGACCCCTAGGACTGCAAAGACTATTCGTCATTCGTCAGAGAAGACACCATCCCGCACAGACAAGCTTGGATTTACTCCGTTGGCTCAGCAATTGAGCGACTGGATGGCTGCTAGCCCAGCGAAAGCAGAAGAGGAGAAGGCAGATCAAGCAACCCCCACAAACATCAAGAAGAATGCCGGAGTTGAGTCCATTGCAATCACAGTACAACCTTCCCCCGCGAAGAGTACTTACTTTGACGACGAGATGTCTGTTCGTGAGGAGCTAGCCTCAGAGCCCGAGCCAGCGGAGATGGAGCCCGATATTCTTGAAGGCAATTTCAGCGCCCCGGAACTTGACGACGAGGACTTGGATCTAGCCTATGAAGCTGATGAGATGTCTCTTCTTGAACCTGAACAAATAGAGGCGCTAGAGGCTGCTGCAGAAGAGCAAGAGGAGATTGAAGCAGCACTTTCAGAAGCTAGTCAAGAGTACGGCAACGAAAACGATACGCCCATTGATCCAGCATTGTTGTCGCTTCCCCCACCAGCTCCAACATTCTTCGCAACGCCCAAACGTGTTTTGTCTGAAAGAGTCTGCCACACAGTCTCTAAGGTTCCTCTCAAGCCTGCAGCAGATGACACCCCAATTCGCCCTTCGCCGAAGAAGCGCAGTGCAAGCATCTCCCGCCTTCCAGCCCAAAGGCCTTCTGGCGATCTCAAGCGTAACAATACTGTGATATCCTATTCGCCATCTAAAGCTACAGCTACTCCACGTGCCCGCCCTCAAAAACAGGCCGATGATTTCGAGATGCAAGATGCATGCACCACTCCTACTAAGGAAGACACTGCAATGTGGTCAACACTCGGAACGCCACCACGTACTCCCCGTCGCGATGTCAATACTGCTCTCTTGAAAGGGGCAGTGGTATTTGTGGATGTCCATACTACCGAAGGAGCCGATGCAAGTGTTCTTTTCAACGAGCTTTTGTCTCAAATGGGTGCCAGATGTGTAAAGTCTTGGAACTGGAACGGAAGTGCTGAAGATGGAAGTAAGGTTGGCATCACTCATGTAGTCTTCAAGGACGGTGGAAAGAGAACTCTTGAAAGAGTAAGGGAGACTGGTGGAGTTGTGGCCTGTGTTGGTGTTGGATGGGTCTTGGAGTAAGTTTTATCATATCTTTGGAAGCTTTGAGATGTAGGCTGACAAAATTATAGTTGTGAACGTGAAAACAAGTGGGTAGATGAGGCTCCTTATGCCGTTGATACAAGTCTTGTTCCCCGAGGAGGTCATCGAAGACGCAAAAGTATGGAGCCACGCGCGTTAGCCAACCTCAACGGTACTCTTGTTCCCTCGGCTACACCATCTCGTGCTTCCAACATGTCGCCAACGAAGGAATTCCTGAACTTGGAGACCCCATACACAGCGAAATCTAAGCGTCGCGAATCCATTCAGTGGGTCCAATCGCCGGCGTCAGGTGAAAATGATGAGTTGGCTGATGAGACTCTTATGCTCTCTCCAATTCCAGCGACACCAGCGCCTGAGATGTTTTCTTCATATGGAGAGGATGGACTTTACGGAGATGAAACCCCTGCCGGCCAAACTCCTTTCTTTTTGCACAACCAAAACCTTGTTCAGAAGACAGCCCCTCCTGCTAAAGGCAAGCTATTCAGCATCGGTGGCGAGGAAGAAAACGAAAACCAGTCGGGACTTAGCAGTGCATTCTTGAGTGAGAAAAAAGACCCGAGTGTCATGATGAGATTAATGGCTGCTCGAAGAAAGAGTCTTCAATGGGCTCCGAAAGTTGGGAGTCCGCTTGCACGAGGCAATGAGTGGTGAAAATTATGATAGCGTTGTATGTTATTGGAGTATGGTTTGTACGTGTATTGGATGTGTCCTTTCAGCAAGCCGGGTCATTTGGAGAGGAAGGCTGGCGTTTTTGACCTGGGCGAACTTGGACATTCGTCGGTCGTTGATTATTTGCTTGGTTGTTAAAGTTAAATTGAACATTTTCACGTACCCTTGTCTTCTTTCCATTACTCGTTATACTACTTGCTTGATTGAACTCGAGGCATTCGAGATATAATAAGCGGGACCGTAGTTATTTTCGGGCAACTCTCCTTGGTTAAATATATCCGAGAAATGATAGCAATGGTCCGCAAAGGCTTAGGAGAGTGTAGAAGCCGACTTGTTGAATCACATGCCTTTTTCTTGTATAGTACATTACAATTCCGACAAATATTTAGTACAATCCTTTAACAAAGTACAAGTAAACGGCAAGTCGTTATTTCAAACAGGGATAGGTATTCTTGACAAGGACTCGCCCCACTTCCCCCAGCCCCCGCTTCCCCGCTTTACGTGTAGAAATGTTAACCGGGGGAGAAGGCAAATACAAAGCTTGAATGTATACAAAGTACTTTGTGTATTAAAACTCCTCACAGTCGAACCGAAAAGAGGCAAACATCTGCCTCAATCATAACCATGCAAGCCATGGGAAGAAGCAATTCTGAATCCTCCAACCCCGTCTCGGCAGTTACCACTTCCTTCCGCACGCGCGCGAGGAAGAGGACGGCTCATGCTTGTGAGGCGTGTCGGACGAGGAAGTCACGTTGCGATGGTCAGCAACCTTGTGCTTGGTGTACGGAGAATGATGTGGATTGTGTTTATGGACGTCAGCAGCAGATGAGTGGGTGAGTAGGTGTGAGAATTTTGAATGATATGGATTGAGTTTAGGAGTTTAGTATACTGACTATGAGGTGGTTTTCAAGGAATGGACAGGGGCTGAATCAGGGAAAGAGTGATAAGATTCTTGAGACGGTTTTGAGGATGGATGCGTTGCTGAATTCTATTCATGATAATTTGGTAGCTATTTTTTACATTTATAACCTTATTTTCCTCTCGTATAATGGAGAGAGACTTATGAAAGTAACAGCGAGATCCGACAAGAGCAATACGGGATCGAGATTCCTTCTCCCCCAACGCCATCACAGCAACCACACCTTCAGACCAAGACTTCGAAAGAGTCGCCAACGCCAGTCTCCCCTCGCACGTAAGCGCCACCGAAGACCTCCTCTCCTCCACCCTCGCCCAGCCATTTCCCTCTCTCATCGAGCAATTCCGGCCCATCTTCCTCCTAGAAAGTAAACGCACACCACTCCCCTTCCAAAGCCGCTTCACACGCAGTCCCGTCTTCACGCCCGAAGAAGCGAATCGTCTAATTGCCTCTTTCCAAGCGACGGTTAATTTTTGGTATCCGTGTGTTAGTAAGGCTACGCTTGATGTGCTTTTTGATCGCGTGCAAAGTGGGTTTACGGAGGGTAGTTGTGAGGATTGTTTGGCGTTGTTGGTTTTGGCCCTCGGGGCTGCGAGTGAGTTGGTTGTTAAGTGTGCTAATGTGGAGGATGAGTATAGGAGTTTTGAGGTGAGACAGGTGCAGAATGAGTTGAGTAATATGGCGAAAGTTTGTTTTGATGGTGGGTGTTCTCAAATATATTTCTATTCTTTTTTTCATATTCTAAGAGGTTGGAACTTAGCAATCGCACTTGGAAATAGATCTGTTTTCACACTTCGAACACTGGATGTAATAAAAATGCTGACAACAGACTTCCCAGAGGCGAATAATCTATTGGTTGTGGCGTGTATGGAGGTCAGCACTATTTCTGCTCAGTGCGTGTTTCTCGCTTCGTGGGTCTCCAGTATTGTCTACCTTTTGGTTTTTGGAAGTTGCTAATGTTCAAAAGCCTATTTTGCTCCTTTCTTCAACGACCACTACAAACATGGAGTTATATATGTATAGTGGCCTCGAAATGTCGGTCGCTGCTTGAGTACGGAACAGGGTCCAGTAATTTTGAAGACGAAGAATGCGTTAAGCGTATGTTCTGGTCATGCTATATCATCGAAGTACTCAAGTCCTCATATCTGGTCTGTAACTTACCACTAACAGAAAACACAGAGCGATTTATTATCGGAACTCTCTCACCTCCCCCAAACAGGAGTTGCAGAAGTCGAATCCCGCACGCCCCTCCCTTCACCCCTTCAGACCCACCAATCCAACACCGAAACCGAGTCCTCAGCCCTATACTTCCTATCATGTATCTCCATCCGCCGACTCCTCAACCGCGTCCATCACCTCCTCTATTCATCAAAAACCCACTCCAAAAATGCCCCAACAACCACGATAACCGACTCACTACGAGGGATGATAGCCGAGCTTTCACACCAACTTCTCCTATGGAGAGAAACCTTGCCAGATTTCTTACAGTTTGAGGAAGGGGCTAAAGAATGCTCGAATCAACATGCTGCTTTTTTGAGACAGAGATATCTTGCTTGTAAGAGCGTGATTTATAGACCTTACGTGGAGATTTTACTTCATGATCGAGAGGGTGTTAGTGGTGGAGAGATTGTGGAGGGGGCGATGAGGTGTCTGAGTGCGAGTTGTTATCACATTGGATATTTACGGAGTTTCAGTCAGGTCCGTTTTCCTTCCTCTAATCCCTCTCCTATCTCACTATTTCTAAATTCCCTACCTCATACAACTCGGCTCTCTCAAAAAGCGGCCTAACAGGTATAATAGACAGTAATGATAGACACATGGATCTGCTCCCTCTCCATGACATCAACCATGTTCATTCTCCTCGTCTCTCTCCAAACTCCCGCGTTACGACAGACACTCCTCTCACAACATTCCATTCTGGATTTTGGAACCCATCTGCAGAGACTGCTGGGTTCTTGGGTTAGTATTGTGCCGGATAAGAGTCCGAGTATTCAGCAATCTGTCCGGTTGATTGCGGAGATTGATCGCTTGATTAGAGGGGGTTTGTAATATTTGAGCTTTGTGGGAATTTGAGTGTGCTTTTTGGGAGCGGGTGGCGTTGGTTGGGGGTTTGTTACTTTTTGTGGGGTTTTGTTTAGTCGCTTGATTATGCGAGGGGGGTTGTGTGGTGTTTTGTGGATTTCTAGGTTGTGCTCCCAGAAGTTGAATTTCTAGGAAGGTTCTAGGAATTCAGTAATCGATAAAAGAACAATTTCAGTAATATTTCATGGTTATGAATGTAGTGCTTCCGGGATAGTTCTAGATCCCCGATAGGCCATTTGATACCTGGAACTCCTAGCAAGTACTCTGCAACTCCAAAAAGACACTCTTGATGCCACTCACTTTGCGGACTATTCCCACTGTCTGGTCCGGTTCATGTCGTACCAACCAGGAGCCAGTTTCCATGGATTCCGGCGGTGGATTGAGATCCTGCATTCACAACATGTTTCTTGAGGGCGCAGGCAATTTACCTTCCCAGATTCACTCGTCCCCCCATTCCTCGCTTAGCACACCAATCACCAACCCCCTACGTCCACGTCCGCAACCTCTCTCCTCGAGTACAACATAAAAAAACCGCCACAAACGTCCAAAACCCCCCAAAACCAACACAAAAAATGCAAAAAAATCCTAACGCCTTTAAAGGCGCCGCCAGGGAGAGTAAACCAGACGAACTGAGTTTTTCTATTGGACTATCATTCCTGCGCTCTTCCGTTTTAAGCTAACAGGCACCATATTTCAGTGTGTACGGCCTTTGACTCAGAGGACTTAACCACTGAACCAGNCGTTGGGTTGCTTACTTGGTGCTTTAATGATGTGGGTGTGTATTTGTGTGGGGCTGGGATGCTAGCGTGGATGGAACCCGAGATGGGGCCGAGGGATTGGAGTGTTGAGGAATGGATGGGGAATGCTGGATGAGGGGAGGATATGCAACAGAGATTGGAATTGCTGATACAAGTTAATGGTTACACAGGGGGAAGACATGGGCAATCTTGCCATGTCATTTTGTATTCCTTGACGAAGATACAATCTAGGAACCAGGAAAGATAAAGGCAAGTAGCGATGCTCGAAAGTTTATTGGAAACCAAATGGAACATGATCCGAAGTGGAAGGCAACATTCAGAGCGCGAATATGTTGGATTGGATACCGATATGAAGACCTCGCTCTAGCTCTTGCCGCGCAAGATGGCGCTAAATACACATATACCGTAATCATTGAGGGTCAATATGTCACGGCCGTTCTGAGTGTCGATGAGCTATATCCCGAAAAGTCACAAGATCCTGTTCCTAAGCACTGGAAAGGCCTAGGAGCGGCTGAGATTCGGTGGTTTTGCGTGAAGGTGGAAGGCGACCACAATAGCGCGAAACCTTATAGCACTCTGCCTAGGTAATATGGGCTTCAGATATTTATTTTGCCGCGGGTAATTAGTAATGGGAGGATTCCTCAGGGGTCTATATCTTTGGGTGCAAGAACCTCCACCAGAACGTGAGCCTAAGATATTTGGCTTATTGCTCTTGGATACGAACTCAACGTCGAGGAACTATAGCGGGTGAACTCAGTGGATTACTATGTGACTGTCGTCGTCCTTTGGCTACTCTTTGTTCCCTTTGGGTAGGTTTTCATGCTTCGTTTTGTTGGAATAATTGGAATTCTATTCTCTTCTTCTAGCACCATCATCAAAAATTTGCAAGATTTATAAATTATCAAGTCTTACTACTTAGCAAGAAGATCCTGCATTTCCGAGCCTCTGAATTTGGATCAGCCATGCGCTTTTCGATAGCTACCATCAGCAACAGCTTGTAGAACGACTGGGCCGTGGCGATCACTGGGATGATACCCAAGTTATGGAAAGCAAGTATAAAAGAATAACAGCTTAAACTTTGAGCCTTACAGTCACAACAAATCTCGCATAAGCTTTCAAGGGCTTTATCTTGAGATCATAATATGGAGTGGATTCAGAAGCCACAAGCGGCTCTGTAAACCTTCCTCTCTTAACAAGTACTTCGAATTCTCCACCCATCGGTTGCAAGATGACTGTGATGAGGATCTGGTCCAACGTAAAGTTTGTCCTTCTCCAAGATATCCATTATATACCCTAAGTTTTCTATTGTCGGTTATTATTGTTTCTCAAGTTCTTAAAAGTAGGCTTTACCTTTATAAAAGATATCCACGTTCTCGGCATCAAGAAAGCGCAGATACTCCGTTAATTTTGGTAGATCTATTCCCTACCACTCTTACTACCTCCGTACTCAAAGGCGTCTGATTCGCTTTTCTGCTAGTAATTATTCGATAATTTCAGTTGCGAAATACGTATTAGCTATAACTTCTAACCTCGAAGTACAATACTGGCGATATCTGAATTAAGCGAGCCCAACAAGCATCTTTGGAATTTACCTTGAAAAGTAAGAACACCGGATATTCTCTGGCCAGATCCTTCACGAATCTCAATACAAGTAGACGAGAAAAGTAACAGCAGATTTCTCATTTATAAGTTATGATTCTACGTTTTTTTGTTTCAACAAAGTAGTTAACCTAGATATTTAGATTGATTACCTACCGCGGCTTAGAAAGTTCAATTCATAATTCGTATTATTACTGGATTTTCTAGTAATCAAACTTGTACTGACGAATCAGAACTTGGTTGTATCCCTTACTCCGTAACACCTTACATAGAAACCGGTAGGCAGAACGCTTCATTAGGCTTGGACTAAGTGCTCTCGCTAATCAAACACAAGAAAACCAGTCGGATACTACATGCCAAACCTAATTAGAACGTTCTGCCTACCGGTTTCTAAGGTGTTACGGAGTAAGGGATACTACTACTTTTCTTGTTCCAAAGTTACCTATGATCTCAGAGGATGCACGTGCCACATCCGAGTGCCATAGAGCGGGAGCAGCTGCATCGTCACAACAAGCCCATCTAACTTTACCATTTACGACATTCATCTCACCACTAGTAAAAATGACATAGTCACTAGACCCGAACTCAATTCAGGCCATCTTCTATTTGACCACCGCAACCATCCCATAAACACCGACAATGCTTGCGGCAACCTCAATCGGATGAGACTCTCCAACGATAGGAGTATACCATGCTCCTCCCACCTCCGACTCTAAGCTTCACGATTCCCTCGATCCACGATGACCTGATTTTAGACTGTCGAGTCTATCATCCGATATGCCTTGCTCCCACCAAGATCTTGCAGATAGAAGAATGGCATAAGAAAGCAGCCATCATCGCTCATCCTTACGCGCCGCTTGGGTATGGATCTGCTACATCGGGATATCTCTCTACAGAATGCTAATCAGAAGATAATAGTGGAAGTTATGACGACCCAATCGTGGAAAGGCTAGCAGCCATTATACTCAAGCAAGGCTTTTGCGTTGGCACATTCAACTTCAGGTTCATACACCGCCCCGGGGACTTTTGCTTCACGGACTAACAAGATTGGTGGTTTAGAGGGGCAGGTAATTCAAGAGGAAAGACATCATGGCAGTCGAAAGCCGAACAGAAAGATTACATCTCCTTTATTGGATTCATGGCCCATTACATTCACGATCTTTCTCCTCCTCCTATATCTCCTTCCCCAACGGAACAACCTAGGTTTACACGGTCAGACTCTGCTTTACACGACCTCACTCCAGTTCCCTCTCAGACCGTCCCTCCACCGCACGATAGCGATGACCGACTACTCTCCCCGATAACTGCTGAAAAGTTTCCAAGTACCATGCAGAAGGATCTCGATACCAATAAGACGCGACCAAGATTATTGTTGGCGGGGTATTCATACGGTGCCATGGTAACATGCAGTCTCCCCGCCCTTCTAAGCTCCATCCTAGAACCCTTTCAATCGCCCGAACCAGGTACAGCACATGCCGAAATCCGTCTGCGGGCGCAAAATCTCGCCGCGCAGCAGAACAAGTATATCCATGCCCAGATATCGGAGGTCCTATACGCAGCTCGTCACAGTCGGGGTCGCAGCCTCCAGATAGACGATATCTTTTCGGCTCCAACGAGTCCAAGATCCCGCAGGACCAGTGGCGGTGTTCGGATTGGAGGGGACGAGGATTTCAGACGAGCGAGCCACGACTCGTTCCGCTCCCGAAGTTCTTTTTCCTTAGATACCCAAGAACGGGTGCGGAAGAGTATCGATCGTGTACGCTCGTTAACAAAATCCCCTCGATTTCCCCATCCACAGCGCACAACTAGCAGCGGATCCTGGGCATCCTTCAAAAGCTATACGTCCAACACCTCTATCAACAGAAACTTCAGCAAGAGCGATCAGAAGTTACCAGAAGAGGTAGTTATCGACATCAAAGCAGTCCCCGAGATCCTGGACGAGTTCCAAACCGCATACATCCTCATCTCTCCCCTTCGAGGTCTCATCAACAGCCTCGCAACAATGTGGACCTACAAACCCACGAAAGTCCTCCCAGAACCGGAGATGAAATTCACGGTCGATCCAACCCTCGCGCTCTTTGGAGATGACGATATATTCGTGAGTGCGAAACGGTTACGGAGTTGGGCGAGGAAATTAGAATGTATGGGGGAGGAGAATAAACGGGATTCATTGGTGTTTCGGTATCGGGAGGTCAAAGGGGCGGGTCATTTTTGGCATGATCATGAGGCCCTTGAAGTGTTGAAGGAAGAAGTTAGAGACTTCGTAGTGGGTTTGTGAAGTTACGTAGATGAGATTATGAGTGTAGATGATAGTCAGAAAGCCTGATGTTAGAAGCTTTCTTTCTTTGGTTGATATACCTAGGACAATCAAATTGGAATCATAACGATGAATTGTTGTCTACGAGGAATCCAAGCTCTTCAGAGCGTCTCCAATCACAATCTCCATATGCGCAATCTACAGCAGTTATTCCACGGAAACTACAGTAAATGAAAGGAGTTCTTACTACCACACCGCAGCCTTTCTCCAATCCCTTCACTTGGCTAGGCTTGACCGAAAATCTCTCTCCTTTTACCTTTTAAACCCCATCTCATCCCATCCCATCAAATCTCACTATATACCAACAACAAAGACCTATAGTATCTCCCTACTACAGCTTTATATAAAGATCCAAGCTCCTAGATAGATAGATAGATGGATGAATCTATCAAAGGAGTTGTAAGGAGTTGCGACTTACAAGGACGTATGTGTGTAAGATTATAGTATTAGATAATATCCCCGTCACGAGAGAGGAGTACAGTACAGTACAAGAGAGGGGAGGGGGTATCTTAGATAAAATATTATTTACTATATTAAATATTAAAAATATGAAATTATATTGGAAAGTAAATGATGTTATCATCTAAAAACTAATCTCGCCGAGAAAAAATATATAACTCGCTAAGCCCCATGCAATGAACACCTTCAAGGGTGATGGTGATGACTAGTTCATCCTTTTACTATTCCAAGTTAAACATCATAGAATCACTACGAGTCTCACGTTGCTAGTACATCACGAATAAACTCGCAGTCATTACGAAGATTGCATCAAATCATTTGGTATTTTCTCCATGCCACCGTCTTCATTAACACATTACGTGCGAGCCCTCGTTCCTGATATGTCCCGGCCCTATTTTGTTTCGTCTCATTCATGGAATAGATACTATAGACCTTCGGACGTGAAGAGTGGATTGGTCATCTGGGCATCGCCGAGTGAAGTAGCTCAACAACCAAGTTTGACTTTCTTTTGGAACAGCAATTGGCAAATTTATCCCAACAGTCCCAAGTTCTTCTCAGCCTTGATAACACGGAGACTAAAAAGAACGTTAGCTATGGTATCTCAATGTAAAGTTTTTGGAACTTACGTGTTGGTGTTACCCATACCACCCTTCCATCCTTGAACAACAACGACAGTCTCACCCTGGTTCAAAACACCAAGCTTCATAGCCTCAGCAATACCCCAGGTAATTCTTCGGTCAACATCCTCTTGCCAGTTGACCTTGCTAAAGTCTGGCTTTTGCTCTGGGAAGTAGAACGGGTAAACACCACGATACAAGTGACCATATCGGGAAGCACTTGAGTTTCGGGTAACCATGAAGATTGGGCAGACTGGTCTGTACTTGGAAAGAAGTCGGGCACTGTCACCACTGGTGGAGAGGACAATAATAGCACCGGCATTCATGTCCAAACTGGCACGAACAGCAGCCATAGCACAAGACTCGACAATGCCGACAGGTCTTTTGGCAAGTTGAGTGAGCTCCTCAAAGTGGGAAACATATGCGATGGTGTTCTCGGCCTTCAAGCAGGTCTGGGACATCTCGCGGATCGACTCGTTGGGGTAATCACCCTTAGCAGTCTCTCCAGACAACATGACACAGTCAGCTCCATCCGTAACGGCGTTACCAACATCACTGATCTCAGCACGGGTTGGTCGAGGGTTGTAAATCATGGACTCGAGCATTTGAGTGGCACAAATGACTGGCTTTCCGGCAATGTTACACATGGCAATCAACTTCTTTTGGGCAGCAAAAACCTCAGCAGCTGGAATCTCGATACCGAGATCACCACGAGCAACCATGACACCGTCAGTCTCCTTCAAGATCTCGGCAAAGTTGTTGAGACCTTGTCTGTTCTCAATCTTGGCAATGATCTGAATGTGTTTGCCATCTGCACCGAGAACTTCTCGGATAGATTTGATATCCTCACCACGTCGGATGAATGATGCAAAGACCATATCCACGTTGTTCTTGACACCAAATCGGAGATCTGCCTTATCCTTCTCGGACAAAGCTGGAAGGTCGACATCGGTATCTGGGAGGTTGACACCCTTCTTGGAGGAAATCTTGCCGTTGTTTCGTGCGCGAGCTCGAACGGTCTTCTCATCGACAATCTCAAGGACATCAAATGCCAGAACTCCGTCATCAACGTAGATGATACGTCCCTTCTCAATCACCTTGGTGATGTTCTTGTAGTCGACGTACCTGTTTCCCAAAGATTAGCCGTGTCCAGACAATTTGGCAGGAAATCGAACGTGTGGTAGGTGACTTACATGTTCTTGTCATCGCATGCGGTGGCATATTTCTCGTCAGTGGTGATGTTGATCTCGGTACCGGCAGCGATTGGGATATCTGCATCACCAACGGTGTTTCCGGTTCTGATCTCTGGGCCCTTGGTGTCCAAAGCAATGGCAACTTGACGGCCAGCTTGGATCTTCTCGGCCTCGCGGGTGTTGTCGATAACAGATTGATGGTATTCATATGAACCGTGAGAGAAGTTCATGCGGACAACATTGAGACCTGAGGTCCGGAGTTTGTTAATGGCCTCGACTGAGTTGGTCTTTGGGCCAATTGTGCAGATGATGGAGGTACGGCGGTAGTTCTTTTCAGGCTTGAGATCTGTATTGAGGTTGGAGATCCATTCAAGCTTGGTCGCACCAGCGGAGAGATGGTCCATTGCGGTGGCCATGTTGGTTAGGAGGTTGAGGGTTGGGAGGGATGGCGGGGTTATAAGTAATTTAAGTAGAAGTAGGGATACGAGGGAGGCGGGATTGCGGCAAAGGCAAGCAAGGAAAGTAGAGTAGGTATCGTATCGGAAAGGGTGTGAGGCGTGTGAAAGAGGGTGTTGGAGGAGGGAGGGAGAGTTATTTATTCGTGCAGGAGTGGTCTGCAGCAACCGGGTCAGTTTAGGAGCTCAACTCTTTTTTTTTTTCTGTGCAGGAAGGCACTTGGTGGGGGTAGGGGTCGCCTACGGACTAGAGCTTTCGGGGACCGAGACTAATTTCCACAGTGAGCTGGTGTAGTGTAGTGTAGTGTGGTGTAGTGTAGGTAGTAGTGAAGAGAGCAGCCAGTAACTTTAACGAGGCCACGAGTTATATATACTCCGTACGGGAATGGCGGTGCGCGTGGGGTCTCCGTGGGGAACTGAAGTCAATGTAGAAACCTTCTACTCACACGTTTTGAGGGAATTTTCCTTGGTGAAGGGACTGATGATAATCGAGGGGCGGTGCTTTTTTGGGAGTGCTGAACCACCACTACCTACCCCACCTGGTGCCGCTGTCTAGATAGTAGCGAGGGGTACCCAGGGGCACTTGCGAACCCCCAGTCATTCGCTGATCTGACCACACGCGCGGCTTTCCCCTCTCATTGGTGATAACGACTCCTTAGTGAGGCTACAGGCTGGGCAAGATCCTTTAGTGTATCAAAAGCTTGCATACCAAGCCATCACCACCTCAAGCGACCACACAAACGGTGTACAGCACACCTCGGGTCCATCGCCAGGCATATCATCGCATATCCAGGCCCATCCTAGAATCGTTGGCCAGTCTGGGCATTGGCACTTTGTTTGGTCACTATCTGCCCTGTCAGTGGTCCCGTCGTTTGCGGTATCGTGAACCTGGCCTGGAACATATCAGACGGCCTGCCACTGGTGCTACCTGATAGTCGGTGCGTCTATTAAGCCTAGCTCGCCTAAGTAGGTATTTCAGGGTTATTTCCATTCCAGGTTATTTGAGATCGTCAGGTGACAAGAACGGCTTGGATTTACACGTGATTCGTTGCGGAGGCCTAGCATGAATGCGGCATTAGCTTGAAGACTCCACCCTCGCTGAGGCATCATCAGACGCAGACAAATTGATCCGAGTCAACAGATCAGCCGCAAGATAACCACACCAGAAGCATAAACATACCACTACCTCCACAACACCAACATCCCACTTCCATCACCCACGTCCGCGCCACCAAAAGCAAGAATCGCATCCCATCGCATCATCCCCAGCAATCATGGTTGTCAGTTGCCCTAACTCCAGTTGAGATTCCACGGAACCTAATCAACTCAGTTCCTCAACTTACTAACATTTGGTTTGTGGGGAAAGCTCGGAAGATTAACTCACTATGCATTTGATGCTGTTCTGAGTATGTTGCTGCCAGTTGAGATCTGTTTTGAGAACATCTGCTAATGCGCCAGTAGTTTCCACCATCTTGGCTGGCATGAAGCGGTCAACCGGCTTGACGTATGTCGAACCCTCCAATTTCCAATTCCTCCGTCTCTTCAAACAGATATTCCGTCGCGAGTTCCTCTCTGGCATATAAAAGTGGTATGAAGTTGCCGACGGGGATATCGAGAACCAGGGCTCGCGAAAACTCATGTCGTACCACCAAATAAAGCACATTTGACTAACAATCCCCATCCTCCGGGACCATAGTGTTAGTTTCAAGAAAGACACCATCACGCAAAACAAGGAAGTCAACCATTGGATCGAGCGCTACCTGGGAGTCGGCGAATGGGTAATGGATCAATCCGTGGCCATCGCTGGGTCCAGCCCCTGGTTCGAGCGAAAGCGATGATCGAGGAGCGCAAAGGACGGCATCATGTAGAGTTTAAAAAATTGGGCAACGAAGATATGAGCATCGATACGGGAATATGAAGGCGATAGGATCGAATAGCATAGGCAATGGCGGCGATACCGAAGAAGAGTAGATGAAGGCGTTATTTTATTTGGATTTGGCTATGCGACGATGCGACTTGGGACGATGTTTTTTTGGCTTCAGATGTGGGGGAGCAGCGGTTCATTCCTCTCGATCAGATAATACTGTGTATATTTGCGAGACTCCCAAACTTGTTCTGCTGTGAAAACTGGAGCGTCCATGTTTTATCCTTTCATCTCTCTCTACCCCCAGCCGAGGGCCGAGGTCTTTGGCTTCCGCAAATGAACGAACACTACAGTACCTACTACAGTACAGTACCTACAAGTATCGAAAGAAATAAAAAGAACTGATTGCAAATCCCAAGACTTTCACGAGATCCAAACAAGCTCTATAGATACGATTCGATTACAACTGTCCATGTACCCAAACCACCTCCCCCAATAAGCCAAGCCATCAACCAAACCACCCCATCCAAAACCACATCACCTCCATACTTGTATAACCCCCTATTCTCTAGCCTACCTAGCCCGTCGACTAATCTATCTTTCCACCACCCACCCACTGAACCTACATCCCGTACCGACCCACCCATGACATTCGAAGAGTCTCTAGGTACTGTAGCCTCCTAGTAAAACCAAACCCTCCTGTATGAGTGAACCACCATATTTTACCCTACCAGTTCCTAGCGTACCGTTAGTTCATCCCCATCACTTACTTCTCTTACAGACTTCCAATATATAGCAGGCATGATCGACCGACCTACCTATCTCCCTACATAGCTCAACAACATTCTTTTCATCTTTTTCATTCTTGACTTAATACTTATAGGAAGATGAAGAGGGCAAAGGTAAGCAATTAAGCGTAGGTAAACGGGAATGGGTCGGGGCAGCCAACTTCCAGGTCGTAAAGATGAAATCCGAGATTTTTTATAGGGGAGGAAAGAGAGTGCTGTGTGTGGTATGTGTATATATATATATATATACAGTAAAATAGTTCCCTCACCACCATAAACAATCCTAGATTCCTAGCTAACGCGCGCCCTCACTCCTAGATTTCATTTTCATAATCCTCTTACTTCCCCTCTCCTCTCCTCTCCTCTGCTCTGCGATTATAAAGACGATGTCGAGGGAGAGAAAAAAACACTTCACTTCTTTTTTCCCCAGCTGCAGGACCCTAGAAAAGAATAGGTACCTAGGTACTTCAAGACGTATGTACATGTTCAGAGCGAGATTTTGACTTCGTTGCCATGGTGTATTGTATAGTATAGTAATATCTACCTATAGCTATGAACCCCGAGCCCCCTCCTATTCCACAGGTGACAGTACTGTAAGCGAGTTTTGATTCAATTCACTCTCCCAGAAAGACAAGACAAGTACCTACGGAGTACACCTATACCCAATGGGCCTCAAAACTGAAGAGGGAATACTCATAAATATCCACTACGGAGGCAAAAAGGTATCTCGCTACATACCGCGTGAAGAAAAAAAACCATAACAGAAACCCCCTCATCAATCAATATCAATATCAATATCAATATCAATGACCAGCCTCAACCAACAACTCCGGACTCGGCCCCTCATCCTCACTATCCAGCGCATCTTCAACTTCCCTCCTACCCTCCAGACCAAGACCAAGACCATTCATCTCCCCCAATCCATTGCCCTCACGTAACAACTCCGGACTGGGTCCCTCGTCCTCGCTCTCTTCCCGTGCAACAACTTGGCCATCCATCTCTTCCAGTCCATGACTCTCGCTCTTCAGCGGGGGTACGATTTCATCGTGTTTCTCAGAGACTACTCCAGAGATCGTCTTCAGCACGCCCCTCCACATCTCCTCGCCCTCTTTGAAAGCCGCGAGTTCAGCGCCGATAGCACAGATCAATAGATTCCAGCCGCGTTCCTCGGCTGTCTTCACAGCTTCTGATAGCTTACCAATGACAGGAGCCATTTTATCGATTTGTGTCTGCAGCATCGAGGGATCCGGGGTGCCTGCCATCTGCTTCCGCAAATCGTCCTCAAATTCCGTGACCACTTGGATAGAATCTTGCCACAACTGTGCTCCTTCCTCGAGCGCAACTTTCTCCTTCTCTACTTCCTCTTTGCGCGTCTTTAGCTGAGTGATTTCCTTATTCCACCATTCCTTTGCCATTCCCAACGTCCTCCGATTAGTGGGTAAAGCCATGAAGCCCTGCTCTTCGCCCATAATAGCTGATACCGTGACCGGAGGACGTTTGAGGAATTGTTTAACTTCCGACTCGGCTTCTCGTAGTGCCCCTCGGTAGCTACTCAATCGAGCTTCTTGTCTATTGACAGCCTCGCTTATCCGCTCTCCCACCCATCGTTTCTTAGCTTTCATCTGTGCCAGTCGGTCTTCCATCTCCCTAATCTCAGCATCCATAGCCTGTTCCTCAGTTCTTAGCCCCTCAAGCTCTCTCGCAACTTCCCCTGCGTCCTCATTCTCTCCACTAGCAGCACCACTCAACTGTTGTCTCGCGCCCTCAATCCTCTTCTCCCACACCTCAACTTTCAAAAGAACTTTATCCCTCCTCTCAATCTCCACGTCTAAAATACCACTCTCCTCATCCTTAACCCCCACAAGCTCCCCCATATCCCTCAACAACCCCCTCCTCGCACTCCTAAGCCCAACAACCTTCTTCTTCGGCTGCCTCACAGGCACAACCCCCTTCCCATTCCCACCCCTCGACCCACTCCTCCTCTCCCCCAACCCACTCCTCGAAGTAGGCGTCGCACTTCCCTCCGACCCATCCACACTCCCCTTCCGCTCGCCCCCAAACCCCTGTACCAACCCCGCCGACTGCGCATCCAAAAGCTCCTGCAACTCCCTCTGAATCGCACCCTCCTTTCTCCCCAGTATAACCAGCGGATCCATCCCCTCTCTCACCACCGCCGGTGGACTCCTCAAAGCCCCTCCACTACCCGTCTCCCGTCCCCATTTCGGGCTCTTCTCTGCGGGTTTACGCCCATGGAAGAGGACGCTGGAGGTGATAGGTGGTGGTGGGGCTGCAAATTGTATTCTTCGCTTTTGGGTGCGTTCTGGAGAAGGAGAGAGTTGGAAGGGTCGTCCGTCTTCGTCGTCGTCGTGGTAGGGTGATGCGCCGTCGGTATTGAGGTTGTTACTTGCCGAGTTCTTTGCGCGGTAGAAGGAGGGAGGAGGAGAGGGAGAGGCAGTTTGACTTGGATGTGGAGAAAGATCTTGGAGGTCGAAGGAGGTGGTGCGTTCTTGGTCGTGGTGGAGGGGGAGGAGGGGATTGGAGTCCCTTGAGCTTGGGGATCGGGCGAACATCTTGGGTGTGTTGTATGTTGTTTATATTTTGACGTAGGTTTTCTCCTTTCCTTGGGTATTTTGCATTTCTGGATATTTTTGGTGTCTGGTTGTAGGGAGAAAATGCGATGTAGACTGTGTCCTACTGAATGCGGAGTTGGATGTGGTATTGTTCGTTCTGTCCTCACATGTCCACACTCGTGTTATAGACTCGGGTCATCTGTGAATGCAGCCTGTTTACATCCGCTGATTTCTTGAGACACGTAGTCATGTGTTCAGGCGCAACAATAGGCTGCTGCAGTGAATTTTGTAGTGGTGTGTACTCGAGTACGAGTATCGTGTGATAGCTTCCCGTCCCCAAGCTTCCATCGTGGCCCTATGTCATCGGCGAAGATCCTTGTCAAAAATGAAAGCCCCGGCTCGGTTACCTACTGGTTGAATAGTGAATAGCCTTCTTCTTTCTAGAACCCTTCTACCATGTAATTATTCTAACTTCGAGGATCATGTAGATCATCTTCGAATATCCCAAAGAATATTTCTGTTAAGAAAATAAATTGTTAGAATAACCATTCCAAAAAGTGTCGGTACGTATAGGTATCAAACGCGCCGCTTCTACTCTCCATCTCCCTATCTCATACAACCTGACCATCCTCAACCTCTTCATCACCTACCTAGTTGGTAAATAAGTAGACCCAAAACCAAAATCCAACATTTCATTCTCAAAGTGACCTAGCAAAGAAGACCAACCCCCAATTTCCCCACGCTATTATAGTTTCTCCATTGCTGAACGAGTACCTACTCGAACCAGCTCGGCAAACCTGCCCCACAGCCCTCAGCTAGTAGTACAGGTACGGATGACAGACGTCCGATGTAGTGAAGGTGCAAGAATATAAAGTGTTACTACTCTCAATAATTCCGAGGTGAATTCTCTCTCTATAATCCCAAAGACACAATACTCTACCAAGTCTCAGCACTACTTCCCCCACAAAGCACTCATATCCAAGAAGGAAAGCGAGCCGAAATCTGGGGCGCCCCGCAATCTTCTATACCGCAGAGTAGTGTACAACCATGACTTCGTCAGTACATCACCGGCCCCGCGCATAATCTTTCCAAACAAACCTCTCCCTCAAACCCTAAAATGCCACATCAATCTCTAAACTTCGTACTTGTAGATCCGCCAAAACCGAGACCGCCCGAGAGGACCTAACCTCCCGCGTTCTCCCTCAAATGGTCCTAAGTAAAGGCGATGCCACATCCCTAACTCCCGCACCACAACCCATTCCCTTAAGCGTCAGTCCCTCCGAAAGAGCAATATTACGATTCCAGGTTGAAGGAAATGCCATGTATGTAACTACCCTTCCTATCCAATCCATCCATAATAAACAACTAAGAAACGCCGCAGTGTAACAGGTGGAGCTGGAACGCTGGGTGCGAATGATCTCCAAAGATTATATTCGATTTATATCTGATAAGAAATAGGATTCGAAGCCTCCCGCGCTTTACTCGAGCACGGAGCCAAAGGCCTCATGATCTTCGATGTAAATCCTACCCAATCATCCCTCAAAGCAGCCGAACTGCAGAAAGAATTCCCATCTGCTACTGTAGGCTTCAAGACAGTTGATATAACGGATGAAGAAGCTGTCAAAAAAGCTGTTGATGAGACGGCTGAGTATCTCGGTTCTATCGATATCCTCCTCTCCTTTGCAGGTGTGGTAGGCTGTAAGTTTCTTTCCTTTTCTCTTTAGAAATTCTATGTTGTTTATGTGTATGAGAGGAGCTCTCACATTCTCTCACATCACCTCCAAACCAGATGAGTTAACAACACCCACAGGCTCCCACGCCCTCACCATGACCCACCAACAATTCCGCCGCACCCTCGACATAAACACCACCGGCGCCTTCCTCATCGCCCACGCCACAGCACCCCACATGATCGCCCAAAAACGCGGCGGGAGCATAACATTCATCGCCTCCATCTCCGGCCATCGAGTAAACTACCCACAGCCCCAAGTCGCCTACAACGTCTCCAAAGCCGCGCTCATCACCTTAAAAAACGGGCTGGCGGCCGAATGGGCTCGCTACGGGATCCGCACCAATACTATCAGTCCCGGGTATGCGGACACGATTTTGAATGAGGGCGAAGGGATTAGAGAGTGTCGAGAGGTGTGGATGGAGAGGAATCCGATGGGGAGGATGGGGACGCCTTGGGAGCTTACGGGAGTGGTGGTTTTGTTGTGTAGTAGAGCTGGGAGTTATATTAATGGGAGTGATTTTGTTGTTGATGGGGGGCAGACTTTGTTTTAGTCTTGAGGTGGGGATCTGAGGATCGTGATTGTGAAATCCTGAGCTTGTTTAGGCAGTTGAAATTTTGGGGTTTTGGAAATATGATCTATTCTTCGTGACACGGAACGAAGTGGTAGCAGAAAAGTCAGTCCCAGGGGTTGGCTCAGGTTCGCTTATATCTCCTCTTTAGGGATCATGCAAACAAGAACTTCCTTCTAGTCACCACGAACACTCTTAACATGCTCCTCTTCCTCCCAAATTGATGGCAATAAGATGGCGTATCTATCCCAAGGAAATATTCAATAAAAAACCCCCCCACAAGTCCCCATGAGAACTAAGCGAGGGGAGGATACACCGTCAAAAACAATGACTTACCCAAAGCTCCCCGCAGCAGGAGGTTATACCTTATAAACCATACTCGTACCTATACCTCCTCGAATATATCAATGAAGCCTCCCGCCTTCCAAGAAATTCTCCGAGAATTCGATGGGGCTAGGTATCCCCTTTCATGGCTACAGTATGGTACCTAGGCCTAAGACTAGTCTCAATCGATTATCTATTCGGTACTTGTATACCAGGTAGAAAAGTGGAATAGAGGTAGCAATCACGGTATTAGTAGCTTGGTTCTTGAATAAATATAACGAGACAGCCATGATGCTGTGCACCTTTCCCAAGAAAGAAGAAAAAAAACAAGAGCCAACAACCCACTTGCCCAAAAATATGAAATGTTCAGATGATGTAATAAAACAATTCATTCACCATTCGGATCTAGTAAAGGTATCATCTCCCTAAATACATAACAAGCAAGGGCCAAGCGACGCCAACTCCCCGAAATGTTTAATCAAGCTTCAAGCTCTAAGCAATATCTGATTCATTGAATGCACCCTGCCAATATTTTCTTGGGTCCCAGAACGCCAGTTTGTATCCGTAATCCCCACCCACCACTCAAGACATTTCCATTTCTTCATTATCGTCGTCGGAGCCCACAATTTGCGTTTGGTTGCTGCCGATACTCGCTTTTCTGGAAGAACCACCAAATCCGAATCGAGCACCTCCAAGTCCACCAACATATTCCAGTTCCTCCCCTAGGAGAAAAGTTAATATATAGAAGGAGAAAGGAAATCTTCAAGGCGCTCAGCTAACG
Organism: Hymenoscyphus fraxineus; assembly: GCA_900184765.1. Taxonomy (NCBI): domain Eukaryota; kingdom Fungi; phylum Ascomycota; class Leotiomycetes; order Helotiales; family Helotiaceae; genus Hymenoscyphus; species Hymenoscyphus fraxineus. The sequence goes on from LT855409.1 coordinate 1,509,576, forward strand.
TACCTCCAACAACACGTCCCTCCATATCAATTTCCTGAGAAAGTTCAACGAGGGAGTGCCGTGGCAATTTCAAGAATCCTTCAGTTCGAACTACACGTCCCCAATGAAGAAGACAGAACTTTGCTGCACATCTTCGAAGCCACTCTTCGTTCGCGATTCCCGCACAATGCCAAATAATACAAGCATGATCGACATCAAGTTCTTTCGATAAGCGATTAACACAAAGTAGTCGAAGATGTGGAATATTGTACATGTCAGACAATACGAGTAAGCCGGCCACATCATTTAAATCACCGCAGTCTTTGGGGTGTATACTGTCAGTGTAGAGATAAAACAAGAATGCTTTGACAACCGAGTATGGGCTCGGAATATGCATTCGCTTGGTGTGAAATTCCGCCATCTGTGCATTATAAAGTCGAGCAAAGTGTGGCCAACGAGCCTGTAGAATGAGTTTGTGGACGTAGATAGGGGGCGAGGTAGTTGCGTCGGGAGACAACCACGTGTCTTGCTCATCAGCAGCACGAGAATTACTGCCAATTATATCATCTTCGTCCCAATCGCCGTCTTTCAGTGCAGTGATGGTGAAGTCAGTGCCACTTCCAGACTCTGGAGGTTGATTGAAAAGTCTAGCTAGATCTTGCCCTAAGCCTTTCGAGGCCTGAACAACCACTCGATCAGCTGAAGGCATGCGTGATGTCTCGCTTCTTGATTCTGGGGTAAAGTTGTTTCCCAGTAGTCCGTACCGCCGAAGATCAATTTCCATTATATCACTGTTGACCTATAAGTACAAAACCTGATACGGAGCATGGCTAAGACATACCTTAGATATTCCTCGAATCCACCTGGACCTAGGTCTGTTGCAGTTGGGTCAGTGGGACATCCAAGGAGCCAGGCCTTGGTACCCTCTTCGTTCATGGTGCAATAGTGCCAGCGGAAACCTGGTTTGAAAATATCACGCCCTTCTGCAAGCTTTTGCCAACGAAGGGTATCGAGATCCAGTGTTGACAAAGAACAGTCTTGCGAGTTGATTGTAGCAGCAGGAGTGACAAAGTCAAGTAGAGTACCTGCTGTGTAAGCGTGGAAATGCATGCCCGATCCTTGAGCTGGAACATTGACTCCTGAAAGAAATTTCAAGGAAGATATCGAGCCGGGTGCCATGGGTGGGGAACTAGTTAGTTGAAATGAAGGTGGATTGACTTGAGCGCTGCTTGAATTTGCTGCATAACCTGTACTTCCAACAGCAGAAGTCGCAGGCAAGGAGAACGAAGGTCGCGAAGAACCACTCATTCGACTAAGTGCGGACTGCCTATCGAGAGAACCCAGGGAAGGGGGCGAGTCAAAAGCTGGACTGCCTTTCAAATCCAACCACCATATCTCACCATTCTTATCCATGTCCTCACTCAAACCACCAAATACCCAGACCCTATCCCCCCATACATAAGCGGAATGATCAAATCTGCCTACAAAACGCCATGCCCGGGACCAAGTAAAGGTTTTCAAATCGAGGTAGCAGATATCATCAAGGACATAATTGTTGTGACCGGTAATTCCACCTACTATGAAAAGCTTATCATCATGAAGGACAGCCGCATGTCTTGCACGCCCCTTTGGAATGGGGCCAGAAACGGCCGGTTGGGTCCAGTGGGCAGTCTTGAGGTCGAAGATTATGAGATCTGCAAGATAGGTTCGATGTTCGTTCTCGCCGCCAAAAATTAAAAGCTTGTCCCCTTGGTATAATGTAGCAGTATGACCTGGAAATGAAATTATTAGTGAAGCACGAGAAGTGCAAAAATTTCAGAAGACATACCCATTCGCACACCTGGAATATCGCCATAGTTATCAACCAGACTCCACTGGTGGCTCACCATATCGAGGCACAGAACATGATTGTAGACCTCGTCGGTATACTGATCAAATCCACCAAATGCATATATTTGATTATTTCCGCAGTATGTGACCGATGCATTGACCAAGCAGGCTGGTCTTTGTCCCAGCGTCCTGGTTACCTTGGGCTGGTACGTTCTATGGCCATCTCCATTGCTTCTGCCTTTGACTGGTGAGTTTGGCATAAGGAAGGTATTATTGGAAGAAGCCGCAGAACCAGGCGTGAGAACAGAAGTGGTAGCAAGCTGGTTATAGTTTGCGTTTGCCGTTGGAGTAGAAGTGGAGGAGGCAGAGGCGGCACCAAAAATTGAATGGCTTGCGCCTGGGGTGGAAGGCTGCTGGACCATGACTGGCGATCTGCGAGGTTATGCACTCATACTAGTGCTGAGCGGAGAGGAGATCCTAATCAAACACCACTTGCACTCAAAGGACTGGGGTGAATGAATGCCAGCAAAGTGCTTTGAAGTTGGATGTGACGATGTGTGCTGGTGGAGGTGGAGGTAGAGGTGGGAGGACGATAGAGAGTTTGGGCAAGGATTGAGGGCATTCAAAGATCAGCCGGCTCGCCGACTGGCTAACTCTAATGAGATGATGGTCTGCGCGCTGCTCCAAAAATGGATCCGCCAAATGCAACCAGAGCAAGGACAGCCTTGGCAATGTGGGGTCAAATCCACCGTCACGGCGTGAAAGTCGTGAACGCCTGAGGCATGCGCGTTACCTAGCCAACCCGCAAACGCACGGGCAAGTCAACATTGAGAATAAAGTCTCGCCTTCTTCCCTCCTAGAACTGATTCCTTTCTCTCCATGGTCAATTCCACTCTACACTCTACACTCCGCATCCTCTACACATCTTCAACTTCGCCTCTTCTACTGCTTAATAGCACAAATACCATCATTCCTCCTTCATACCAAAATACTTCAAGTCCACTAGATCTTTCCGCCGTACCAGCTACCGCCATCGATCGTCATCCGACTTCCAGTGTTCTGCAAGAAGGCACTTCGATATATCGAGCACAAATACGAATCTACTAACCAAACACAACTACCAGGAACCATTAGGTTGAGTCTCTTGGAGCTCATTCGATATACCGAATCTCTTATCATCGATCGATACATTAGCTTGTCTTTCGACCGAGATCCTATCTGATACTTCATCATGGCAACTCAAGTATCAACCCCGATCAAGTCCCACACGGGACTTTTCTCCACGCGTACCGCTGGCGGGCGTATGCCATTGACTCCATCTCCTCGTACCCGCACTGCGGCAATGGTCAACAACAACAACAACAACTCTTCTCCATTCACCCCTGAGAGAAAGACGTTGGACAACGAGAGAGTGGCTACCAAGTCAGTATACGGTGGAAACCTGTCATCACACTTCCAAAAGTCGACCTCAAGAACATCCCACCGCGACTCGCCAAAATCAAACATCGCTAAGGGTGTTCAGACTCCTCGCCGAGCACTTGAACTTGGTGTATCCGACTTTACACTTACTGGCACTGGAGGCAAGACACCAAGCAGTAAGTCATCAAGAAAAGGACCTATTCGTCAGAAGTCCACCAAGACAACTTTGTCCTATGGAGATCGATTCATTCCAAACAGAGCAGCTAGCTCAGCCATTGCTACCGTCGGCTGTGGCAAGCTTGAACTCGGAGACAAGTCGAGACCCAACTCAAGCACGGGAGAGAGCTCCGCTGTCCTGTCATCCGCTGCCGATGATGCTCTTGCTGCTCTTGGTTCACTATCTCTCAACGACGACGAGGAGCCATCCACTTATTCTCGCCCATCCCCAAACACTGTTGCCTACCAAGACTCATTAGCATCTGCTTGTGGCGTCTCTCTCAACCAACGTATTCTTGCATTCAAGCCAGCTCCTCCAGAGTCATCTAAGCCAGTTGACCTTCGCTCTCAATACAACAGACCAATCAAGAATGCCAACGCAGCATCTGCCCAATTCAGACGTCGCGTTGCAACTGCCCCAGAACGTGTCCTTGATGCCCCAGGTCTTGTTGACGACTACTATCTCAACCTCCTCGATTGGTCTTCTGGCAACCAGGTCGCCATTGGTCTTGAACGAAATGTCTATGTCTGGTCCGCCGAATCAGGAACCGTCAGCTCTCTTCTCGAGACCAGCCCAGATACTTATGTCAGCAGTGTCAAATGGTCCGGCGACGGAGCGTATGTCAGTGTCGGTCTCGGTACAGGAGAAGTGCAAATCTGGGATGTTGAGGAGGGTACCAAGCTCCGAAGCATGACAGGTCATGATACCAGAGTTGGTGTTATGGGCTGGAATAAGCACACTCTCTCTACCGGTGCCCGATCAGGTCTCGTCTTCAACCACGATGTAAGAATCGCCCAACACAAGACCGCTGAGCTTGTCTCCCACACATCCGAAGTCTGTGGACTTGAGTGGCGCGCCGATGGTGCTCAGTTGGCAACCGGCGGTAACGACAACCTCGTCTCTATCTGGGATGCTCGCTCATTGGCAGTTCCAAAGTTCACCAAGACCAACCACAAGGCAGCTGTTAAGGCTTTGAGCTGGTGCCCATGGCAACCAAACGTGCTCGCTACTGGAGGTGGATCCTATGATCGCCACATCCACTTCTGGAACACCACTACTGGCGCTCGTGTCAACAGCATCGATACCGGTTCTCAAGTCACCTCCCTCCGATGGAGCCCTCATTACCGTGAGATCGTTAGCACCAGTGGATTCCCAGACAACTCCATCAGCATCTGGAGCTACCCAACCTTGGTTCGAAATGTTGAGATTCCAGCACACGAGACCCGAGTCCTCCACAGCTGCCTCAGTCCCGACGGACAAATGCTAGCTACTGCCGGTAAGTTTTATTGTGAACTTCATATTGGGATTTTACTAACAAGTTTTCCTAGCTGCCGACGAGAGCTTGAAGTTCTGGAAGGTCTTCGAGAAGAAAGCCGGCTCTGCATCCTCCGCAGCTGCATCAGGTTCTTCAGCAAAGGCTGATATGGTTAAGCAAATGACCATCCGTTAAGCAATGGATGTCATCAAAACACTCTGAGGCGTCCGGGCTTCCAAGAGTGAATGGTAAAGTATCAAGGACGATTCCCTACTTGCTTTAGCGGTTTGGATTGGTAGCGAGGAGTTGGGGAGTTTGATGTTGGTCTCTCTCAATGCCCACGGCCGAAAGTGCTTCACCTGGTGCGAGCGATGCTTAACATTAACGAACGATAACTGGAAAGACTTGTTTTTTGTGCGGGATATTACTTCCAAATGGCCAGGATAATAGGCTTATAATTTATGCCTTGGCTTGGGCTATAGCTGTTAAAGGACTGTTTTGATAACTTCAATCAAGGTGTTTTTGGGAGTACTCTTTGGAATTTGTGATTGGCTTAGTTGTGAATGGTTCCTCGTTTCATATTGATTCTCATCCTTGACCCCTCCACCGCATGTCTTATCAACCGTTGCCCAGCATGATAGCCGCTCTGTGCTGTTGAGTTGCATGCACTTAACTGGTGTTCGATATGCCCGTAAGGATTGAGATGAACTACCTAAGTGTCCTAGGAAGGAATGATAACGAAATACTTTGCCGCCTCTTTTCTTTTCCACCGCTAGAAGCGGCAGCTTGTATTAATATAGACGATACTTGGAACAACGAGAGAGTTATTTATTATCTATCCCTTTTTAATCTTACTAGGGTGCCAATCCAGGCCAGTCTCGTTGACGATGGGCGCTTAACATACCCCGTAATTCCCCAATCCCTACCCCGCATACCAAGTTCCTTCGCCAAGTCCCGACGTTCAGGGTTAAATCGAACCATTGATCGCCCTTTCATTCAAGTTTTGGGGTGATGGCGTTGTATGCTCGGCTACGGTCCGTCACGTTGGTAAGCAAGAGACGCGGTGCAGGTGTCTCACGCGTGGAGAAAAGCAGTACAGTAGACCGAATAATTTCTCTAGGGAATCGAAAGAATTAAAGATTTCTCTGTCAGATCAGATGGATGAATTATCTCAATTGTTGCCGAACATCGGAGTAGTTGAGTATGCTACGAATACATACTACCGAGATACCCAACAGTACAGCTACTGGGCCGCTCACCGCATCTCCAAATCCCTGGCTTCGTTTGACGGCTGGGATGCTCCCCAACAGGAATACTATTCATATGCTGTGCAGTGCATATGCAAATATCGATATTGTGATTTCTGCAACTGCATGTCGAATCACATCTTGATGTCCTTTTTCCGCAACCATCTCAAATTCGGACGGTGAAGGACGTCCGCATTCCTCTGCCTCTTCCCAGGTAAGTCGATGTCTGTCATACCGTCCCCTGGGAATAATGACGGTTGGAGAATCGATCACAAATGCCTTGAAGTCAGTCACAATCCCGGACCTATTTCTCGTTGACCTGTCACTCTCAGGATTCAAGATACCGGGTTAGCCTTCCCAACCCGATTTCAGTGGGACATTCTAGAATCCTTCCCGTGGATTTCGGGACTACCGACCATGGTCTCCAGCTCTTATCAGTTCAAAGTTCAAATTCCGCTCTTGGGAACTTTCAATAACACTCTGAAGTCCGGTTCAATATTGCCGATACCAGAAAGAGCTTCAATGCTACGTCCGTCCTCTCGTCTCCGGATTCCCATTGAGTGTAACATATCAGAATTGGTGACACCCCCGTCACTCTTGCAGCAATCTCCAGTGACGAAAATGCCCAGGGTTTCCGCATGATATACAAAAGGTGGTGTGCTGAAGAATATCCTTGAAACGACTTCTGGACATCGGGGACGGTGTGTGTGACCGAGTAGCCAAAGAAGTAATTTTGGTGAGAAGCGAGCAGCCCGTTATTCTTCGGTCGTGGTTGGGTTGGCAGTTTGTCTTATCTGGGCGGCAGATAGACTCTTTAGGCCTTTGGTATTATTTCTGACTGGCTACATCAATTCCTCATTTATTTTTTCTCAAGGTTTCTGGTTTCTTTTCAGCGTTGAGGTTAAAGTTGGGGGTGACATGACAGGGATGTGAGGCTTGGGAAGTAGTCCCCTCGAAGGTCTCTGCAATTATGTCATTTATGCTATAATAATGCATACCCAATATAATATTCCAGCATCTCAGTACAATCATTCCGCATTCAGTACTCCAGTCCAATTAATAAGTTCGTTGCAGTTTCGGGGTACGATATAGAGATGCTCATTACCACAACATAAGCGCGGCAAAGTTGATACTTGACTCCAACTTTCCACACGACTTCGACGATTGTGCTAGGAGCTTGGGAAATTATGAACTGGCCTAGGGCTTTTGAACGACAAACCTGGATTCAAAAGAACAATCAGAATCATGTACTTCCGTTTTTATCTCTCATCCCGAGAGGGGGATGGCAGACCAATGATTAGCCGAGACATTGTGGTCATGAGGAAATTCCTTCAGGATAACGAGGATTTAGAACCATTCAAACAGGGACCACTCGTACAATTCATTACCAAGCTCGCCGTGCATGTACTGGAGTTGAAAATCTTCGATTCCGGGTGGGTAAGGGCCCTTAGTCAGCCGGTGTTGATTTGCTGTTGGGTTCCAAGTTCTGCAGTTGATACCCACCCGCAGTCCCATTTCATGTACTCGTATGCGCCAAAGTGGCCAACCAAAAACATCCCCAGGACCCCAGGAGCACCCGCATATAAACCCAAGTGTCACCGCCGAATAGAAGAGCGTCAAACCCTCTTTTAAATAATCACATGATTGTATTTCTACGCGGGAGCTGCATTTTGGGCAGCACCGCTGGAGCAAAAGAGCAGGGTTTCATGGGTCTACAGCGAATTGTCCTGAAATCGCCATAGGCCTTGAGACAGCCCTCCTTCCCGACCAACGCATCCTTTGACTCGTGAGAATGGATGCATGAATCCCGCAGGATACCACCATCACGCTTATAAGGAGGGCATATAGTGGAGTGTGTCTGCTGGCATCCATCGCTGGGTCTCGCCCTGGGCTGCTTCTCTCCGCTCTTCTCCCTCATGGAGGTCACCAAACGCGCCAAATCGAAACGTCTATTTTTACGGCGTATTGCAAAAGCCCTGAGCTCTTCCACTGGTAAGTGTTCATTTTGTTCTTCCTACATCTACAAATATTTCGTCCAGTCTCAGTCGTTTGAGGACAAACGCACCTCGTTTACGTTCCCAAGCACTCTTCTCGTCAAAAGGTGCCCTAGAAAAAATTGCAATCATCGCAATCCAAACTTAGCTAACTGGACCTAGATTTTGAGAGCTCGGCGTTTGCAACTCGAGATGGCGCAAGCAGTAGCCATCCATAAACTCTCATTCAATACTCTTGATCAAATACTCATATATCTGTGCGAAGATGGAAAGCGGATGGTATATCGGGATAAACCCATGACTATTCAAGAAATCGCCGCTCTTCTTCCTGCCTCTTACTTCTCAAATGTATTGAATTTTCGACAGGTGAACCGCAAGTGGAACAATGTTTATCGACTGAGATTCGAGCCGCGCCCTGAATTATTGCAGTTACCAGCCGAGCTTCTCAATAAGATCGTGGAGCATCTTGCCCCCCGGAAAGCATGGCCGAGAAAGCAGAAGCTGATCGAGAATAGAAGCACCCTCAGTTTAGAGAGCTTCTCAGAACATAGACCCTCACCAGAGAACGATGTCAATCCACTTAAGCAATTTGTAGGTCTCTTTACTTCTTCCGCTTTCCAATGTCGCCCTAGAAAGGAAGCAATATCTTCTCAGATGTAACTACCACCGGTTGGAATGAATTCTTCTGGTTGGTGGTCAGGTTGCTTTCTTCCACTCCTCTACAAGCTTGAGTATGCATCACTCTCAGACTGTGCCCAGCGAGGTTTCGAGAGACATTTCCATGGCTCTATACAGATTATTAGGAGTTGGTATGCTAAGCCCCCGGCACAAACAAATTGTTGTCCTAGCTTACTTAGGAGAATATTAAGTGGAAGATGTTGATAATTCCAAAGCGTTCGTACAATCATTTTGTACAAGGCTTTTAGAATAATCGTATCTTAACTTATGCAGTCCCTAGAGCAATGACTGTCTCTCTTACATTCCTATATAGTCCGAAGTGTTGTTGTTTACTGATGTCCAGACTAGAGACTTGTTTGTCGAGAATTTTCGTATATGGAGATTTGTCTTGAGCATTTATTTTCACGAGTAACTACTCGTTTTTCTCCTACCGGATTTGAAACGCTTCACGAGATTTTGTTGGGACGAAGTATTCGTACCAGAGTTAAAAAGTTTACGTATATGGTCCCTCGATTTTATGTTGGAGGCAAGGAACGCACCATCATTGATGAGTTAAACTCTAACTCTAGCGTACAGATATAAACCAACTTGAAAATATGTTGAAGGAGCAGCGAACCAGTCCAGAACTTTCTCAGCCATCAAATTCTCATCAAACGGCATCGGCGCATCAAAGAACACCAGGTAGCTATATGAATGAATTACGCCAGAAGACGGACAAGATGATAAGTGAAAACATCGAGAAGGCCAAGAACCAGACGCGCATTATAGAACAAGGAATCGACTCTAGAGCATTGTTGCTTGCCTTTTTGCTATTTAAAAATCTTCAACAAGTGAAGTTACTGCGGGTGGTAGATCGGAGCGATGAATGGTGGTCGAGATATCTTGTTCGGCTGAGAGACCTTGCTCAGACCCCCCTAGATGAGGCGCACTTGAGCTGGATCGAAGCTTACGACCATGCTACAAAGTCTCTTGCAAATGCTTTCCTAAAGTCAGGAAACACAGAGGCATGGAATTTCTCCTGCCAATTTGTGGACTTTCGGACGCCCGTGATTGCGCCATCGGATTCCATTCTCCCAGGGGCAGTCACTAAGTTGAAGTTTCTGACTTTGCAGTTAATTGACGAAGAAGGAATTGACATGACCGGGAAGGTGCTACGTTTATCGCAGCTCTGCAGTGAAATTATGAGGCAAACCAGACATTTGAGCGGCCTTCATATTGGGTTTTCAAGGGTTATCTCTGCACCACTGGAGTCCATTTTTCACAACACGAGATGGAATCATTTGAGGTATTTCGGCATACACATGTGGTCGTTGGATGGCGAGGAGATCATCAGGCTACTTCGTCGCCACCCGGCACTGACTTCAGTACGCCTACGGCAAGTCTCGCTCAAGGAAGGAAGTCGATGGGAGGATGTTTTGAGAGTCATCAAGCAAGAACTCAACTTGAAATGGCTGAGTCTTTTTGAAATTGGCTATGGGTCTGCTGGTGTTGGGCCAATTCATATGATTCAAGAAGAAGACTCGGATGCTGAACATGACGATAATAGTGGAAGTGAAAGTGAAAGTGACTCAGATGGCTCGGGCACTGGACCAGATGAGAGCGGCAGTGTCGATGATGAACCTGCTCATGGAGAATCGTTCCAATGGGTGGGGTCTCAAAATGGAGACTATGAGAGCGAAGCGGGCGACGAAAGCGGGGAAAATGATTCAAAGTAGGTTTTTTCCAAATTAGTTCGTTTCCTTAAGACTTGTCCTGGGATGGTTGGACCACTGGCTCATCCTAAGTCACGTCTCACTTCTACATCCTCCAGGTCCCCCTTGAGACTGTCACTCTATGGTTATCCAAATGGCAGTAGTTCGCTTTCATTACTTTACCCTTTTAGATTGCTTTAGGTAGTTGACCTGCATTCTTTTTGGAATTTATGTCCCTCATCTGTTCGGAATGTTCGAATGCTTTTAGTTGTTCTAATCTATTTGGACAACTACGAATTGTGGAGCCTTGCTGCGCATATGGAACAGTACTTTCGTTTCGAAATTGCTTCCGATGTTCATAGAGTGCTTGTATCGAGACTCGGAATAACTTCTAAAAATGACAATTCTGACATCAAATTCTCGCAGTGCCGAAGCGAGCGACCAGGAAAGATTGAATGACAACGACAGCGACCACGAAGGAGCGATCGGTCAATCAGCTTCCATCGACCCCCATTCAGAAAGCCATACATCGAATCCTCCATCTCCAGACCAAGACACCGCTGAACATACGCTACCTGAATGCAAATGCCACGACCCAATCTCGATTGCAGACAATGGAGTGACGGTAGATCAGAGACAATGGTCATCATGGGAGCTTTGGGCTACAGATTCTTGTCAAATGCATCGTCTATAGTCTTTTTGCTATTTTTGCGTTTGGGCGGCTTTTTGATAATCTCAACTCTGGATGTTGCATTCATACACTAGTACTCTCCCCTTCTCGCTTATTTTGTGTAAAATAATATGGGGTATTGAGAATGGTGCTCGATGACTAGCTCTTTACTCAGACATCTTTGGGTAGTCAATATGATATTAGCCTCAATATTTTCCTAGCTCGGGATTAATGAGTTCAATTAAGATAGAAATACCTACAAAGATAAATCAAATTACCTCAAATAATTGAAACACGGAAAGCACATTGACTGCCACTATTTAATGTTGACTGAAAAGAATTACAAGAGCATATCATTGGTCGTACTGGAATTGAAAATCACAGGGTTGATTCCCACTTGGTAGGACAAGACTGTAATCTTATGGGTAGTGACGTTATCTGGAGAAGGAATTGTTTAGTGTTGTATCCCGCTAATTGCGATGAACGTGTTTCTATCGAATATGAGAGTAATCTTACGAATTTTGAGTCTGTTGATAGAAAACAAAACATGAGTGGTGCCCTTCATCTTAGAGCCTTTCGGCAAAGATTTTTATATTCAGGTATTAAGTGAACTCTCTTCAGCTTTATAAAGATAGATCTTTTCATTCGCCTGCCTTGGTTGTCGTATCATTTTACTCTCATATAAGATCTTACTTTGAAAAATGACATTTTCCCCAGCTATCTCGCTAAAGCGAACCTTCGTTCACAACATTCACCTAAAGAGCGTGATTTATCAAGGGTAGCTTAATAAAGCTCGCAAACCTTTTCTCTATGCTTGAATACTATAACTTCAGAGCTGTTCTAGATCTAAAATACTTTCTGTATCCTTCTAGGCTTGTAAAAACCACCAAATTTAAATCAGTTTTTACAATTAGTCTTCCCATGCGGCTAGACAATCGGAATTGAGGAATACTGTAATAACATAGAAAGGATTGAAGACACGTGGGAATCATACCAAGAGTTTTGTGGAGCCATACAGTGAATAATAGCATTGTTTGTTGTGAGCCTGGGGCGCCAGTACTGTAACAACATTGGCACATGCATCAAGCCAGCCCAGCACTCTCTGTACCAGGCAATCTTACCCGCGCTGCTGCTGCTGCTGTTGCTGTTGCCGCAACTGAGAAGCATGCCCTTACCCTTTCACCATCAACACCTCACCTCTTCCACCTCACAGCATAATGCTCAGCAGTCGCATTTGCCATTGGGTACCGCTTCTGGTGTTCTACAAGCAACTCAGTCTCTAGGCTCTGTCGCAGCACCTCAATCCCTCTCTCAAAGCGCAGCTCCCGACCGCCTCTACGCTTCCAGTGGGCATCCTTCGCATTCGACCTCTGGAGGATATAAACACACGTCTCTCTCGACCTCCTACGGCCACGCTTCCAACGGCTCGTCCTCATATACCGCCCCAAGAAGCGCAAACGCGGCCGTGACCCCGCAATCTAGTGGCCCTCCGCGGACTCGACACGCAGACTCACACCAGACGAGTGCAGGCGCCGGCGCAGGCAGCATGGCTTCTCAGAGAGGCGCCTTATCTCCACGAGATTACACTCCAGCGGGGCCCCGAATTGGAATCGAGCAATCGACTCCAGAGGCAGGCCAGTATCACAGTGGGAGTGGGCAATTGCCGGGATCCCTACAGCCCGGTCGACCAGCGCCAATATCCGCAAACACAGCTCCCTCCGGTCCTACTGCAAATTCCAACATGTCACAAGAGCAATACCCAACTCCCTCACGGTCCAGTGGACTGGGCCTCTCTCACAATTACACGCGATCGAGCCCAGCAGGCTTCGATGGGCAAAGCTATGCGCCATACGGCTCTACAACGCCTGGGGCCAACGACTACACGTCCCCAACATCCAAATATACCCCTCAAAATGCGCAACGCACCGTCTCCAATACCCCTCTAGGCCTCGCAGATATTCGTCCCCGCGCAGACTCTGGCCAGTCAGACGGCCCAACTGGAGCAAATCCTTATTCATATGATGGCGCAAATGCGGTGCCCACGAACAGCAATTATCTAGCACCATGGGCTATCTATGCGTTTGACTGGTGCAAATGGCCCGCCCAAGGTCGGGATGGGGGAAAGGTAGCTGTTGGAAGCTATCTGGAAGACGGCCACAATTTTGTAAGCGACTCCGTCTTCCTCTCGTTGTGCTGAGCTTATAAATTCTTGTCATAGATTCAAATTCTCGATTCTCAGATTACACCCCAACAATCCGAATCGTATACGCCGGGTGCTCAAAAACTGGGCTTGGATTTTGTGAAGATTGCCGAAGCGACCCATTCATATCCAGTCACTCGTTTGCTATGGGAACCGCCTTCTTCGCAGAAACAATCCACCGATCTTCTTGCTACATCCGGAGACCACTTAAGACTGTGGTCGCTGCCTTCAGAAACGCCGCTTGCCTCCCCGGGGAATTCGATAACTCGTTCAGCGAACCACGGACGTGACCAACCAGCTAGCAAGCTCACTCCTTTGGCCCTTCTTTCCAACTCGAAAACACCTGAACATACCGCCCCACTGACTTCTCTCGATTGGAATACCGTTTTACCCAGCTTGATAATCACCTCTAGCATTGACACAACCTGCACAATCTGGGATATACCCACGCTGACTGCAAAAACGCAGTTGATTGCGCACGATAAGGAAGTTTTTGATGTGCGGTTCTGTGCCAACAGTGTGGACGTTTTCGTCAGCTGTGGTGCGGATGGTAGTGTTAGAATGTTTGATTTGCGAAGCCTGGAACATAGCACAATTATTTACGAGCCTACTGCCAAGGATGATAAAGGTATTGCCCCGCACCCAATCCTTGAATGACGTTTAATACTTATAAATTTGTAGATGCAAGTCCTGGAGGTGGAAGGATAAGTCCTACCTTAGCACAACAGACAATGTCTTATGCCCCACCACTTTTGAGACTGGCTGCTTCACCACATGATACCCATCTTCTTGCTACTTTCTCACAAGATTCTAACATTATTCGTATACTTGATGTACGACAACCCGGTCAGGCATTACTGGAGCTCAGAGGACACTCTTCATCAGTAAATTGCATTGAGTGGTCACCATCTCGCAGAGGAACTCTAGCTTCTGGCGCAGATGATTCGCTAGTTCTCATTTGGGATTTGCTGAGTCAAAGTACTTCTCATGCATCTCCTGCACCAGCTTTGAACGGAGCGCCAGCGCCAGATAATAGTCGAGGGCCTGCTTCAGCATGGCAATGCGATTATGAAGTTGGCAATATAAGCTGGGCACCACATAGTGGCCTCAAAGGCGACGGGTCGGAATGGCTAGGTGTCAGTGGCGGCCGAGGAATATGGGGGGTAAAGATGTGAAGGAATCAATCTCATGCTTTTGATGATTTGATGACGATATTCTGGCACTACAAGCGAGCGAGCAAAAGAGAAAAGAAGATTTAAATGGGAAAAATGGAGCGTTCACGTTAAACATACTCATATAATCATTCGTAGTCTAGCTGGACGTTTCCCGGGGAATTGCTTGCAGTTCTTCATCTTCATATTTGCTACCGCCCCAATGGATGGTAATAGAAGCTGCTACGTGAACTCATAACGCTGAATATCTGTTGGGAATGGGACCTGTGTGCAAAAATATCCTACGTTTGATTAATTTTTTGGGCGGGGAAAGGGAGGCCATGAGGAAAAGAAAGGAAGGCGGGTAGGGGTGGACGGACTGGGATTGAGGATTGAGGGTTACGTGCAGCTGGATGAGATATGAACGAATGCAAATCAACTAGAAGGGAGGTCTCTTACCACCCAGCTACTCTTTGTCTGCTCTTTACTGCTCCGTGTTATATTATACATGGGGATTGGCGTGGCAGGATTGAGATAAGAGAAGGATAAATATTTTACTACATTCCTCTTTCGGTGACGAGAGTAGAATAGGGCAGTACTTGGTACAGCTTATTGATTCTCAAGTAGGAATAACCTATAACCTCAGGGTCGAAATGACTTATAATCTAGCTCTACTTTCATTCGCTAGTGTCTCTGCGTTGCCTTCTTCCTCTTCCAAAAGCTTGACAACAGCCTTTCCCCAAACCTTTCGCTCTTTCAAATCGTTCAGCGCATCCTTTACGGTTTCCAAGCCGTTGTATTCCTTGTCGAAGATCGTTGGTTTGAGTATTCCACTCTCGATCAGGTCCATCACACCTTTCCAGGCCGACACATTTTCAGCCGGGTCCTTCCTTCCTGTTTCTCCGAATAGCTGTTGCGGGTCAGTAATTTGTCGTCCAACTATGCTGAGAAAGACAAGCGACAAGAGGGGGTAAAATGAACTTACATAACCCATCACTTCTACCTCCTTCAACAAGACCCTGTTCATAGGAAGCTTCTCTATATCATCTCTGCCCGCAAATCCAACTATCAGAATCTTCCCCCTCCTCTTCGTACACCTAATACTCTCCTGAACTCTCCCCACCGCATCAAAAACAACATCTACACCCTCACCCCCCGTGAACTCTAGAACCCTCTTCCACCACTCCCCCTCATACCCCACCACAAAATCCGCACCCCATCCCCCCACTACCTTTTTCTTCTCCTCTGATCCCACAACAGCAACAACCTTCGCACCGACCGCCTTCCCAATCTGCACTGCCATCGCCCCCAAGCCCCCCGAAGCACCAAGTACCAACACGGTTTGCCCGCGCTTCAAGCCCGCGCGTAGGATGAGCGGTGCGTAGCTTACTGGTGCGGTGGCGGGGAGTGTTGCTGCGGCGAGGAAACTCCATGATGGAGGGATGGGCTGGAGAGCGGAGGGTGAGATACAGATGTATTGTGCGTAGCTTCCGAGGGAGGATCCGAATACTCGGGTGCCTTTTTGGAAGGGGGATGAGGGTGAGGAGGTGATGATGACACCTGAGAATTCGAGGCCCAAATTGAAGGGTGGGGTGTGGAGGGTGCGGTTGTTTTGGTGTTTGCCTTTGGCCTGGTGGGTGTTAGGGGGTTTGTTTGAGGGGTGTGAGGGGAGGTTGGTCTGTGAAGAGAGGGTATAAACTGAGGGCTTTTGGGGGCTGGTGCTGAAGTCTGATGGTTTTACAGCTTGTGAAAGGATGCCATAAATTGGAATTGTGACCTTAGACCTAGTCTTCCAGCTTCTGAACACAAGGGCGTATGAGTCTGATGTGTTAAGCTCGAGTAGCGGCGCGGAGGAGCAGATTTTGAGATTCAAGACAGAATACTCTATCAGAAACAAAGAGGATGTGACAAGTCTTCCTTCGAACAGTGATATCATAACAGAACTTCGCATCCGCTATGATTTGCGCACTAAACGGCCGTAAGAAGAGTATAAAAAGGCAATGCTCAACTCCAATGTGAAGTTTCCTGGTAGTATATGAGGAAAGTAGCCATATACAGTTCCCGTGAAAGCTTATAAAACCAGAACAACCATTCGAATGTCATAGGAAATGTAAAGCAATAACTCCAAAGACTTAAACTATTCACTTGAAGCAATCCAAGAAGGTAAAACAACAGTCACCAAAAACAAAAAAACAAAATGAACACCAGAACCTCAATATCAACTCCCGGTTTTGACAACTTACATATAATAAATCTACAAAATTCACACCAGCAGCGAAGATCTTCACAAGTACCTCCCCCTCTTTCGGTTGAGGTATCGGGACCTCGGAGACTTGAAGCTCATCGTATTCCTGGATAACGTTAATACGGACTCGTCAAAGGAATTTCAATTTGAAGCTTACGTTAACGAACTTGTCTATGCAAATTGCCTTCATGACTTTGGATTGTAGAGGTTCTTGACAGATACGTAGATGGTCTCGAGATGGTATGTAATGAGGATAGAAAAGAGGGGTGACACGGGGTGAGTTTCTCGGAATCCTCGCTTCCGAATGCCGAGGTTCCTTATATCGGAGTTTAATTCGGACTTTGAGAACGGTGGCTCCAGCTGGTGTATGGACAAGAACAGTGGCGGAGAAACCTTTTCTGTTCACGTAACTTCATTTGGACTATGTTTAATTGTTCTAATCGTTTTCGTTAGGCGGATTCAACCGATTATTCAAAAACCATAGGGCAATTTTAATTGTCCTTGGATTTTTAGAATATTTGAATATTCTCAATCAACTTACGCTAATCAACGGATAATTTCTGCACATTTCTTATCCACCAGGTAAGTCGATGGAAGAAACGAATGCTCTTTTCAAAAAAACAAAAAAAGGCATCGAAACGGTATTGATACTGCTCAAACGAGTTAGTGAAGCAGCAGAATTTGCAATGAGGCTCACATACCTAAATCGAGGTAAGCACATTGCACTTTCAAAATCCATCGGAGCAAGCAGGAAAAACTGCATTTCCAACTGATCTACAGTACGCATCGAAAATTTCTCTCCCTCCAGAAGTGCAAGTGGGAAAATTTGCACTTATGAACGCTTGAGCACGGCAAGCATGCAACCATCAGACTGCAGCAATCCAGAACAAAAGCACTCTGTACATGAAACTTGACAGTATTGCATTCCATCATGAGTGCATGGCTGATATAGGTGGCGCCTACTTGCTTCTTGCGTAACCTGGTTCTCGGGCCTGAAAATTGTGTCATCATAGTTGGCATGTCTGCTGCGTGTGGCGAGAACAATATATGTACCCCGCTTAGAAACTGTTACCCTTGAGATGGCGAACTGCAGTTCTTAGATGGTCGTACTTAGGCAGCGTGTGTAACCGCATGGTCAAGATACGGGTAGGTCGTAGAGAAGGTTTGCCGAGGGTAATGATAGATGTTGCTGCATGCATTGCATAGCACTGAACTGGTTATCTGAATAGTGATTTAGCCGAGTGGGCTATATTATTCGACATGTTCGGATCTTGTTTATACTGGCTGGGTGCTTTTGCCTCCCGTTGTCCTTGTCAGATGATACTTGTATATGTCGACGGATTTCTATGCATCCAAGCCTCGCATACGAGCATTTTTAATTCCAGTTGCGTTAATGACCCGTCATGATGCCGAGTCCCGGTGCTATTCGCTTGTCAAAAAGCAAATCCGGAGACAAGAAGAAAACGGACAAGCTCCGAAGGACTTGGTAGCACTGGATATTTCGCAGCTTCTGTGAAGGTGGTTTTTTGTTAGTACGATTAAATCTAAGACACCTCCCTGAAGTATGCAAAAGAGGGACACGGCAGGAAATCTCAATGGTAAAAGTTGGCAGGTAACGTACTACATGAAGTGGAACGCAGTGTGGCTGTACATGTAAGACTCGAAAGTGCATTCGACTTGCAAGAGCAATATGAAGACTCCAGCCCCCCTCGAACGACGAATAGCGTTGACATCAACCTATATGCACCTCACCGTCTGCAGGCTGAAAATGTGTTCATTGTTTACCCGAAGTCACAGGGGCTTGAGATAATATCCCATCTTGGCTAAGCACTTACTGGTGCTAAATGTTCAATATGATATTTCCGCCAAATATGCAGAACACTAATAAATTAAATCCAGCCACACTATTATTTTGGAAATAACGTCTACGTCTCAAGCAGTCTCGTCGTCAGTATCGAAAGTGGTAGTCAATATCTCATGGTTTCCTAATCTTCTGGAATAAGTTAACGTCAACGCTATGGTTGCTCAACTGGCTTACTATCATTGAAACGATCATTCGAATACTCCAGGACTGCTGGAAAGGTAGAACAACAGAAGTGATCTTACTGTCCTTGTGGGTGTCTATCGGGAACTCATCTGCATCCAAGCTGAGTTCCATTTTGCATTTTACTTTGAGGAAGGATAGCTGTGATGTTCCAGACCCGGCTTTGCATATCGAACACCGCTTGTGCACCGACTTCCAGATTAGAACATTTCCTCGCCTATGACATCCTCCTGAGCGTTGCATTGTCGTCCTTGAAATCCATATTGAATCCGATGGTTTGCTGCTCCCGCTGCCACGGTTGTGGTACGCTGATTTGGTGAACCTGGGGGTTCGGACTTTAATCGAAAAGAGGTTAGATGAGGCAATTAGGAATGCGGGTGGAACAGCTCATAGAGTGGTTTAGTAAGGGAAAATGAATTTATGGGTGGCGGTTGGCCGTCTGCAAGCAAACACCTGCATCCCGAAGGAAGTGCATGTTGTTATTAGAGTTATCAGAATATTAATTAAGTCGTTTTCATCCATGTAACTACGAGGATTGCACTGATCCAGTGGCGCTCTCTGGTTCTTACCTAACATAGTAATTGTTTTGGTTAAGAAGTAGGTGTTGAATTATACTAATTAAAGTCACCTATGTAGTATCATCGAATTATTTTCTAATTCTTTGTTAATGTTTCTCCTGAAAAGAGGAATTTGATTATTCAAAATAAAATCAAAATATAATAAAAACATTCCATATAGATATTTCTAGCTCCTCTAGCTGTAAATAATCGTTGACTAGATATAATTTTCCAGGAATAGTCCCAGAACTAGATATTTATAGGGAGAGCATGTAGTTGTGAATCTAGGTACTCGTATGTAGCTCTATTGTCTTGATGAGCCTTGAAACCTAAGGCTTTGATGTGCACGGTCCAGGGACCTCAAGGTCGCAACTGCTATTGGGCTTATCGGGTCATTGAAGCTGTCCAAGATCAAGCTCCAGACATACCTATCAACAGAACCAAGCTCTCACATCACCAACTCCTAACACTCCTACATCCTCCAAAACAAATCATCTCGCCCATCATGTCACAATCCCACGCCTTGTCCGACGACCAGGCAAGAGACCCGTCCAAGAAGCCCCGCGTTGCCAGCTAACACAGCTATCCACAGGTCGGACAAGAGCTCAAGAAGATGACAGCCTTCATCAAACAAGAAGCCCACGAGAAAGCCCGCGAAATCCAAATCAAAGCCGACGAAGAATTCGCCATCGAGAAGTCCAAGCTGGTCCGCCAAGAAACCTCCTCCATCGACACAACCTACGAGAAGAAATTCAAAGCCGCCCAGATGTCCCAGCAGATCACCCGTTCCACCGTAGCCAACAAGACCCGTCTCAAGGTTCTCTCCGCCCGTCAGGAGCTCCTGGATGGCATATTCGAGGCGGCTGAGAAGAAGTTGGGTGATGCTACGAAGGATAAGAAGAAGTACACGGAGATTCTGAAGAACCTGATGTTAGAGGGCTTCTATGCTTTGAATGAGACTAAGGTGCAGATTCGAGCGAGGAAGGCAGACTACGATTTGGTTAAGACGGCAATTGAGTCCGCATGCAAGGAGTACAAGGATAATGTGAAGAAGGATATTTCGGCGACTATTGATGAGGCCAATCCCCAATCCGAAGGATGGTGAGTTATTTCGATCATATATTCAAGAGAATATAGGCTCGTGGTACCCTGAGCTAATATCTGTTATAGTGCTGGTGGGCTGTCGATTGTGGGCGGTGGTGGAAAGATTGATATTGATAATACTTTTGAAGAGAGGCTTAAGTTGTTACAAGAGAATGCTTTACCTGCGGTGCGAACCACTTTGTTTGGCAAGAACGAGAATCGAAAGTTTTACGATTAGGTCATGCTCGGATGATGTTGGCACTTTTGGAGCGGGGCATATTACATATTATTGTACGGGAGTTCATTAAAGCCGGTAGACGGTGTAAGATAACGTTGAAGCACTGAGCTTCTTCATCGGGCATTGAAGCTCATTAAATCGAGAAGCTATTTATGAACGGTCGGACGTTAATTCGTCCCATTAAGATTATTCCCTTTACCTCTCGCCAAAAATGCGCTCATCCCACTCTTCTCCTTTGTGAAATTCTCGAATTTCACTCGAGGTTTATCGAAGTGTGTAAGCTTCGGTTTCTGCTTTGTCCTCAGAGTATCCGAAAATCGCTGACTGACAAGCTCCAAAGTCTCTTTGGCCTCGATTCTTGATATGAAAGCAGCTCCAGGATTTCCAATACTCCTCATCACCTTTCTTACAGCGCTCACTAATGCATCGACATCTTCATCAAACTGTTCAGCGATGCTAGGGTTCCCGAGATCCAATTTAGAGGATCGACCATCATCCACAGCTATGTCCAGTAAAGCCACAAGTGCTGTTAGTTCTTGATAGTCGGTCTCGGAGTTGGCAACAAAATCTGGATCCCCAAGTCGATCAACAAATTCATTGAGGTCAGTTGCTGCGTGAGGATGAACTTTGCAGTAGGAAATGTCTTTGAAAAAGAAGCAGAGAGCCAATCTTCTCCGAAGGTCATGTGTCCGAGGAGATGTAGATGGTATGGTCTGTACAATTTGCAAACGAAGGGTTGCTGATTCAACAGCATCTAACATTGATTTGCAAACGTTTTGACACTTTTAGCCATGTCAGTATAGTATTCTGCACTCAAGTACTGGGAAATCTTACACAATGTTCCCATTCAGCTTCTTTCCCGGTGTATTTGCAAAGTCTTCTGATTGTTGCTTGTAGTAGATCAAGAAGATCGACGCTTTTGCAAACATTTTTATCTGCACTCACGCGCAGTAGCGAACATATGAGATGTTGCCTACTTTCTTGTTTCAAGGATTGTGCCACTTGCTGATAGAAGCGAATGAGAGAACGAAGGGGTGCCCACTCATAATCAATGGACGAAGCGCCAACAGGTACCGCAGTTTGTTTGATCTTCTTCGTAATATCCGTCGCCGTTGATGTCCCGCCAATGTTCCTTAGATTAGCTTCGACAAGTTTCGGAGTTAATAGTCTCTGGATTTGTTGCGTGGACTCTTGCAGTATGCTGTAGTATGCAGTTCGAAGGGCGTCCTCTTGTTCATGGCATGCCTCGTCAAGTATCCATAAGAAAATCTCATCAGGCAGCAATTTTCCATAGGAAATCATATCTTCAGCAAAACCAGAAACAAATGTATGGTGTCGCATTTCAGAACTCCTTAAGTCTCCTTTCCATTCTTGGGATACTGCCTTCGATGGGAAAGCTTGCCTCGTTACTTTCGGAGGGTTTTGGGCGTCGAAAAAGTACCAACATTTTTCTACAGTTGTTGCCTCTGTTCTCATTAGAGCGCGCTGAACCTTTTGCATTCCCCCGTCTTCCTTTCCAGCAACAACTGATTCCAATAACGCACCATTGAAGCCCTTTGCTGGATCGAGGCGACTTCTGCTCTCTGCCTCTTGTTGCGGTGCAGCCACCATGGCCTTGATTCTTTTAGCGCTAGCCTCGGTAGCTTCATCTTTCTCTGCCTGCTTGATCAAAGATTTCATGTCAAACTTGTACTTGGTTTGTACAGGTAGCGGAGAGAGATGAAAGTTGTATGGCCCCCTCCTGAACCGTGAAGCTGGTGGGGTGCCTGGCGCAGTTTTGTAGGTACTCTGAGCGGAACTGCGCTTCCCAAGAATCACCGACAGGTCCTCAAGGGAAGAATCCGAATCTTCGTCTTCATCGTCAGAACTTTTGATTATTCTTGATCTTCCGGCACTTGAGTCTACGTTTGCCGATGAATCTTGAGCCGGGGTCGGGGAATCCATGGCGTCATTACTTGGTGGAGGAGGTGAAAGAGTAGAACTAGAAGTTGAATCTTGCGCAAAGGGGGACAGCGTGCGACTTGAACTCAGCGATGCACCGCTCTCTGCTGCCGATACGTTTTGTTTTGATGTTATTGGAGAGGGTGGAGATGATGTATCGGGAGTCGTCGTCTTCACGGGTTGCTTTGGAGCAAAAAAATTGCGGATGGACTGGCTATTTGTAGCCATGACAGAATTCAGAAACCTTCAAGGTCCGGCTAGAATGATCGAGTAGAAGTGCTTGAGGAATGGCGCTGTTAGAACTACGCGATTCTAGAAAGCGCGATCCATCCATGGATACCTAACATGGATGGGAACGTTCGCGCGGTCACCTGACTTGCACGTGCATCAATCTCGTGCAGAGGCGGAGAGCAATTCTTTCAAGTACTACCTATGGATTGGACTGAAGACGAATAATTTGATATAACCTGCATACTCTTTATAACAAATCAGAAACTCTTTACGTTTGATTTGAATTTAATTTACAGTGATTTCATATCATTTATTGCCTTTCTAGCCAACTGTGGAAAGTTGTGCTAGGTTTCTCAGGCAATCGTATCTCGTCTATGTATTTACAGTAGTATCAATAGGTAGCTATTCCGCAGTACTAGTTGGCTTCGGAGTATATAAGAATTAAGTCTCTGTAGGGGTTTGTTGTTTTGTTGTTACGTACCTACCTAGGCGCGCAGCTACTTCCGAATCGGTAAACTTGTCATTTGCGTTTGTTGGGACAGGTTGGTCCTTGTGTAAGCCAAGTTCTAACTTTTCCATCGATCAGATGATTTAGCACTTTTCGATTAAGATTTATTTTTCGTACTTTGGAAGTAACCTTTGGTAGTTGTTACCTAAAAAATCCTAAACGAAAAAGGAGGTGTTTTACGTATCGAGGGTGACTAAGCAAGCTTACGTATATATATATACCGTTTAATCTATTCGATTACTTGTCTATAATAATAACAATAAATCCACTAATTATTATTATACGCTTATAAAGTAGTTTCTTATTTAAAGGCTAGTCCTTTCGTTAAAAATAATTACTCTTATTAAAAGATTTAATATAATAATCTAGTAAAATATTACTTCTACNCGGTAAACCCTTAATAAGCGGTAAATCTATAATATAGCGTATAATTACTACTAATCGAATAGGTAGTTTAGGGGTAATTATTACTAGAGGATCGATTATAAGTAGAGGAATATAACCTTAAAATAGATTTATTAAGATAAGAGTCTTAAGTAAAGATTATAGCGTTAGTAAGTAGCTAGGGTAGA
The DNA here is from genome assembly GCA_900184765.1 of Hymenoscyphus fraxineus. Classification (NCBI taxonomy): domain Eukaryota; kingdom Fungi; phylum Ascomycota; class Leotiomycetes; order Helotiales; family Helotiaceae; genus Hymenoscyphus; species Hymenoscyphus fraxineus. The sequence continues at coordinate 1,533,326 of LT855409.1, forward strand.
GTAAGTAGTACTAGAGTAGGACCGGTCTAAGTATAAGAACTAGGCGGAACTTAGGTAGTAGATAATAATAACGAAGGTAAGCTATTAAACGAGTAAAGGCTATTTCTACTATAATTCTAAGGCGTTAACTATAAGTATATAGTCGATATTATACTAGAGAAATTCGACCTAATTAATATATATAAATTAACCTTTATAGCGGATTTTAACAACGACAAGAGAGATTATAATATAGTATTTAATAATAGAAAGATAAAGAGTATTAAGGTTAAGGGTAAATTAAAAGATTATAAAAGTATATTTATAATTTAGAGTAAAGGTTTTAAATAATATATATTAATTATTAACGTCTTTTTCAAAAACAAATATCTACTATTAAACTAAGTATATATAATATTCTATAACGAGGTTTTAAGACTAGTAAAGATATATAATTAGCTAAAAGGAATTCTACTAATAGTAATCTAATTCTATAAGGAATAAAAGTTTTAAAATAACCTATATAACTATAATAAGTAGGTTCTTCCGGAAAGATAGATCCTATAATACTATTATCCTTTCCTAAAGTTAGTAAGCTAGTATAGTAGTAGAATAGGTATAAGTAAATAAAGTAGAAGAGTTAAGAAGTAAGAATATTATAAGAAACTAAATAATATTATATAAATTTATTAAAACTTTAATAATTTTACTTATACTATAGCTTAGTATAAACGCTATTATATATATATATTATATAGTAGGAATTATAGTATAAAAGAATATAAGGTTAATAATTCGAATACTAGTAGTAGGTCCTTAAACTTCGAAAGAAAGGAAAAGGTAACAAATAAGCCTAAAACTAAATAAAGGTTTAATATAAAAGAGGGGGTAACTAATATATAATTAGACGAATTACTTGAAATATTTATATAAAGTTACTCTTACTATCCTATATTTATACGTCCTAATATAGTTCCTTTATTTTAATATTATAATAGATTAGTCGAACTATTATCTAACTCGCTATTACCTTTTAGGATTAATATATAGAAGGAGTTATTAGCTTAATATCTAGAGCCTCTAAGGTTTTATATTTTATTAATACTTTGATTTAGTATACTTATAAGATATAAAGGAGATAAGAAATAACTAATATCTCTAAATTATAGATTAGCGAGTCTTAATTAAAGAGTAATAGAAGAAGGTATTTAAAAGAATCTTAGATTATAGCGAATTTTAAAGGTTTAACTTCTACTACCCGAAAGGTTTATATCCTTACTACTTAGATTAGTACTAAAAGAAAACGATATACTTCGAAGAATCTATAATCTATTATTTCTAGCTATAGATTTAGTAAATAATAGGATTAACGTAGAAGTAGTATACTTAAAGTACTTATTAATACGCTAAATTATTATAATAATTCTATATAAAGGCTAGGGAGCTCTAATTATAAAGTATAATATAATAGACGCTTTTAGGAATATACTACTCGCTAATCTAGTTTAATATCCTAGAGTCGCGATATAGATTTATTCCTTGTTCCTCGAATCCCTAAGACTCTTATACTAAGATTAACTACTCGCGTATAAGATTTAATAGATATTTAGATTTAAATAGAATAACTAATTCTACTATAAAAACTATTTAATATTTAGACTTTATACTTCTCCTTTTATTTTTAATCTATTTATAAAGGTAATCTATTAGATGTTATAATCGTATTTAAAGTAGAAGGATATAATCTATTATCTAGATAACTTTATAGTAATACTTTAACTAGAGTTATTATAAGAATAAATAATCGAATTCGAGGACGATTATAATAGATTTATAATAGTACTTAGTATACTTTAAAAGAAGTAAAAGAATATAAAAGGTATATAAGTAAAAGTCCTAGGATATATATAATCTAGTTTAATATCCTAGAGTCGCGATATAGATTTATTCCTCGTTCCTCCCTAAGACTCTTATACTAAGATTAGGATATATAATTAATATAATAGAATTTACGCTAAGTATCCTATAAAACAAGGTAGTAAAGACCCTATAATTAACTATAAAAGTACTAGTAGATAACTCTCTCTTACTATATAATATAAGAAAGTTAGCTAGGTTTCTTACCTATTATACTCTAGTAATTTAGCTTAGCTAGGTATTTTATAGAAACCTTTAGAGCTATATAGCTTCTTTTCTACTAATAGTAATAAAGTACTAGACTAAGTAAATACTATCTAAAGCTCGTTAGAATATCGAGTAGTAGTATAAGGTAGTATAAGACTTTAATAGTATTACTTTCTTTATAAAAGATAGAGTAGAGGTTTAATTATTTATAGATACTTTAATTTAAGGAGTAGAAGGTTTCTATTTAAATAGACTAATAGATTAGAGAGATTAAACTTTAGAGATCTAATAATATATAGTATTTATAAAGGTAATAAATCGTAAAGGGAGTAATAATATATTTAATATAAATATTACTAAAATAGAAGTAATTAAAGAAGCGTTCGAATAGTAGGCTTAATCCTAGTTAACTAAAAAAGTCTATATTTATATAAATAATACTATAGTATTTATAGGTTTTAATAAATAATTACTAAAAAGTCTAGTAAATACGTTATTACGTCGAATACTTCTTATAGTAATAAAGTATAATATTAAGATTATAATATACTAGCTCCTAGGAGTAGAAAATATATTAGCTAACGTACTTTTAAGATTTAATAGAGTTTTAATTACTAACGTTTACCCTTAGTTATTAAGTATAATTACGCGAAACTACCCCTATAATAGTAAAGTATAATCCCTTTAGGTCTCTTAAATTTCGTAGTAAAATATATATAGTATAGATTAGTACTAGAGACTCGAAAGGTCTACGAATCGAGTTAAAGGGCGTACGAATTCTTTTATAAAAGTAATAGAGTATAGCTATACCTAGTATAAGTTGTTCTACTAGTAAATTATCTAGTACTTTATATAATAGAAGGTTTAGATAGGTTCGAGGGTAAGTTAAAAGGCGATAGTCTATAATAATAGATATTATATATTCGTTTAGTTTATATTAATAGAATACTAGATCTAAAGGTATTTAAGAACAAGATAATTAAGTATATAGTAATAAGAGTAAAACGTATAAATATCGAAGATAAGAAGCGCTAGGCGAAACTAATAACCTATAATATCCTTAAAGTAATTATAGCGGAACGATAGAACAAGGAGGCTAAAAGAAGTAGTAAGGAGGTAATACGAAATAATCTTAATTTTATAGTGTTTTTAAAGCTAGTATATAAAGGATTCTTTCGTTTAGGAGAGCTTATATATATAGCGGAGGATTTTAAGGACAAGGAGAAGTTCGAAAGAGAGAGAGAGTAATAAGATCTAACGTTACTTTTATAGAAGATAACTCCTTTATATTAATATAATTAAAGATAAGTAAAACGGACTATTTAAATAATAGAGTAAATATTATAGTAGTAGCGGAGAACAATTTAACTTACGCTATAAAAGTCTTAAGATAACTATTCGTACTTAATAAATAAGCCTATAATATACTATTATTCTAAAGATCAAGCCGGGGTTTAAATATATCTTTTATAAAACCCGCGATAGTAGACGAATTAAGGAGGAGGCTAAAAGTACTTAAATACTCGAATTAGTATAAATTTAGTAGTTATAGTTATTATTAAGGAGCCGTAATATAAGTAAATAGGAATAGGATACTATATAAGTAAATATAACGTCTTAAAAGGTAGACTTCGAATACTTATTTAGGATATATTAATATATTAATTAAGGATAAATTTATACTAAGTAGAAGGTTCCTTACTAGTATAATACTATTAATTCTATAATAAGTAGTTAGTAATAATATAAATTAGTACTAATAATTCTATAATAATAAGCTTANTTTAATATAAACTTTTAATTACTATAAACTTATATTATAAACTTATACTATAAACTTATATATAAATACGGTAATTAACTAAGATGCCCTTATATATATTATAAATACCTGAGATACCCCTAAAATAATTCGCTTATAACTAAGATACCCCTTAAATTATACCCTCTAAATTCAGGGGTATCTCGGTCGTAAAACAGGGGCATTTCGGTTAATTTAGTAGTGAATTTTAATAGAATATTATAGTATTCTAAGTGAATTAGCTTTAAGGTTTATATTTACCTAGGAGTTTTACCCCTTATTACTTATACGTATAAGTACTATACCTAGCTAGGGCTAGGGCTAGGGCTACTACTTAGACTAATACTACTTAGGATAAGGATATCGCATAGGACAAGGATATTATATAGGACGAGGATATTATATAGGACGAGGATATCGTATAGGACGAGGAATAAGTAATTAAGGAATAAGTAATTAAGGAACAAGTAATTAAGGAACAAGTAATTAAGGAACAAGTAATTAAGGAACAAGTAATTAAAGCTAATCCGAGTTAAATTACGAATAAAAGACGGAAGAGAAAGTATTAGAGTTAACTACTACTAAAATCGACGAGAAATGGTTTACGAAGTCCTATATAGGTAGTACTAGATTACTAATTTACTTTATTTATTACTCCTTACCTATAATACTATATTAGTCTAATAAACCGCGAAAATCCTAATTCCTAACCTAACTTAAATTAACTAAGATACCCTTATTTTATAACCGAGATACCCCTGAATTTAAGGGGTATAATTTAAGGGGTATCTTAGTTATAGGCGAATTATTTTAGGGGTATCTCAGGTATTTATAATATATATAAGGGTATCTTAGTTAATTACCGATATAAATATAACTTCTACTACTATAAACTTATACTATAAACTTATATATAAATATAACTTCTACTTCTATAAGCTATAACCTAATCTTTATATATAAACTATATATATTATTTAGGTATAGCCTTTATCTAGTAGCCTAGGCTCTACTTACTAGGGTATAAATAGCCTTATAAGTGCCCTAGGGGCTATTTAAACTAAATAATATATTCTACTACTCCTACTATATAAACCCGAGTATTAGTAAAGGAGGTATTTTATATATTAAGGGTAACTAAGTAAGCTTATATATATATATATACTATTTAATCTATTCGATTACTTATCTATAATAATAATAATAAATCTACTAATTATTATTATACGCTTATAAAGTAGTTTCTTATTTACCCTCTACTATCTCTAAGTTAGCTACTAGATTTAAATAGAGAGATAGGCTTAAATAGAGCGCTAGGTAGCCTAGGCTCTACTTACTAGGGTATAAATAGCCTTATAAGTACCCTAGGGGCTATTTAAACTAAATAATATATCCTACTACTTCTACTACGTAAACCCGAGTATTAGTAAAACAATGGAAAATGCTAAATCCTCTGATTGGTCGAAAAGTTATTACATAATCACAACATAACATACCTATCACTATCCCTTTGTAACACCGAGGAAACCGGTAGGCAGAACGTTCTAAATAGGCTTGGCCTTAGTACTTTCGCCAATCAAAAAGTAGAATAGTACTCGTTAAACCTAATTAGGACGTTCTGCCTACCGGTTTCCTCGGTGTTACAGAGTAAGGGATAAAGACTTACTTGCAATTCTTATAGACTCCGAAGCCAATTAGTACTGGTACCTACCTACTGTAGCTAGTCCATTGAAGTGGCATTTTGCACTTACTCGTATTTCGTACTAGAGAAGAATATAATCCTTGCTAGAACGTCTGCTGCTTCAGCGATGTAAAACGCATCATCCCGCAGCGCCACGCCGGGACACTGGGCATGGCTGCCGTGCTCTGTGCAGCGATGTCGGATTGAAGCTTCACATACCATGCATTGAGCCATGCACTCCACTACCCGTAAAAACTCATCAGTACGTAAGATCCAAAGTGGTCGGGGAGTGCGGGCTGTTTTTGCCCTGTAGGTGGCAGCGCTGGACCCAAATGTATCATGCTGCACACTAGATTTGGTAGGATCTACCACCAAATTTAATGTATCAAGGTTGGTTTCCATACTTTTATATAATCGAGCCCATCGAAAGGCTCTGATTTCACTATTTCTAAAATAACGGCGATAATGCGATATCTCGAAATAGCTTCAATTTTCGAGTACGAGCCTTTTATAGGTACGCACTAGCACGCATACACCTTGTACTCCACGACCACTTTGGATCTTGCTGTTGGGTTTCAACGGTATCCTACTCGTACCGTTCTGAGACGGGAGCTCTACCCAGCCATCTCCCAAAGTTGACTACCCCAGCAAGTGTGTTTGTGTTTTTTCTCCGCAGGAATCAACCTTGCTGACTCTTGACGAGACCTGTACACTTGTGGCTCCGCTTGGCTCAAGCTCACAAATTAAGGTTACCCCACAGCTGCCTACTCTGCACTACATCTATATAAACAGTTGCCCTCTCGAACCACCTGCCCAAACTGAATCTATCCATATCCACTGTCTTCTACTCCTCGTCAAGGGATCATCAAACGTGCCGCGGTTAGAAGAACGTTGGAGGTTGTGCTATTAGCCTTGAATGTGTCAATGGTAAAACGAGCGGCTACAAAGACCTGATTCGATGCTGGTGGTTGTGGAACTGCACCCTTCAAGAGCACCATCCTTAATCCTCAATAAGTTCGAGCGAGCGAGCCGGTTTCTCCACCAAAGCTTCTCCAATTCGAACCACGTCCTCACCAACAACTCTATATACGCCAAGCCATCTGCCTCTAGTCCACCCCAAATCAAGTCCATGAGCTCAGAGCGTAGGTGCCAATTTATGGTAACCTAGATCGAGGTACTTGGTGCTGGGTACAAATAAGACCTACAGGTTGTAGCCGAGGATTACCACCCCTCCATTCTGCCGCAACGCATAGCCCGTACCCCATATCCCAAATAGGAAGCTGAGAATTTTTGGAAAGCGGTGCAATATCTGTGGCAGTCTTCGCCAAGAGCCACCATCCAATTACCATTCCCTAGCAGGAGTGCTATGTGGCGTCCTGGTACAGCACCGCAACACCGCCAACAGACGACTCGGTGCCACCGTTGAGACTCGCAGACAACCGAAGGCTCAATTCCGGATTATATGCACGTAGGAAGGCTGAATACTTTTAAATTCAGTTCAGAAAGCACCGATCTTGGGACCTTCCGCTTTAGGAAAGTACTTCAACTATACTAGAAGGAGACTCGGGGAAAGCTCAGAAAAGGGCTCAAAGGCATGAAACATCTTTTTCGGTCTACAAACAAAAAGAGTATGGATTCCCATTCCCCAACCGCGCGGCTCTCTCCAGATCAATCTCAGGTAGGATTCTACATGGACGACAAACTCAATGTACATGAGCGTCTAGATCCTGGTCGTAAGCCACTCTTCACTTTTCGACCCTATATACACGGACCTCTTTCCCCAAAACCCCTTCCTTATCCACCTTTTTTCTTCTATCAATATGGGTGAGAATTGCCGTTGCTAATATTGAATTTTTTAGTGGTGGGCAATGTTGTCGAAGTTCCACTTGGTCCTTCCAGCAACCATCTCTTATCATACAGCAAAGCAGAAACAGCGACTATTCGATCACATGGTATGTAACATTTTCGCAATGTCAAATTTATGCTTATCCCCCGATATCGGTGTCACTAGGTGGTGCAACCACTTGTAATTGACCGAGAGTAAAACACATTTACTCTTTAATCTATTTGCTGTTCAAACTTGACTCAAGGCACCAAGTTCCATTGTCCTAAAAGTCCAGGACAATTTAATTTGGTATTTTCCTGATTCCACATTGAAGATCTAGAAATGTGGAATAGGATAGTGCATTTCGACCAGAGTCACAAATTTCTGTATTTCCTGGTGTGGTGTCACATACAATCTGGTCGACAGATCCATCAATTTCTTCAGAATCATGGCTAACCAAGACTCCTTACACTACCCAGATCTCTCGCATTCCAGTCATCCTAACGAAAGTTTACTGCTCTCACTCCCAAGCGAGCTGATCTGCCATATACTTCTGTTCTTAAACCCTCTTGAACTGGCTTTGATCTCCTCGACATGTCGATTGCTAGCTCATCACTCAAAGTCGGACCTGTGCTGGCAACGGCATGTCCAAGACAACGTCCCAGGGTTACAGTTGAGCTCTCCATTTCCATGTAAGAACTACAGAGAACTCTACATGGCGCACGACCCTCATTGGTTTCTGAGCAAGTATAAGATCTGGTTCTGTGATTACTTTCTCACAGGAAAGCTGATACTTGCTCGCTACGACCCTCGTCGTGGATGTATCGAAGGATATCGACTAGTTGCAGCACGGTCTGAGCCAAATTATGTTCCTTGGGAACTCGATGATGAAGTGCTTATTCATTCGTTCAATCCAACCTTGCAATTACACATGGATCAACCAATATTACAACTTGATGCACTTTCTTCGGAATCATTAGTCTCGTCTGGAGGCAATGATGAGCCCATTCGAAGATGGAGCGCAGAGACACCAATGTGCATGCATGAACGAAACCATCAAGGTTTCTATTCGAATTTTCTTCTTGCACGGTCTGTGGAGGAACGCCCGGGAATGGCTTTGTGGCCACCCGAAATAATTCCCGCCCGTTCCCGAGTAAGAAATGCCAGTCAAGAGGCGTTTGTGGGTGGTGGACACAGGCCATCTAAACGTAGCGACATTTGTGAGTCTGCATTCCGTGTTCGACGATGGATGGAGATGGCCCCAGGTCCCAATGTTCCCGGAGTACATCTCGGCGAAGCAGTCTACACTTATGCCACGTTGGATCCCGAAGTTTACACACCTACCGAAGACAAACCCTGGAGAGGGATTTTCGTAGGCGATTACAGTGGGCATGGCTGCGAATTTCTCCTCATGCACCAGCCTGACGATGAGGGGCCGTTTGACGAGGCTTCGGTTGTGCAACGGGAAGATGAAACATTAGAAGAATGGCAACTGAGGAAAAGGGAGGCGAAGATTTTCCGTGGCAAGATAGAAGCCATCAAATTGACAGGCGATCCAAATGTACCTAGGGGGGAATACACTTTTGTCGCTGATGACATTTCTGAGAAAGGGTTCATTCGGATTGCCACGGAGAAAAGCTTCAAGGGAGCGCGAGGTTAGTTATTCCTTTCTGGAACTTATGCTTCAACATCATGCTAACAGTTTTCGTCAGTGGTAAAAAGTCGAGGTCATGTTGCTGCTCGCATGTTCCGTGACGACAGGTATATTGAAAGCCAATTGATGCTGATCTCACCAGATCGACTTGCTCAATATTGGCTTGGGTATGGACATATTAGCTTTTACGAACGTGTAAACATCGATAAATTTCTCTCGCCATACGATGACCCACCGCCGGCATGTCCGTAGAGAGAACTTTGGGCAGCAGCTTTAGTTTTAAAACATTCAGCACTAGCGATTCACTTAGACGCATTTGCTTAGAGCATGTAGTTAATTGTCAATCATATGTCCTCTCAAACACCCTTTGCATGTCTTAGACATGCTTGTGATGCTGATCAACAGATGGAATACCTCGCTTCATGCTCCCTTCTCGGAATAAAACACATTAGATGAACGGTTTCATATGAGCTCATTAGTCAGTTGCTGGATCTCTACATGGAGGCTATAGCTGCTACTGCTACCGCATTAGGAATGTACTCTAAAAACTCGATTCGAACCAGGGCATCTGTTTATTTTTATTGACTCTGCACGGTTTTAGTTAAGTAGATGCAGGTCATATCATTTCTTGTGTTGAATCCATTAAGCTCAAAGTGAGGGCAAGTCAGACGGTGTGAGATGTGTAAATTGAAATATGCCTCAAAATCCCACCCAGGATTCCTTTTACTTAGGAGGGATAAAACAATGTAGACGTACCTCGAGACCTAGGTCATTCGGTACGGCAAAGTTCTACAAGCCACGGGCAAGTGAAATATAAATCACGCGTTTGGCGGGGAGGTGCATCACATGTAAACCCCGCGGCCAGAAGTGAAAGCCAGGGATGACGACGTTCACCCCACCACCGCCTCTGAGTGGGAAGGCAAAACCTGGGTCCAGGTCCACGGGAAATCCCAACCAAACAAAATCTCAACTACGTCAACAAAGAGTTTTCCTGTGTCCCCGGAGTCCTCCTAGACTAGACTGCAAATACTGCACATCTCGAGAATCTCTTGGTATGGGCTCGTACGAGACATCATTCGTGGCGCATCAGGCTGACATGTTGTTTTTATAGATCAAGACTTTTGAAGAACGCAAATCGAGAGACTGAAGCCAGGGTAGCCATGGCACATAATTATATCCTGCGCGTCACTGCGGGATCGGAATACGATATTGCGAAGCATCAGATTGTTCCTGTGAACAAGGCGGAATCTATAACCATAGAGAGTGAACATATAACTGTCTCCCTCAATGTCCGAATCCAGGTATGGCTTGCCCTCTGATCCTCCTGTTTGCCTCTGTCAGAATTCTAATGAGGTATAGAATTATCGCGGACTGCCCAAAAATTCTCCTCAAACCTCCCCGTACTTCGACCTTCCTCTCCACGCATCTGCCAAAGACCAATACTCGATAGCATTCAAATTCACACCGAAGAAAGCAATTAATGGAAACGACCTCGTGTTTGGAAATGACTTCGATCATCCTATCCGGGACCGTTTGCCACCAGGATTTGGGACCGCATTCAAGATTGTCAAATGGGTGGTAGATCCGGGTATAGATGGGGATGTATATGGAGATAAACCGTATTTGTATGGACCTGCTGGCAGCAGTGTTAATGTACTACATGTCGGTGATAAATCCGGGGGACCAGCTGCCAAAGAAAACAGCAGCGAAGGAGACGATGTGGGTTTAGTGTTTGAGGAGGGGGGCGTGGAGGATGGACTTGAAGTGAGAAGTGAGAAGAGCGTTCCGGATACGATTGCTGCGCGAAAGAAGTTCTTTTTGAACGAGGAGAATAGGAAGAATTGGGAGTGGGAGGCTGGAAGAAGTTATGGATGTGATTTCTACAATCCATATTTGGATTTCAATGGTGTGTCATTCTTCCCTCATCGTCTTGCTATGGGAGCTAGGCCTGCACAGAAATATCGTTTTGACTAATCTTCTTGTTAGAATTCGCTCTACGACTGCCTGGTTTTACGTTACCTATCATGAGTAAGTGCATCCCTCAAAATCTCCGTCCCAAACAGCACGTAGCATAATCTCGCAATCATACTCGGGCCATTTATTGCTCATCGCTAATCCTTTTCACAGAATACTGGGACGGACAAGGATTAAGGTACGTAACAAACAATACCCCCATAATATCATGTTTTAGCGATCAAGCCCACCTGATTTGGTTTTCTCCACCACCTACAGTCAAGAACAAAAAATCAAGCGCTCACACACGCTTAGATATGTTCTCAAAGATCGATCGACGGATCAACTCCTCTTCTGTGTATTATTTACGTTGTATTTGAAGGAGGACGTTGACGAGGAGGGGAATGTCAAGGAAGGTGTTGAGGGAAGTATTCCTTTGGAATTGAGAAGTGAGGAGGAGAGGAAGAAGTATGAGGCTGCGGCTAATGGGGAGACTGTGGAGAGTCATGATGGTGGGAAGGGAGAGGTTAAGAAGGCTAAGAATGAGAATGAGAGGGTTGTGGAGACGACGGCGGATGATGTTGATTGATTGTATTTTGAGGGGGGGAGGATGGGTATGGCGTAAAAGAGGACAGGATGGGATGGGATGGAAAATGGATGGTGGGTAAGCTACAACAAAGGATTCTCATTGGCTGGGATTGGTGCTACTGGCTGGTCATTTAGATGGCTACGGATATATGATACACAAATACAGGGCTTGTAACAATAGACTTACAGGAAAGGCGTGCTGCAAGCAAACAGCATTGCAAGCGTATCTTCTTCTAAAGACATCAGAGATTTGAAATGTCTAATTTATCTCCTCACTGGTGTATCTATCATACTATTTCTCAAGCGTACAGTACATGTCATCTATTCCAGTGTAACCTGTGAATTGTGGTACTTAGACACTACTTCTATAAACCTTGGACTTTAGAGAAGCTATGTTTTATTAGGCATTAATAGCTCTATTCTTATATAGTATCTAGTCTACCTAGGTGTCTTTGACGTTAACAAATTTCGAGAGCACTAAAACCAGCCTGGCATTCTCTTATTTCAACTTATTTATACAAACTTTGAAGTACAGTACAAGTACTAACCTGACATAATACACGCGCATTCCCTCAAACTCAAAGTCAACGATCCAAGGATAAGAATTTCCCTTCTACGTACTGTAAAATCTTACCAAGGTCTGAGTAATATTCCACTTACCGCCTGAAATCTGGAGAGTAAGTGTACGTACAAACCAAGTAACGGAACGTATTTTGCTATAAACTTCACACGAGAAGTTTTGTTGGTTTGTTAGGTATGTAGTAATTCGTGGTCTATATATGTGGTGTTTTCTTATGAGATAGGTGAGAGGGGGAGAGGTAAGGAATATACAAAAAATATTTAGTAGTCCTAATATGCTCGCTTACCCAGATTCTGGGAGTGTAGTAGAAATTTATATTAGTAGAACTCTTCTAACAACCCTCCCTCTCATACTACTTAGTCGAATCCTATGATCTCGCGTAAATTTTCAATATAGAAAAAGGATTGTGGGTAAGTACTGTACTATACTATACGTGGTCATCTACCCCCTTCTTGTCTTTCTCTTTCTCTCTCTCTCCTTTAGTTTACTTACTTTGTCGTTTAGACGCTTAGCTTATTAGTTAGTTTCTACTATAATCTATCTTTAGTCAAGCTAATAAGTAAGTGAGGAATTACAATACGAGTTTTTAAGGAGATTTGTGATTGTGCTTGTAATTCTAATCATGGTTAGTTAGAAGTAAAGTAGGGTGGGAGGGATAAGGGAAGACTTCGGTTGAGGTTTTAAGTACTTGGAGGAATGTGGGAAGATGAGAGGGGATGAAAGGGGGAGATTGTAAGATGAATTTTAGTTTTTAGTCTGTCAGAATGGGATTGAGGGTTAGGATGTAGAATATACTAGGTAGATAGGGTACAATAATAGTAGTAGGTATAGTATAGCCATAGAGACATGAGAATATAAAGTTCGAGTAATGATCAAAAAGTAATGATATAAATACTAATATAAAAACAAGTAAGAACACCTATCCCTTCCCTTCTCTCCTCGAGAAAGCATCCGAGGACCTTTCTTCCTTTCTAAACCCACCCATCTACATCCATCTATAAACCATACCAAACTAAACCAAACCAACAACCCAAAATACTGACTTGTCCTCTATCCTCCCCTCCTTACTCCCTCACTACCCTTACACCCCCATCCCCAAATCTAAACAAAACACCTCACACCCCAACCTCCTCATCAGAATCCGCCTCATACCCATCCCCCACCGCCACCCCGACCCCTACTCCCTTCCCAGCACGTCTCAAGCCCCCAAGACCATTATAAAAACATCCATATGAACTCATATCCACATCCATATCCATATCCATATCCAAACTCTTTACACAGATAACACTACCCTTCTTATCACCACCCCTTACACCCTTCTTATCCCCATAATTCTTATCATCATCAGTCGTCAAAAGAGGCCGATATTTCGGAAGAAGAGGTGTTTCTTCCCCCTCGAATGAATGGTGGGAGGGGGAGGTGGAAGGAGAGGTATGATAGTGTATTGAATGGGAAGAATGAGAGGAGTGCGAATGAGTAGATGATGAGGATGAGGAAGAGGAGGAGGAGGAGGAGGAGGATGAGGTACGTAGATGAGTGCTTCTGGTAGTGCTAGTGTATTCTCGTTGTGGGGGGCGGAGACCGGATATACACACTTGGTTTTGTTAGTTTGACTTGTTTTACTTTTTTCTCTTGTACGAGAACTGTACTGTACTGTGCGTTTTTTCCGTACTAGTAATAAGGTTGTATAGAGAAAGGGCAGGTAGGAAGGGAGAGGAAGGCAAAATGGGGGGAAAAGAGGGGGTGGAAAACATACTATAAATAACCCCCAACAAAGTAATAATCACAACCAAATACCCCACACTTCCTAGGATGAGAGAGAGGTAGAGGATGATTTTCTATATATACCAAGGAAAATGAATTAGTATACCAGAAAATAAGTTAGGTAGGTAGGTAGGTAGATAGGATTTCCTCATCTCATTAATACACACGTAACAGTACACGATCGATAGAAGATGATAATAGACCCCGCGAACTCTTGCAACTCCAAAGGGAAGAAATCTGAAGGGTGAAGGGGAAAGGTACAGTACAAGAAGAAGGAAGGGTAACAAAAGAAATGAAGAAAGGAAAAAGACTTACACGTTCACCCACCCCTCCAATCCCACCATCATCACCAGTAAACAACTCCCCAGGGAGTGTGGAATTAGAGTGCGAGGTATCCATCCTCTCACCTCCTATTTCTTCTCAGATTCCCAAATCCTCAAATCGTATAGCAAACAGGATAGTATCAATCGTATGATACTCTTTCTTTCTTTCTTTCCTTCTTGGTGAGAAATATTCGCATTCGCATGAAAATGTAATACTTTACTCCGTGTATCCAGTGAAATATAGTCGCAATCACAATCGTAAAGAAAAAGAGATCGTCGGAGGAGGAAAAGAAGGTAATAAGGAGATGATCAAGGTGTCATAATGACTCCTAGAAACTAATAAAAAATTTCATATTTAGGGTATCCTAAAACCAACCCCATCTCCAAACCATCTAAACCATCTAATCTAGAAAAGGACATGGTCTTGCGCGGACCTCATGATTTTGCATCTAACGGATTGACGAAACGACTAACAAAACCCGAAAGAACGCGTCGCGCTCGCTATGCTTTAGATCTACGAGTAGTCGCGTCCTGTGATAACCGTGGGAGCTGGCGCCTGTTGGCGCCAGTCCTTCTGATGCAATATTCCCACCAACCCAATTATCCTCATTGACTCTTCGAACGCAGTATTATCGCAAGGAAAGAATTTGACAGTCCTTCGTATATTACCCACTCTCGCTATACGCACGAATAACATCAATCAATCTCCGTCTACAAATCTTGCTGTCAAAAACTTGGGCGTGATCTAGGTCTTTGAACCATAAAACTTCGATTCCAGTACCCTTCCAAGGCCGCGACTGCCATTCCTCATCATTTGTGTCGACATGAGAAGTATTGCCATTGGTCCTCAATCGAACAGTCGAGTTTTCATCTGCATCTGAAGTACTTACCATCTCAGGGTTATCTTTGTAAGGAATCGGCGTGGTTTTGGGCTGATCGCTCAGATATCTCCCCACAGCTAAGGTATCCACGATGAGATCCTTTCCACTTAAACTTGCTGTGACTTTTCGTCCTTCGAGATCCTTCTTCCATAACACATTCTCGTTCCAAAAAAAATGTCTGCTTAGTGTATGACTAACGCCCATATCCATGCTCGCAAAGTAATACAATTGATGCTCATTTGCGTGCTTTGGCTGACGGCGTGTGAAGTTATAAGCCACGTCAGGGAGATGCAGTAACATAGAAACAGGGTCTACCAGAACCATTGGGCCTATCCTTTTTGCGATCTTGGGTGTTTTGAGTAAATGGGTAGAAATGACCGTTCCATACGAGTGTGACGCCAAAATGAACTTTTGATCTGGACCGAAATGCTCATGAATGATCTGATCTATCTCCGCACAAAGCTCCTCGCGACCTAATGCGTGGTGGGTAATCCTGAATGCTACTGGCATAATTTCGATAGCAATTATTCCAACTTGATCATTCGGGTCGGATGATTCTATGCCCGCGGTAGAATTAAGCTCGCTGAGAAAATTGGTATATGGATAATATCCAATCCCTATCCCATGTATGAAAAGCATTGGGAGTTTTGTAGGAGATGTATGTGGTCGATGCCAGTACATGGTATGCTTGGCAGGTGAACGATATGTGGAGAACAATGATTGCCATCGAAATGGAAAAAGGGTAAAGAATCGAGAGAGACTCGTTCGGTGGAAATGAAAGCCGTGATATAGCAATGCAATGTAGGCCAGGAAGTCAACAAAACCAACGCACTATAGGAATTAGCATAATACTTCCGAATTGTTTTAGGAATTTCGTTGCAGAAAAGGCTTACCAGATACCAGATCAAACTCCGATGCAGCATTTTAACCTCATCCAATGTTAAGCGCAAACATTTGGCTTTTCCTCTGCCAGCTTCAATGCGTTCACCCAGAAGCGTTTCCATGGCGGAAACATACCCCTCCAGCTCTTCATCGTCATCCCCAGGTGGACCACCCCGATTGAAGAATGCCCATAGAAAAAACTCCTTCACATTTTCCCTCTTGATATCCTTCAAGTCGGCTCCTAAAAACCACTTTTGTAAATATTCCCGGGGATTCTCAATGTTTTCATTGCAGAGTTGGAAGAGTTCCTGTCGTTCTTCGCGCGTTGGTGGGGTGGGATGAATAGCTTCTCGTTGAAGGTAGGATTTGTAGGGGAGGTAGACGCAGAGGAAAAACAGAGCTTCTGCGACTGCTACACACTCGATCACGAGAGGCACGCGATATATTGCTGCTTGGAATCCATGGAGGAGGATGTTCAGGGCGCAGTAACACAGAGCGAGGGGGGCCAAGTAGTGTAGCCCGACGATACAAAGGCGGATAAAGTAATACTCGGCCGCGCTTGTCCCGATCATAGCTATGAACTTTTTGTGTACGACTGGAGGGTCCAGGGTCCTTGAATTTTCGAGTTCAGCGATATGGACTATTAGCACACATTTTCCCTTGGCTTGGGGATGGTTTTATATCATTGAGCCTGAGCAGAATTGTTGGTTAGGTTGACGTGTAGGTGGGCAGACGTGGGTACTGTATTCTTCCCAACAGTTTAGGAGAAGAAGGCTGGAGGACGGGCGGCTGGCTGGAACGCTGACAGGTACCATGCCATGTCAGGAAGGATTTAGCATGTGTTAAAGGGTGCAGGTGCCTAGGCTAGGAGGCTAGGCCAGGTACGAGTACACCAAATCAGCGCTCAGTGTCTTCACATGGCAAAATGCCAGTTTCATAGCAATGCCAGTTCGGGCTCTGCAGGTGCGTACATACCTGGGCAAGTTTAGTTCGCTACGTCATATCCTCAAGAAGCTCATCCCTGGACGCGACTCGCCGACTCCACCAAAGAGCGAGAAGGTCCCGGCGAAGGCTAAAAACCATGACCACAGACCTTCCTCGGAATTCGAAGCTGCCTGCTTTGATTGTTCAAGCACTGTGAAACACACAAATGCTGTTTTCATCGCACCGCCAGATACCATGTGTCTACTCAAGCAGAGGGAGGGACTGTAATCGAGCAAAGCCACTTTTTGGTGGTGACGCCAGGGACGGACTTCTACAGATATTATTATGACTGGATGTACCTACGTACGGAGTGTTGAATCGCTTATCCCAAGATCTCTACAAGTGGGAGAATTAGGATTCCAATTTGGATTATGTGGTTCTCTCACGTATAGGTAGGTAGGATAATTGAACTGATCTTCCGAGTCTATCTTTTACAATCAATTGAGTGATTAGGACCCCGAAGTACATGTACCAGTCACGAATTTCTGCACCCCAGTGTGTATTAATTGTAAGTACTGTTCCTAGTGCGAGAAAAAAAGGATCCAGCCTTGCATATCGTGTCTCCTAATACCATCGCACCTGCCCTTACCTGAAAATACCAAGCTTCCGGGAAGGAGCGGTTTCTCTTGCTGGCACGGTTGTCCAATTCGTTGACTTCACCACCAAGCTAATATCAAGCGGCACCCTGTTGTATAAATCCAGCGAGTTGCAATCCAACATCATTGCTAGGGAGTCGGCAGATCATATCTGAATGATCGCTTCGGCGGCACTTTCTGAGATACAAGACTACCAATTCAAACTCCGACAAGGTAAAATCTCGACTGCATAGGATTTGTCTCGAGATAAGAGGGTACTCCAGGATTTATTACAGCAGAAGCCGACACCTTGACCGAGCTGTTGAACAAGCTCAAGGTGCCCGAGATAACACAACATCGAAAATGGAGGAGTCTAGCGCAAGCCTTATCGGGAATTTGGTCTAAAAAAGAGATTGATGGACTAATATACAACCTCTAAGAGTATCATACACAAGTCAATTCGCAGGTTCTGATTTCTTTGGGGTAAGCCTATAGTCTCCTTCGTCTTCTGGCCCTTCTGACATACTGGAGAGCTCTCGATTGGATCTCATGGCTATTCAGGCGTCGGATAAGTTTCAGTCACTCGCCTTTCATAACAAGACAATTATTTTTGCCTTGCTCAATCTTGAAGCTACTATCTCTGGGGGGTGCCAAGCTCAAATTAGAACACTTAGTGTGCTTTTGGATTGAACAGAAAGTGTGATTGCGGCTCAGGAAGATTATACCCGCAAAGTAATTGTGGATGTTCTTCAGCAAGTGTTGGATTTTAACGAGGATGTCGTACAGCCGACTCCTGTTCAGATAAAGAGACAGAAGGAAAGAACTGTGAGAATTCAGGTATCAAATGAAAGCCTCGATAGCCTTAGATTCCCTTCAATGGAAGATCGGTTTGAAGGGGTGGCCGAAGCACACCAAAAGACCTTTGCGTGGATATCAGAAACCAAGGGGCGCATCAGGCGGCGAACCACAGCGGCAATGGAGTGATTTAAACCACTGGCTCCAGTATGGCGACAGATTGTATTGAATCAATGGAAAGCCTGCATCCTGAAAGTCGACACTGGTGAAATTTATAATTACGCACCCTACGACCGCAAAATCCATAGCACTTTGGAACGCAAATTCTCCGCAATCTGTTCCTCTCTATATATCGCGAGCTTCTTCTTTTGGGCCAGCGGCACTTTATTACCAAAGTCGCAGGCAATACTTCTTCAATCCGTGCTCCCTGGTGTACAACGGCAGAACACGAACTTGATACCAATCGTCTTCACCATGGCAATAGCCCCTAGAATAAACCCGAAGTTCCCACCTACCAACCAATCAGACCACGCCGCTTAACCAAAACCCCACACAAATCCCAAAACAATATTGATATCCCCAAACAAGACAGCCACCACCATCAAAACTGGTAACCATGCTCGCCTGGCCCAGTCAGTTAGTGTGTGCACTCCCATAAGCGCCGTACACAAAACCTGTTACCTTCTCGCCCTTTCGAAAAAAGAAAAACAAAAAAAAACAGGTACGTGAAATTTCTATTAGATAATACTCCTTGAAAAACCATGTTGGGTTTATCCTAAGGAGAGCCTCCTGGCGCTGTGAGCAACAGCGCCAGGGGGCCTAAAGGTTTTGTCTTTTTTGGAGGGGGTTTGTTGGTACTCTTTATATTTTTCATTGGTGCCTACGTTGAGCAGGATATTTGTGTATGGAAGTCTGATTGTAGGGGGTTTTTTTGGGAAAAAGATCTCGCCCTCGTCCAGTAAGCGGCCCCAGGTATGTTCATACCCATTCGCTCGTAATATGATTGACATTGCATCGCACCTTTGTTCTTTCCAGGTGTCTTCATTAGGATCAATAACTAATGCTATTCAGGAAGATACATGGCTCCTGTCCGGATCAAAAGCTAGTTCAAAACATTGGTCTACCAGAGCCAGATACCGTTGGAAATGTGCTTTTTTATTGACGGCCTGGTTGAATACGATGGCCTAGACGAAAATAACATCGCTGAGTTGTTCTAGGAAGTGCTGACAACGTCAAGTTGTGCGTTTCCAGTCGTCCGCACTGGGTCTTTCAGGACGCATTCACTACTAGACTAAGCTTACGTGTGCAATACACCAGTGCTTCGGACATCAAGTATTTCGTTCGGGATGAACTCGGTGACGATGCTTCGCCCCTCGTAGGTCTCGGGAGCCATGATACAATACAGTCTCTGACTTGTAGGCTCGACTGCGAATTCTTCCTAGAGACCTCAAAGAACATTCACACATAATACTGAAAGTTGATGAAACTTATCGGGCGGAGGCATCGCGATTAGTCAAGCTGATTCATGAGGCAGCGACTTACCGGCCTGTGGCCGATTTACTTCTCACAGTACCACCTCTGACCATTCTCGCTGCATCCTTTGCCGAGGACGCCGACTTTGACTTGATATGCTCAAAACCGACAGAGTTGTTGACATGGGAGAAGCTCTCAACTCGCTGCGAGAATGGCTTCTCGGATAGGAAGCCGGTGTGGAGGCAAGTCTCCCTAATATGATTTCTTCTAAGCGAGTTTTGGGAATCTTTCAGAGAGTACAGTACATAATGCCCTTTGAGATGTGTTTCTACATACCAGAAAACCCATTCTTCAAAACTAATTTGTTTTCAATACTTCCAGGCCTTTCCGAGGTATAATCCAAAGGCGAAAAAAAAGAGTGCTACCCTAATCGTCTGTCTCGTATCTTCATCGTACTGTGAATAATGACGTGAATAAGCGAGAATATTCAGGAGACCCTTAAATATTAGACGAGTCAAGTGGACAACATATATGAGCCATCCTTGGCGATTTTAAAGGCTTAAATACTGTAATTGAAGTCAATGAATGCTCTCGGATACAAGTTTGTCAACGTCGAGGATTGTTTGGAAAACGCTGTTCTCTACGCACGTCGGCTCGTGTCGGACACGAGAACTTCTTAATTTGAGCTCCTGGAGGCAGACTTGGGCGCCGATACGATATTTATCGGATTATCGCGATATTTATCGCGATATAATATCGATATTATATTCGACGATTCCGATATCGATCGGATTATATTTGACGATANGTTTAATTCTTATAATAGCTGGGCTCCTTAGAGGGTTAGTATAATCTAGAAGAGTTAAATAAATCTTACTATAAGTAAATAAGGTACAGGCTTAATTAAATCGATAGTTAAAATTCAAGGGTTTTAGTAGTGGGTCTAAAATCTAAGTACTGCTAAGGTCTTATTGGTCCGGGGCCGGAATTTAGATTTTCCATGTCACGTGTGCCGATAATCGATATTATATCGTCTATATATTTCCGATACGATATATATCGAGTACCCCCCCGATACGACATCGATATATCGGTGCCCAAGTCTGCCTGGAGGAGCTTTTCGCGACTGGATACAGATGGACGTGTAACCACCAAACCGCAGCAAGGATTCTACACTCGAGCGAAAATTCGCTGACCATCTATCTAACACTGGTTACACAGATATGTTGGCGAAAAGCTGAGTCGAGGGAGTTCTCCAAGGACCTTGGGGCGAAGATATGTTAGAATGTGCCTCAACCCCGGGGGATGTTAAGTATTCTTGTGAGCGCGAAGGTTGTGTTGAGGTTACTAGATTCGGTGCTAATGCGAAGAAGATCTAATGTAAACTTATATGCTGTGTGAAGACGAGGGAGGTACGGTTGTGGTGATACTTGGAGCATAACTTTCCGTCGCCCTCCACTTGCCCTCGCGTAAATTCTTTTGGGCTTTCAAAATGAATCGTGGGGGATGGTGATTTCGTTCTTGGAGCTGTGGCAGACCGTCCAAATTTGAATGTGATACCTGTCGTGTATCCTCGAGCGAGCTTTTCAATGCTGCAGATCTGGATAGTGGGTGCAACGGTAGATTGAAAGTTAAGAGCTTTAGAAATGGATTTGTACTATAACTTATGACTGTGGAAACGAAATTATATTCTGTATCTAAATAGTACTTGTATGCTACAGGTATATTTGTAGTAGGTACTACCAAGTACCGAATACCACAAAAACTGACCAATTGCATTTCAGAGCGCTTGCCTTGGAAATTATGTATACAAAATGCGATATCTATATATCAAGAAGACGAGTAGCTACAAATTTGTCGACCCAGGATCATATTCGCAAACCAATTTACTTGTAAATCTAAGCCTAATTCATGCCATTAGCTAGGATACTAGGTGATGTACCAGAAAGACAGTAGGTAGAGTACTAGAAATTCAGACATAAAAATATTGGTTGATCAACAAGGAAAATTCAGTTGGCCGTTCTTAAGAGCATAATGTAGTCATCATGAAAATTAAAGGGGGGATGAAATAGAGAAGAATGTGGAACGTACCAAAAGTGCTTATCCTTATGTACTCGGTTGCTGCTGCTGGTTAGTGATATCTATCAGGGAGAAAACTTTGCAACGACAAAAGTCATGTAAAACTAATTGGCAATGCCAATTGACATGAATCTTGGTGCTTTATCGTCCGAGAAATCGTCCGAGAAATCCACCATCTACAGCGTGTATTTCTCCGCCAACGTAATCGCTACTTTTTCCGCACAGATGAATGATGGCTCCAGCTAGATCAGAGGGCAAACCCCATCTCGCAGCGGGTATTCGAGCCATCAGATTCTTCTCCTCTTCAGGATCATCTCTGAGAGCGGTGGTCAAGTCTGTTGAAATGTATCCTGGAGCAATCGCATTGACATTGATGCCCTTGGCCATCCATTCATTATTCAAAGCTTTCGTCAGCTGCCCCAATACCCCTTTACTGGAGACGTATGCAGGTATCTCGGTGCTTGCAGAATATGTGGTGACGCTTGCGATGAAGACAATCTTCTTTTTCTCTTGGACACTCGCAGGTGGTTCTGAGGATTTCCATGACGTATTCAACCATAGTTTTCCAAGCTCTTACTCAATTGGAACCCAGCCGGTAGATTGACACCTATAATTTCGTCCCAATTGACATCTGGAAAGTCCTCGGCGGGACTTCGATGTTGGAGGCCACCACAGTGAACAAATATATCAATTTCGTGGCCATCGCGAGTTATTTCGGGAACAATTGAAAGAAGACGAGCGGATCAGACAGGTCGCATGGATAGATGTAGTATTTTCGACCGCATGATTCGATGATCGAGGTCGTTTCACGTACTGTCGTCGAGTCTGGATCTCGTGCGAGCAGAATGATATCGGCGCCAGCAGAAGCTCTGTCATGAGGTCATTAGCAGATTCTTGTCATATCGCAGAGTGACGCTGGAGTACAAGGCCGTAACAAGACCTCTCCCAATTCCACGTGTGCCTCCTGTGATCAAAACCTTCTTGCCATTCAGGCCAAAAAGTGAGGGTACGGAGGTAGATAGGATTCCATTGTGGTGGCTGGAGATGGTAGGTAGCTGTTGTGTAAGGAGGTACTCCGTACAAATTTTCTGCCCCGCAATTGGATATGTCTCGGCTAATGATCGGTACTCGCTGGAAACTTGTGCATCGTATGCATAAGTTTCACTATTCCACGCCCAAAAAACTCAACAAACACCAGGTTTCTCAATGTCGATCAAGGTGAGTGATAAGTCAGCTACCTCTATAGCTCTATATTGACATACCTGCTGTCCCTAAGCCTGATCATGGGCACTCCTTACTCTTGAGAGCAAGTGCTTCTGAGAAGCGAAATGCGGTCACAAAAATTGAGCGCGTTTGCTATGTTGATTGTGTGTGACCAATATCAATTCAATACCTGACAGGATTCTAGCATGTTCACACCCTCAACCCGGTAACAGCTCTTGAATTCTATACCGCTGGCATTGAAAGTCGCCTTCTATTGGCCGCCGAGGGGTCATTTCTGAAGGTTTTCAATGCGGAAAATTCAAAACTGATATCCCAGAGTGAAGTATTCCATGAGCAAACTATCCATGGAATTGCCGTCAACAAAGGCTCTCCAGAAAATGGCTTGGAACTAGTCATCTGGGGCGGGAACAGTTTGATACTGCTTAGCAGGCTTGACTTTGAGCAAATTCTGCATGCAAGCGTTACGAGTACTGCTGGTAGAGCCGTGAAGGTTTCGGATTGGATTCTGGACGTGGCAATATGGGAATCAAGTTGTGTGCTTGTGACTGCTCACAATGCTCTCCTTAGAGCCAGCTTCGACAAAACCCATCGACCTGTAATAGAGGATCTGCCTTCGCCATCAGAGTCAATCTTGTACTCCGCACACGTGGTTTGGGATACCCCTGAGCAAATTTTGGTGGCAGCAGGAACTGTTTTTGGGGAGATCATATATTGGAGAGGTTCTGTTGCTGAGAATGGCTCATTCGGAGACGTTCAAACACTCTTCACTTTCACTGGACATGAAGGATCAATTTTTGGCGTCAATATCTCGCCAATTATCACTGGGCATGGGAATGAGCAAACCAGACTTTTAGCAAGTTGTAGTGACGATCGCGCTATTCGAATCTGGGATTTGGCAGAGGATGCGGAGAAGAGAGGAGTGGGTGAAAAGTCCACTTTACGAGAGACAGGATTTGGGGAGAATGAACGGGATGCCGGAACCAGTCTTCCTGGTGAAAGATGCCTTGCTATGGTTATGGGTCACGCTTCGAGGATATGGGGAGTCAAATTTCTTGTTGGAATTTCTAAGGATCTTGGCTTTCCTCTTGTCAATGTTCTATCATTGGGCGAAGATTCTACTGCTCAACAATGGTCACTAGAACTCGCAGAACAAGTTGACTCTGACGTGGAAATGGGTGGAGTTGAACCCGTTTTCAATTCTGGCACGAAACATACTGCGAAACTTACCCATGTTGATACATATGCCTTTCACAGTGGTAAGCATATTTGGTCATCGGGTTTGGTGTCTGAAGGTAATGGCATTTTTCATATTGCTACGGGTGGAGCGGATGGCAAGATATCCAAGTACGATATAAAATTGGCCAGAAAAGGCCTCTCTGCCACAGATACATACACCCAAGACAGCGAGGCCACGAACGAACCCTCTAATAGTGATGTGTCACTAAGTGCGTGGGATCTTGAAGAAGTCCTCAACCAATTTTCTCTACATGGATCGGATAATTTAACAACACTACAACCAGCTCCAGATGAGACTATTTCAGACCCTGAACCTACCCTCGAATCAATCTCTGACGAAAGTCCACCCAAAAAGAAGAAAAAGGCAAAAAAGGCACCCCAGGACGCTTTCAATCGTTACGCCTTTGTGACGACAAGCACTTTCATAACAACCACTACCTTTGGACGTGTATTCACGGGCCAACTTGGTGTCTCCACGACTTGGAATGAGGTATTCCTGCCACAATCAGGAAAAGGAGATTTGAGGTCATATTCTATTGTTGAAGGATTCCCTGAGCTTTCTACAGCCTTTCTTGCTGGGGCTAATGGCAATGTATATTCTTATCAACCAGGAAACCTGATTGGTGATATCGGAAAGGTTGACGGCAAGGTTGCCGATATGTTCAAAATCCACGATATTCAAGCGAATACTTACTGTCTGCTTGTTACTACCCTCTCATCTAAAGTCGCCACACTGTTCTCAGTAAAACCAATGGCTGATCACACTATTCAATACACTCTTCCCGATGATTTTGTGGTTACAGCAGGTGGGATGTACAATGGTATGCTAATCCTGGGCTCGCGTAAAGGGTCCTTAGCTATTTATCATCCCCAACATCCGGACCAACCTATATGCACATGGAACGACCAGCGATTTAGTTCAGGAGATTCATTTACGACTATACTCGTGCTTCCTCCACCAACGGAAGCACCCGAAAAAATCTACATTTTAACCACCGGTAGAAATGGAGTATATTCGATATTCTCTTTAGGATTCTACAGCTCAAATGAAGGACTAAGCGGGGAGATACATCCAGTTCATTGCGGCACTCCATCCTTCGGACCTATGATTGAGGCAGCATGGTTCGAAGACGGGGATCTAATTCTATATGGTTTTAAAAGTAAGAACTTTGTCGTATGGAACGAAACCAAGCAGTATGAAATCACAAGCGTCGACTGTGGTGGAGCTCATCGAAGCTACGCATACTCTGCTCTCAATAATTCCGCAGGTGCTGGCCATTTCGTATACACTAAAGCTTCAAGGCTATACATCCATTCACAATCCAAACCTTCCCACGAAATCATCAAACCGGGTGGCCATGGACGGGAAATAAAAACAACAGCCATCTCTGGCGACAAGACGTTCATCGCAACAGGGGCAGAAGATACAGCTATTCGAATCTGGGAATATTCAGATGACTCCGATTCCGACCTATCCCCTCACTTCACCAATCTAGCTGTAGTCCAAAGCCACACAGCAGGAATCCAACACCTCCAATGGCACAACTCAACCTACCTCCTCAGCAGCGGCGGCAACGAAGAATTCTTCATCTGGAGCATCTCCACCATCCCCTCCTTCGGCATCGGCGTCATCTGCGAAGCCAGCTGTCCAGACCCAAGCGCCGACCAAGACCTCCGAATCATGAGCTTCGACGTAACATCCTGTCCCATCCACCTCTCACCCGACGGACAAGAAAGTCTGATTATAAGTCTCGCCTACTCAGACTCCACGATTAGGTGCTACATCTACAACAAATTCACCGGCTACATCCTCATTGGAACCGGGAACTACACCTCTTCCTGCCTAACCCAAATCGCCCATCTGTATATCGAGAACGACACCCTCTGTCTCCTAACCGCCTCAACCGACGGCCGAGTCCCAATCTGGAATCTCCCTCTTACACACCAATTCATAGGCGAAGACTTAGATATGGAGAATAGCTTCCACCCCTCACCTCCACGGTTAGAAATGATCTCCACCTCCAAAATCCACCAGAACGCCATCAAATCCCTGGATGTCCAGGAACACGGAGGCTATATATTCGTCGTTACGGGTGGTGACGATAACGCCCTCGCAATCTCCATCTACCAATCTTCAAACATGGCTGCTAAACCGCAGATCTTTATCTTGAGGAAGGCGCATGCGGCTGCTATCACGGGGATCTCTATCCTTCCAAGCTCGTTCTCTTCCCACTCCTTCAATGTAGGAGAGGGGGGGTTCCGGGTCGTTTCTGCGAGTAATGATCAGAGAGTTAAGGAGTGGGAGGTTTCTGTTGGTGCTGGGAAGAAGGGATATGGAGATGGGGATGGGGGCCTTGAGGTTGGGATTCGGAATAGAGGGGATGTGTTTACGCCTGTGGCTGATGTGGGGGATTTGGCGGTACTTGTTGGAGGGGGGGAGAGTGTGGGAGAGAGAGTTTTGGTCGTGGGGAATGGGATGGAGGTTTGGGGTGTTGGGGGTGTTGGGGGAGTGGTTTAGATAAGACTGTGTTATGTAGTGATTGTATTCATGGAATATGGGGTTCTTTTTGATATACAGTACATCCTTTTATGCTGTGACTACAAGTAGACTGGATGGTAGGTTTAAGTAAGTCTATCTGTGTAAGCTCTTCTCAAGATTCGTGATTGTATCCTTATACCTAATAATATGGCATGCCCCCTTTCTAGCTTACGTCCATCTCTAATTACGACGTAATTTACTCATTACGAAAGTCTTGAGTTACTGTAGTAGTATATCCATCATTCACATACCTATATCCTCCCCAACTCTAAAATACCACCCATACTAACTAACATTCAACAACAAGACACAAACATCCCCTCTCCTCCCTTCCCCTCCCTCCTCACCACCCACCAACTCAAGTTACTCAACTCTCAGAACCCCAAAAAACCTTCAAATTACAAACTACGAATCATCTATTCATTCACCTTATCTAGGTACTTCCTGTGATAATACTATCTCTCGTCTTCCCTTAAATATCCTATAACCACTTCAATAACGTATCAACATAAAGATTTTTAGTCTTCAGAGATTATTTTATTATGGTATGGTACTAGTTTACTACTTACTACCTACTCAGCTCAACTCATCTCTACTCTCATAAGTAAGTTAGAGACTTTTATATCAAACTTGTAGTATAACAGTAAATATTGTTCTTAACCTCTTTGATAACGTGGCATAACATAACACAGCAAAGTAAACAAACCCCGAAGCAGAAAATGATACAAATACCTATCTCGTGCCTATATACAAAGGAAGAAAAAAGGTATCCAGATCATGAATTACTACACTGCCACAATGCCACAATACCTCAAAGACACGGTCTACAAACCACCCATCCTCAAGCCAAGAATCTATCAACAAGAAATAACAAACCAAAAGAACAAGAACAAAGAAGTAAATCAAGAATTTCCCTAACGCCTGTCTATCTACCTAAACCAAAGGCCTTCCAAGCGGGGGTATTTTTTTCGTTTCATTTTTCAGGATCTTCCTTCCTTCCTTCCTGTCTTCCAGACATCCATCCTCCATTCCCTCTTCAACAGTTTTCTGCTCCCAACACTGGGGCTTGGTGCTTACAGTACCAACATCCGTATATACTGCGACCTGGGAGAAGTTTAGTAGTTCATCTAGAACCAGTAAACTCAAAACGGGCTGCTACAAGTAGACTCGGAGATAATTCCAGTGTGGAAACGGCGGTATGTCCAAACCGCTTTATCCGGGATCCTCGAGGGCATCTCGCAGCGTCCCCCTTGTGTAAATGATGGATACCAAGATGGTATTACCTGGCGATTTCAGTCAAAATAGATTTACTTGCTATTCTCGACTTCGTCGCTTCCCCATCGTTTTGCTTCATCGCCTTGTGCCCATTCCTTCTCCACATATCCCAAGTCTTTCTTGACTTTCTGGACAGTGGCCTGGTCACCGGTATTCTTGCCAATATTATCACTAATCTTGATCGCAGAGTGTCCAGCTGCAGAACTCAATTTGATGACAATGTTGAGTGGTGTTGACTTAGCACCTGTCTTTAGGTGTACGAAATCATTCGTGAAAAAGGTTCCAACACCAAATGAGGTATTGAAGCCAGCTTCATCAGATATTTTCTTGTACTCCAGACAGAGATCGATATTCAAGGAGTCGGAGAAGACTATCGTCTTCTTCTCAGTGATACCTTGACTAACGTAAAATTCCTTCATCATTTTCACAAAATTGGCCGGATCTCCAGAATCCTGTCGTACGCCAGTAAAGACTTCAGCAAATGTCTTACTCTTAGAATTTCCATTAACCGAGTCATCCGGAGTAATACTTTCTCCAACCTCCAAATCCCCAACAGGTTTGATCGGCTCGCTGAAAGCCTTCAGGAAAACCGGTGTGCCGAATGTATCCGTGAGCGCAATTCCAAGGACGCCTTCTCCAAAACACCCAACCCAGTAACTCAAGGCAGTCGTCGTAGCATTCTTGTAATCCCCCGTGATAGCCGCAACGCCCATGAACCATTCATGGGCCACCGTGCCAATTGGGGGAATACCAAATCTCATTGCCAAGTGAACATTACTCGTCCCAGAGATCTTGCCAGGTAATCCAATTCTCTCCCCTTCTTTCTTCGCCTTGACCAGTCCGCGAAAGACCAGGGCTTGGGTATGGTAGTCTCTACGTCTGCGTGTACCAAACTCCGACACAACACACCCTGCCTCAAGCAAGCGCATTCCCTTCGCATACGCTTTTTCTTCCTGTCCATCGTACGACCAATCCGTGTCCATAAAGCGGAAATAAGCCTCACTCGTCAGAGCCAGGAGGGGAATCTCGTAAAGAATAGTATCCACCCATAATCCCTTGATGCTCAAAAAAAACTCCCCAATATCCTCATCGCTTCCTGTGTCATTTTCCGGAGTAAAGGTGGCTTCGATTTGCTCGCGCGGATTCAGGCGGAAGTCTTGGAGGAAATCGAGATACGGCTGGTTCAGGTATGTGCAAGTTGACTTCAGAAAACGTAGCTCGTCCGCTGAGAGCGCGATGTTACCCAATTCTTTTACTTGTTAGCAATATTGCACTTCAGGGATGTTTTGGGGATGACTTACTGTTAATCTGTACTTGAAGCCATTTGAAAGCTGCTCTAGAAAGCTTCTTTTCCGGAGTGCGGTTGTGGAAGGCGTACGAGACCGAAACCTTTGAGAAGTACTTGAGGACGGCGCATTGCATTGTCAATTTGTAAAGATCAGTATCAAGGAAGGATATTACCCCCTCTGGAAAAGGGGAGGACCCGTTAAATTCCATGATGATGCGATGGTGTGGTGTTGCAGAAAGCTGTAAAAGAGGTGTGGTTGAAGGTGGGAAGGTTATTGTACTGGGATAGATGGAGGTGGGGGGAAAATGACCCCTCGATGCCTAGCATTAAGCAAATCAGGCCGCGGTGGGGGATTCACTAGCTACTAGCTACTACCTACTACTACTACCTACTACCTACTAGCAACAAGTGATCTAATCTTTGAAACAAGCGCCAAAAGGCAATGTGACAGGTCACACAGAGCATCCACAAACCCGAATGGTTTTTAGCTTTGGCACCATACAATTCACGGCTGCTTGCGGCATTCACAAAGGGGAGGCGTTGCTTTACGCACCAGCAAATCAATCCACGAGAGTCATATTGTAAGTATTCCAACCAACACCAACCAACAAATGCCAGAAACAATTTTTTATAGTAG